>OZ025298.1:157328596-157928596 GCA_964019185.1 Maratus speculifer | reverse complement strand
CTTATTTAATTAATTAAAAATATATTAAAGCATGTTTTATATAACGCCGACAGTTTAACTTTAGGTTTGGAGAATCCACATTAGTGTGGAGTTATACGTTAAAAACTATTTACAAGACAAATATAATAGTATTAACAAAAATATTTATTACATATAACTCTAGTTATTATACAATTTCCAATGATTAAAATATTACATTATAAATGGTTAAAACCATGCAATGTTTCTTACAATTATATCTCAGCGGGGCTTTTTAATCAAAGAGAGGCACAGGGTGTTATAATCTGTTGAAGCTCCCCCTCACTCCATTTTCTTTCACTTTCACACAAAATTTAATATTTTCTATCGCATAGAATGCATTTATAGGAATATAAATACTGATTCAAATAAACACAGTTAAAACCATGTAATGTTTCTAATAATTCTGTTTAAACGATCCTTTTTAAGCAAAAAGTAGATTAGAATCTGATATTCTTTTGACCCCCCCCCCCTCACCCCACTTTTTTTTAAATACTAATGTAAAAAATAATTTTAAGCTCTTATAAATAAAACTATACCAAAATGTTTTCGATATTGTAATTCGAAGATCTTCAAAATCTTGTTTCTATTAAATTTCCACTGGATTGTTCAATTGATTTCTAAATTTTAACTGTTCGCTTTCTTGCAACTTTTGTTTCTGTCAACTATTGCAACTTTTCAGTTGTAGCTATAGTTAAATTGGGAAATGCTAATTAAACTCTAATTTTTAAGCTATTGCATAGCTTTTATCGCGGGCTTTGAGCGTGGTGACCGAATCTAGAAATTCCGTAACGGGAAAAAAAACCTAACACTTCCGTAACGAGAAAACCCTACACTCCGGCTAACGTCGTTTGCATATAACTCGCGATCTAACGTTTGCATATAACTCGCGATCTAATTTTCGTAGCGCGGCCAAATTTTCTTTGGTAATTTATTATGAGACAGTGCTAATTTTTCGTGACAGGAGACCCCACACAGTGAGGATCGAAAAATTTAAAATGCTTACAACTCGCGATCTAATTTTCGTAGCGCGGCCAAATTTTGTTCGGTAATATATTATGAGACAGTGTTAATTTTTGGTGACAGGAGACCCCTCACGGTGAGGGTCGAAAATTTTAAAATGGTTATAAATCACGATCTAATTTTCGTAACGCGGCGAAACTTTATTTGGTAATTTATTATGAGACAGTGTTACTTTTGGTGACAGGAGACCTTCCACGGTGAGAGTCGAAAAATTTAAAATGCCTATAACTCGCGATCTAATTTTCAGAGCGCGGCCAAATTTTGTTTGGTAATTTATTATGAGACAGTGTTAATTTTTGGTGACAGGAGACCCCCCACGGTGAGGGTCGAAATATTTAAAATGCTTATAACTCGCAATCTTATTTTCGTAGCGCGGCCAAATTTTCTTTGTTAATTTATTATGAGACAGTGTTAATTTTTGGTGACAGGAGACCCCCCCCCCACGGTGGGGGTCGAAAATTTTAAAATGCTTATAGCTCGCGATCTAATTTTCGTAGCGCGGCCAAATTTTGTTTGGTAATTTATTATGAGACAGTGTTAATTTTTGGTGACAGGAGATCCCTCACGGTGAGGGTCGAAAAATTTAAAATGCTTATAACTCGCGATCTAATTTTCGTAGCCAAATTTTGTTCCAAATTTTGTTTGATAATTTATTAAGCTATTGCATAGCTTTTATTGTGGGGTTTGAGCGCGGCGACCGAATCTAGAAATTCCGTAACTAGAAAAAAGCCTAACACTCCGGCTAATGTCGTTTCAGTTCGGCAGACTTGGGCACGGTATCCTTCGGTATACTTCGGCAGACATTGACGCAGTATTTTTCAGATATTTAGAGGATATCAAGTCTCAAACTTATGTTTCTTATTTCAGTTACCATCAACTTATTGTTTCAATGATAAAAATTCCTGATTAACCTACATGTATTGTAAGATAATAAAAATATTTTAAACGATATTAACTTCACATTTATTCAATAAAAGAAAAAAAATTGTTTTCTTATCGGTCATTACGCTCAAAAAATGTAACTTGAATTAATATCAAAGACAAAAAAAACTGCATGAATAAAAAATATATAAATAATTATAATTGCATAAGTTGATAAAAAATGCTATGCAATAGCTTTACCGCGGCAGTCCCCAAGTGCCACACGTATTTTTTTTTTTTTTTTTTTTTTTTTTTTTTACTTTGTTTCTATCTTTTATTTGTGACTGAGCAGTAAAAATAAATCTATTAATCAAAATTATTCTTAGCTCATTCAGGAACTTTGCTTTTAAATCCTCATCTTCTTCATCCGGACAATTCAGGCCCAGGGGGGGGGGGGGTCGCCCCGTCCGAGGAGATTGAGGGAGCTCCAAATTTATTCAACCAACACCAATTTCTTTTTTTATTTGCTGGTGGTGCTGCTCATTTTTTACGATTTACGCAACAGCTATATTTTAAGAACTAATGCACGGATTGTAATATAAATGTATATAGTATAGTCTAATAGGCAGTTCCTGATATAAACTTATGCTGATCAGTTTTGGTGTAAATCGCTCAACAGGTGTCGCTGCTATGCTTTATTTTTTATGATTTACGCAACAGCTGTATCTCAAGCGCACGGATTCTAATAAAAAATTAGATTTAGGTAGCCCCTGATATAAATTGATGCTGATCAGTTTTTGATGTAAATCGCTCAACAGATGGAGCTGTTATGCTGCATTTTTTTTATGGTTTATGCAACACCTGTATCTCAAGAACTACGCACGGATTTTAGATTTTAATAAAAATTTATATTTAGGTAGTCCCTTATTTAAACTGACGCTGATCAGTTTTTGGTGTAAATCGCTCAACAGGTGGCACTGTTATGCTGCATTTTTTTTACGGTTTACGCAACATCTGTATCTCAAGATGTGTATTAAAGCTTGTGTAAAATTTCTAGAAAAAGGAATAGGAAACTTCAGTTGGCGAGATGAAATCGAAACAGTTTTATATTTTATGCAGTGTTAAATTAAGGGAGTGGCCCAGGGGGATATCCCCAGGGTTGGCAAGGTTTTGGACATAATGGTTTAAACCACGGTAAAATCCATGGTTTAAACCGTACTGTTTAAAACCCTGCTGTCCAAAACTGTTTTAAACTGTCCAAAACTATATTTTATAGTAAAATTGAATTTTTTAGAACAATGCTTAAAGTTTGTGCAATTGGCAAAATGATTACAATACAAAAATATTAACAACATAATTACCCTATGTAACAATGTAATTGCATAAAAACGATACTAAATTTAATTATATGTAATAATTTCTGTTATTGAAATTCCCAAGAGTTATTACTGAAAATAACTGTTAAATAAAAAGTCACGTTCAGCATACTGATTAAATCAGCTCACTGCTGACAATATGTGCATGTTAAGAAATAAATCCTTCTATAGTAAAAAAAAAACTAGCCTTAAAAGGAATGACTCCTGGAATGATGCTGATGTGGAAGATTTCCGGAACTAACGAATCCGGGTTGTCCACTCCTTCCATGAGTCGAATAGACCAATCAGGAAAGGGCTCCGTCTATGCATCGCCATATGGGCTGCCATAAAGAGAGGAAAGGTTACCATCGCCAACAATCGCCAAGTTTGTCGCCAACTTGGCGATATATCGCCAAATTTGGCGACCAAAATTAGTTGTCAAAAGTGACGCCAACTTGGCGATAACTGTAATATTTCGCCAAATTTTTAATTTCTTTACAACGCCAGTCGTTTGATACATCATTTGAGAGGTTTGCAACTGCTTATTCATATATGGATGTCTTGTGTGTTATCCCCCCATTCTGCTCCCCAGGGGGGACACATTTTTATTTTCTTTACAACACCAGTCCTGTTACACAAGATTTGAAAGGTCTGCAACTGCTTATTCATATTATGGATGTCTTGTGTGTCACCCCCACACCCTGCTCTCCCCAGGGGGGGTCACATTTTTAATTTCTTTACAACACCAGTTGAGTGACACATCATGGATGTGTTGTGTGTCACCCCCACACCCTGCTCTCCCCAGGGGGGGTCACATTTTTAATTTCTTTACAACATCAATTGTGTGACACATCATTTGAGAGGTCTGCAACTGCTTATTCATATTATGGATACCTTGTGTGTAACCCCCCCCCCCTCTGTCCTCAGAGGGGGCGCATTTTGTAATTTCTTTACAACACCAATTTTGTGACACATCATTTGGAAGGTCTGCAACTGCTTATTCATACCATGGGTTATTGGCGAGCGCAGCAAGCAGGGGTAGACAATAATCTGGAATCGCGAAGTGATTACGCGGGGGGTTGGCGAGCATAGCGAGCAGGGGGGGCGGGGCCCCCCTAGTAGTATAAATAAAAATAATTGATTTAGTTTGATTATCAGATATTTAGATATTGACTATTATTATGACACTATATTATATAACAATATTATTGTAACAATACTATTTAACTCAAGAAATAGAATCTTCACAAGAATTAGATTAAATCAAAATGAAATTTAATTTAATAAAAATGCTACATACTTTGGCTTTGAAAACATGACATGAAATAAAAATATGAAAGAAACTGGAGGAACAAATGAAAAGGTTTATAAACTAGAAAGGTTAAAAAAGTAAAAAGAAAAAAACAGTAATCTAATTCTTTTGGTCCTCGTAGCATCCGATAGCACATAACCAGTTTAGCTGCTGTATTAACACCCAGACGATTTCTGAGTTTTGAATGTATTAAACCGAAGTTAGAGAAAATTCTTTCTATTGAAGCTGAACTTGCAGGACATGATAATAAAACCTTATAATCTAATATAAACCCACGTGTCCTGTCCAAAACCCCAACCCTGAGTGCTTTTGTATTTGCACATTCATAATAACAATACATATTTAAAAAAAATAACTTCTAGATTTTAAATTAAATATTTGTTTTCTTTTATTATCCAATAATCTAGAAAAGATAATTTACAATGAAACATTATTTAAAAGAAATTTCTTTGTAGCCTTTTCTTTCACAAAAATGGAAATAAAAGCATCCCCTCTCAACTACATATGTAGTATTATAAAGAATTGCTTATTATTATTGCACAAATTTAACAGTAACAGAACTTTTTATGCTGCAGAGATATTAGAAAAGTTTGAACTTTTTTTCATTTACCAAAGAATTAAATAGAATGTTAGTAAAATATATTGTGAGATATTTATTCATATGTTTAATAAGTGTGCAGTGGTGAAATGTGGATTTTTTTTTTCTTTTTAAGGTTTTGGACACTTTAGTACAGTTTTGTACACTTTAGTACAGTTTTGGACAGTAAAACCCACGTGTCCTGTCCAAAACCGGTTTTGGGCGTCCAAAACTCCAACCCTGGATATCCCCCACCGGAAAATTTGAAATTTTGTGTTTTCAATGGTCCAAAAGTACAATCCCTCCCCGGAATTCTATAATGTCTCCCCCCCGGAGCCATTGATGTCCCTCCCGGAGAAAATTGTCTGAATTCAACACTGATTTTATGGACCAATAAATTTGTATAATATTAATTAATCCATAGACAGTGGATAAAGAAGTAATAAATACTCCTTACAAATGCTATAAAAATCTTTGGCTAATTAATATTTTGTAAAATGTACACGTCTTTTTTCATATTAAATAAGTTTGTATTTAGACACAAAACAAAGTCTGTGCTTCATTATTCCACATAATATTTAAAAAACATATAAATAAGATCTATACGCAATAAAAAATTCTCAATTTAAATATAATTAGAAGTAAATAGCTTTATATTAAAGCCTAAAAAACGTCACTCACTTGTGGAGCACGGAATAAATTTAATTTTTTTTTCCTTCGGCTTTTTTTTACTATTATAGTCTGTTTTACATCTAGGAACACAGCACTTATATCCCATTTAATTTATTTTATGATATAGCAATATGAAACATAAACGAATAAAATAAAATATCTTTTAATTCGAACATATGCATCTTAAGCATACAATCATATTGAAATACTACTAAAAAACCAGCCTACATCGTATTGCAACCTCCTCATTATTTACCAAAATTTCACTTTGTATTTTCGAAAAGTCATGCACATTAAGTTTCCCCTCCTGTTTCTTACTCCGTGGTTTGGGTTTATCGGCGATCATAGCGGATCTATCGTGCGTTCGCTGCATCCTTTTCCTTTATTTAAAATGTAAATAATGTGTAATTAATTTGTACATAAAGAATTTTTAAGTAATATTAGTAGTAATAATGGCATAATCCTAAAACACCCGAGACACTTGGCATCGTTGAATTTGGCGAGGCGATAAATGGCTTTTTTTTTTTTTTTTTTTTTTTTTTTTGTTACCGGATCGTTTTCTGAATTCTTTCCACGCCTACAGTTGTTAGTTCAGGAATTTTGATCGGCTTAACCGGATTGCACGGTTTCTTATCTTTTGTTTGATTGGTTTTTATGAAATGATATTGTGAATTATGAAACGTTAAAGTGCTATTACACGTGTCCTGATGCAGGTGTCAAATCGCAGCGTCTCCATGTTATCCTATGCGACCAGGGTTTCGCTTGGTTAGCGCGCGATTCTCTTGTGTCGGAGCGTCTTTGACGCCTGGAATGAAGCGACTCGCCAGTAAGAGCCAATCAAATGCTTGGAAATCCAAATAATGGTAAAGACTCTTCTCAAATAGCCAATGAAAGGCTTAAAAAACGAAAAAAACGCAGGCGATTTTTGTCGCTTGCAATTTTTACGTCTAATAGCACTTTTACATCAGTCTATTATTGTTTAAATTAAAAAAGGAGATTGCATTATATATGTATGACTATATTTTCCCGGCCTTTTTTTCGTGTTATTTTAAAGATATTGCTTATTTTAATAAATAATAACATACATTTGGAAACAAATATGCGGTACGGCAGACGAATATATTGAGGATACGCTTTTCTCGAAATAACTATTCAATGATTTAAGTTATGATTTGTCAATTTCATTTAAAAAATTGAGATGACGTGTTAATGTTACTGAAAGCGAATTCCTATATCAGAAAAACTTTCTTTTTTAGTTAAAAATTCGCGCAATATTTATGTACCATAAACACATAAAAAAAAAATTCTAAATTTTATCCCGTATTTTCGTATAAATTTACAAAGATTTTAATAGTTGGATATTTGCATTAATAACCGCAATTTTGCTCATTTTAGATATTTCTTCAATGCGACGTTTGAGCATCCAGAGAATAATTTTTCGGTTTTAGTGTCGTTAGTTTGTCGTTAGTTTTGTGCATTTTAGGGATTCTAACACAGCGAGTTTCGTGAATCCAGCGATTTTTTTGTTTTGTTTTAATGGGCGCGCTGTATTCATGCATGCGTTACTATTTGCGGCGTTGACGAGTTTCGTGCATTTTAGTGATTCCTGCACAGCGAGTTTCGTGAATCCACTGATGTTTTTTTTTTTAGTTTTAATGGGCGTGAAGCGCTCATACACACGTTAGTTATTTCGGCGTCGACGAGTTTCGTGCATTTTACTGATTCCTGCACAGCGAGTTTTGTGGATCCACTGATATTTTTTTGTTGTTGTTGTTTTAATGCATTCATAATGCTTCAGTTTAAAATTATAGAAATTATATGATATAGAAATTATATTATTTGATAAATATCCTTACTAAATTTTAGAAAAATTTTAGATATTACTAAATTTTAGAAAATATTTGTAAAATTCACGAACGTAAGTTGTAAAATCTATGTAACTTTGTGCAAATTTACGCAGCAAAATTTTAAAATTCCTTTCCTGTAATTTTTATCTCTAGTAAGTAGTTGTTTTTCCCGAATTTTTAAGTATGGAACGAAGCGCGCGAAGAGTAAACTGCGACCGGGTCAAATTCTCAGTTTGGCGCCCCTTCCCCGAACTTTTTCTTGTGACAAGCTGAAAATGACGTTGGCAATGTAAATTTGGTGCCCCCCCCCCCCCCCAAATTTCTACGCACGGAAAACTGCCATCTTCGCCCCCCTCCCCCCTTCGCACGTAGCTGGTAAGTACACAATTATTTTTGTGACTGTTAATTGAAATAAACAATATCTGTAAAATACACAAATAAGAAATTCCCCAATTTAAAATAATTCGCTTGAATGTACGCAGTGTGTTTTTAAAATTCATTTCCTTTAATTTTTACAGTGCTTAAATAGTTTTTTACGCTGAGTTTTTTAAGGAACGAAAGTATTTTTCATAGCCGAAATCTAGATAGATTTTGTGCTGTTAGCGAAACGAAATTGACCAATCAGAAAATTCGTTCACTTAAAAAAGAAAAAACTTTTTTAAAATGCCGGTTTCTGATTGTTCAATCTCGTTTTGTTATCTCTGTATTCGCAAAATCTGCCTGAATACCGGACATTAGATGAAAACATTGCATTGATGTTAGTTTATTTATTGCTAGAAAAGCTTCAAGTTTTGTACTTACTGAATCGTCTGCCGCGTGAAACGATATCTGGAAGCAGAGAGAATTTTTTTAGTTTGTTTGATAGATTTTTAGTTTGGAACGCGTGATCTATTTTCTTGGATAAATTGTAAATAAATAAAATAAAGTATCCTCTTTGTAGATTCCGTAATGTAAATAAGTAAAGGTAAGTGAAATTTTTTTATGGCTATTGTATCTTGTTTTAGAAACTAGTGCATATAAAGTTTTATTATTAGAAATTAGATTCATTAGTATATAATTTATTATTAGTATATTAGAAAGTCAATGGTTTTATATATTTATTGTGATTTTTTTTTTAAATCGGTAGATCGGGAACGGTAAATTTTTAAAATTCGAAAAATATGAAAAGAAATCTTTGTATAACTATAGAAAATTCGTGGTAAAAGAAGTTAAATTGTTGTAAATTGCTTGTAAAAAGAATATTTTTTATAAAGGAATCGTCCTTGAAACCGAGCATGTCGCTAATTGTCTTCCGAAAAACATGAGTTGTGAATGGAGAGAATCTGTAGGTTGCTGAAAACTCGATTGGCGCTCGTGGATGCTTGGCGCGTGTTAAAAAATCGCCAAAATCAGGTGTCTCGGCTGTTTTAGGAATATGCCCCGATTATTTACTCAAGGAATAAAGGCCCTGGGGGGAGTGCCCTTCATGGGGGGGTCTTTCTAAGGGAATATAACCCGTATTTACGCAAGGTTCGAAGAACCACGAAAACTCCAAACAGTTAGGCCGACGGTCGCGATTGTGTTCGAACCCAGCACCTGCCGTCTACCAGTTGAGAGGTCAGAACCTCTCGACCACTTGTAATTTATTCTGATTTTTTTTTCCAATTCACACTGCCAACGAACGTGTAACACGTAAGAAATTTATGAGCGTTCTAGTCGTTTTGAAGCATCTTTTCTAACATGGATTTCAATCTTCATTATATATATAGGCAAACAAATGATGTAGGTTAGTATAGAGGGTTTAGCATAAAGGAACTTTTTTTTTTCCTGTGTGTGTGATTTAAAAGATTTAAACATTTGAACGGAAACTAATTAAATTATCTAAAAATCTTATCTATTTACGCATAAAAGAAAGATATTTTATGCTTATAATACTGCAATAACATTGTAGAAAGGCGATTTCTTTCAAAGAAAATCGCACGCTTCATGTGAAAAAGGAAAGAAAAAGGGTACATTTTTTTTAAAAAACCTATATTTCCGCTGTTAAATATTTTGCTGTATTAGAAATGTAGTTAAGAAAAAAAACTACCTTCTCTATTGTTCTCAAAATCAATAATTTGAATGAATTAATTACATGACAATATATAAGTTAAATGAAAAACTTAAGATTTAAAAATATTTATAAAATAAAATTAACATGGCTGCAAAATGAATACAGTTTATTGTAACAATTTTCAAAAGGTCTAACTATTTAGTTATGCTTATTATCATTATTATTAGTAGTAGTAGTAGTATTTTATTGACTCCTGTATAATGAAATGCCTTACGTTTAAAAATACTAAAATGATTTCAGACTTACTTTGTCCTATAATTTATTTCTACTTATAGATTATAGATGTCACCACCAGACAAACGTTTTCGAAATTCGCAAAGAGATAGATAAATGACTGATTTTTAAATTACGCCTGCTTATTGAGTTAAGTTAAAAAAGAAGAAATAATGATTGATTGATTTTTGACGTCCGATTATCTACGCTAGGGATATAGGACCAGGGGGGAGTGCCCTTCGTGGGGGTCTTTCTAAGGGAACCTAACCCGTATTTACGCAAGGTTCGAAGAAAACCACGAAAACTTCGAACGGCTAGGCCGACAGCCGCGATTGGGTTCGAACCCAACACCTGCCGTCTACCAGTTGAGAGGTCCGAACCTCTCGGCCACTGGTGGGGCCAAAAAAAAAAAAAAAAAAAAAAAAAAAAAAAAAAAAAAAAGAAGAAGAAATAAATATCAGACACAAAATGCTGAAATATTGATCAAAACAAAATTATCTGTTATTTAAAATTTACAATGTTTATCTTTTTTTTTTTTTTTTTTTTTTTTTTTTTTACATCTCTGGAAAAATAAATCCTAAAATGATTTAAAAATCAGTAAATGTTCAATATAATACAGTGAATACATTCATTTTCAGATAATTCCTATAAGCGTTTATAATTTGTAATTCTTTGTGCAGAACTGAACCTCTTTATCATCAATATGTTTTATTTATTTTAATAAGATAACTTTATTTTCAATTAAACAGCAGCACTTTTTTATTTATTTATTTATTTATTTTTTAATGAGAATTAGTAATATTTCCAGTGCTACATTTGTATTAAATCGTTGCAAAAAAATTGCAGCGCGAATAGTCTTTACAAGAGTAATAAAGCGCTAATTTATTGTAATTTTGAATTCGCACATTGCAAGTTTTTAGAATTCGGTTAATGGGAAAAATAGGTTGTAACTTCTTTTACTTATCGATCATACGTAGTATGGGGTAAGTCTTGCAATCGTTTTGAAAATCGAAAAAAAAAATGACGGATTTACACATTTCAGATACTGGAGATTCCAAAAAAAAAGTTATTTTAAGGGGAAAAAATTGCCGTCTGTCTGTGTGTCAGTAAACGCTCTATCTCCCAAAGAAATTGAGATAGAGACTTGAAATTTTGTATGTACTTAGTCTGTAAGAATGGGACAAGGACTGTTTAATAGCAGTAACCTCGATTATCCGGAACTATTTTCTTCGGACTCTCGAAAAATTCATTTCGATGAAAGGAATATAAAAATTTTCGATTTTTTTTATTTTAAGGAGAGGACGTAAAAGGAAATAAAACAAATAAAAATTGCATAAAGATCGAAAGCAATCGTATAATTAGTTGCTGAGATATTTGTAATCCTGTTTTTCACATTCTTCGATTTTTATGACCCTGTACTTCATTGAAATTTCTATTTAAAGATTTGTTTTAATTGGAAATGAGGCGCTTAATCCGACGCAGTAAGCTGTTAGTTCATATGATTATTATTTTAGGAGTTATAAGCATGTTTCTTTTACAAACTTCGGTACTACTTGAGAAGTTTGGCGTTTTATATTATTTGTCGAAATTGGTTCATCAGCAATTCATTAATAGAGCATTACTATAAATATTAAAAATGTTTAATTTTTTTTTTTTTTTTTTTTTTTTTTTTTTTTTTTTTTTTTTTAATTGCAATACATTTTATAAATAGTTTCCACGTGTTTTATTTTCATATGTTGTAATATGCATATCTATGATGGGTAAGTATTACAGTAATTCTGACTCTTTACTCTATTATTTGTGAGTCATTTTAATTAAAAATTTCTACGTGAAAAAATATTATACTTTTGTGTTATTTTATAAAAATTTTGACCGAAGTTGGACTCTGTCGATTTTTCTTTACGGATTGGCCAGGGAACTGATATATGTCGGTTTTGTTTATCATTTACATTAAGTAGTCCAAGATTGTACAGTTCGCAAATGAAAGATACTTTTAAATGAATGATTTCAATTGCTGTCAACAGGGGTAACTTTGGTCTACATTAAGGATAACTTTGGACCATATTTAGGAAACTTTGTTCCATTCTGCCACAGTCGAACTTTGAATTATTTACAGTTAGCCGACAACATCATACTAGTGCTTTCATTTATATTTTGAGACAAAAAACTTTGACGATAGCTTAAGTGATGTAGCAGATTTAATCTTTTTTTTTCTATTTTGAATCACAATTACCCCATCTGACTGTATGCAAACAAGAAATATATAGAAAGTTTGGTAAAATAACATGTTAAGGTATTGCATTTTATATTTTTCATAATTTTATTTTATTTATTTATTTTTTAGCATTGTTATTTGGATAATCTTGAAGAAAAAAAAAATTAGTTATATTTTTAAAATTTTTCTATTTAAATTTAAATTATAAACAGAAATACTATGTAAGGAAATTTTTAAAAATGTTAAAAATGTTATTATCATTAATAATACTACTACTAATAATAATTATTAGTATTTATTAGTATTATTATTAATTATTATTATTTTTATTTATTATTATAATTATTATTATCATTTGTTAAGAAATATCCAGTAAGCTTATTTACTAATACAGTAAAGTCTGTTTGTAACAGAAAATTTTCATGATCCTGCAAAAAAGATATTACGCAATTTTGTCTTATACACTATCTACCAAAAAGTATTTGTACACTTTCAGTTTTTGACATTTTGTCAAATATTTAAAAATATACTGGTCGGATTCTTCTGGAACTTCAGAAATATAAAGATTATGTTTCACTTTATATTTATTTACATTCCTTTGTTAAGCGGGTAATTAGGGGGCCGGCAAAAAAACAAAGAATAATAGAAATATTTGTTATAATCGCCCTGTACATGAAAATGCACGAAACGACTTATCGCTTTAGAATACAAATATATGAATACAGTAGAATATGTACACTAATTTTTGTAAGAATAGCATGTATATTTATGGCGATAGAGCGATTTTTTTGAAAAATTCAAAAAATTCTGGTATGTTTTTTGTTTATATCATGCTGGGTTTTTGACCAAATTTAACGCAAATTTCAGAAAAATTGGCAAAATGCAGTAGAAAAAATGTAGCGCAATTGGAATATAAATATATTAAATATTTTATGAAATATGAGTAGTTGTATAAAATAATTTTTATCTGCGCATGCGCGAACTAGAAAAACATTTTTTTTTACATCATTTAATAGTCAATTCTATGGAGTGACTTATAAAAAAAATCCAATCAAATATCGTGAAAATTCAAAAAGATATCATTATTTTAGTGAGATGTTTTTACTCTGCTCTCTAAAAACGACTGAATCTTAAGGGATTCTCCAAAAATTGACATTTTTTAATAACTGACTTTAAAAAAAAACTAGTATTGAATTAATACAATATCTAATACAATATTGCTGCTAATAAGTACTTGACAATTGTGATAGAAAAGAAAAAGAGCTTTATTCACATTCAGGGCCAAAACTAAGAGAGGGTTGGGGGAAAAGGGCATGTGCCCCGGGCGCTAGGATGAAAGTGTCCCAAATGTACATTTTGTTTGGCGATTTTTTTCATGTCTATGTTTAGCATGATATTGTCAAAATCGTCCCATTCAAAGCATTTCTCCTATACCAAAGCATAGAAGAATCTAATGATGATGGCATAAAGATCCCGCATAAAGCAGATTTTTTTTTTTTTCGTTTTGATTCGGTTTCACGATTTTAAGGTATCATTTTTTTTTTAAACAAAGCAGACTACTTTAATCAATATTACATATAAGTTTTAAAATAAGTCGGCTATTAATAAATTAGAAATTTTTTTTTTGCAAATACTTTTGCAGATGCTTTGCAAAGAAGAAAAGGGAGGGGGGGGGGGGGAGTTCACCAAAATTCATTGAAATATAAATATATTAAATATTTTCTAAAATGTTCTATGTCATGCAATATTTTCAACCAAATATAAAGCCACATTCAGAAAAATTCGCAAAATGTAGTAGAAAGAATAAGGTGCTATTGAAATATAAATACATTAAAAGTTTTCTAAAATATGAGTATTTGTATGAAATATTTTTTAATCAGCGTATGCGTGAACGATAAAATTTATCATTTTACATAATTTAATATTCAACTCTATGCAGCTACCCATAAAAAAATCCGATCGAATTTCGTGGAAATTCAGAAAGTTATTGTGGATAGAAGTGAACTGATTTTCAATTGGTCTCTGAAAGCAGTTGAATGACGTCAGATTTTACACAAATTGCCAAATCTCCATTTACGTTTTTTACTGGTGATTTACTTCTTTTCTTAGATAACTACCAGAACGAACCTATTTCAGGATAAAAATAATTATAAAAAATCGAAGCATTTGTGTCAAATCTACCCATTGATACATAATTGATAATGGCTCTTATGCAAATGCCGATATCTGCGATTCTGAAATACGTCAAGTTCTCCACTGTTAAATGTGGTGTCGAAAACAACACTGACATCAATCGCATGCATGATGCCAAGAAGAACAGAGCAATCTGATTTTGAGAAAGGTGTGATCATTGGGTACCACCGAAATGGCCGATCTTTAATCGACATATCTAGCGAGCTTAATTACCCCAAAACGACTGTGGCTTATGTGATTAGAAAATGAAAGCTGAATGGTGATTGTCAGAATGTGGCCAGAGTAGGCAGACCGACGAAACTGGGAGATAGAGACCGACGGGTTCTGTCTAGAGAAATTCGGAAGAACCGCAACCAACCAATGTTACACATACGCCAAGAATTTCAACAAGCTTCAGGATGTGTTGTTTCCATGAATACCATCCGTAAGGAAGCTCATCTGCTTAATTTTTATGGCCGTGCTGCCGCCCATAAGCCTTTAATCACCAAGTCCAACCGCGCAGCTCGGTTAAGTTGGTGCAAAACACGGCAGCAATGGACTGTACAGCAATGGAAACAGGTTCTCTGGAGGGATGAATCAAGGTTCACCCTCTACCGTTCTGATGGTAGGGTCTGGGTCTGGCGCAGGCCCGTAGCCAGAATTTCCCTTCGGGAGGGGCTTAAATCTAGAATTTTTTTTCTAACGTGAAAGTAATAATCTCCCTTATTTAAACTGTAAAAATATAAATTAGGATAAACCTAAGGAGCTTGATGCTTGATGTCTGTGTTAAAAATTCTTTCGCATTGTTTCAATTTCTGTTAAAATTTTTGGTTTTCAGAAGCTCTTCCAGTTTCCAAATTGATTTGGAAACTGGAGTGTTTTTTTTTTGGGGGGGGGGCGCTGCAACTAAAATTATAAATCACATACTAACAATTCTTCGAATGAGCCTCATGTATCCTAAGAGAAAAAATGCCAAAAATATTGAAATGCAATAAACAATTTGAATATATTAGAACACAGGATCAATATTACCATGCGAGTGTCTCGTATTAGAAGCGAGGGGTATTATTCCATAGATGAAATTAATTACGCTTTTTTCCCGATAAAAAAAATAATTGCAATAGATACATGTAATCATAACAATTATATTTCATATTCTCTGATTACAATAATTATAAATGCAATAGAGCAACCTTTGTGACTTCTTGTCAGTCGTGAGGCTGATTATCTTATCAGGGTTTACTATAGTGTTCCAATGAATGGAAATCATTTCAAGACCATTCAGTATTTCGCCGACCATAACGTTTCGAGACAAAGATTTAATTCTTTTCATGTTATAGGCCTTCCAGATTTGCTTGTTACCAGAAACAAGATTGTCAGAAATTTTTTTATCATATTGTAATATATTGCAATACAGTACTCCAAAGTGTTAAGACCTCTGTGTGTGTGACAACATTGGTAGTCATCTCATATCATAACTCATATTCAGTTTTCACTTAAAACATTGTCACCTTATCGTCAAAATATTGATAGACCGGGAAGTGACAGCACAGACAATCACCTCATTGAGTTCACGGCTGAAAATATAGAATTAGTTATATTTCGATTCGCAAATTAAAACGAAATCGGTCTGCCAAGTGATATCTTGGTGCAGAACACCTAAAAAATCGAATTTAGCGGTTGACCATAGAGGTTTACCATTATGTTTTCCTGCTCCTAGCCTGCCATGTTTTCATACTTTTGGTTTTGGATGCAGGAAATCACAATGATAAACCAACAAATCAATTGCTAAAATCGGGTTTTTAGATGTTTTCAACCAATATATGTCTTCGCAGACCGTTTGCGTTTCAATATACGAATCGAAATTTAATTAATCCTAGATTTTCATCCGTGATCTCAATGAGATGACTTCTTATGCGGCCGCCTCCCAATATATGAGGGAGATTATCAAATTTGTTTGCTTTTTACAAGAAGCAAATCCTGGAAGAAATGTTTGGAAATCTATTAGAATGTTTTCATTCGGAATGAAGCTTTCATTCACATTTTTAATAAGACTTCCTACTTAGGGATTAATATAATCCTGTAATACTCTTCAGCATAGGCCATTCGAGGATTTGCACGTGTTGCTTGCCTAAATATTAATCTTGTATCTTTATTTCATTTCTAATGAAGTCTTCCGGAAATTTTGAAGCAGAATTAAATATATCATAAAAGATTTCCATTATATTTTCTTTATGCTTTTGTAAAATAATAGGGACATCTTTAGCATAATTTATAGCCAATATCATATCACGAAATTTTTCTGGTAGAACTGACAACGGCTTTGTCAGAATGCTTGTGAAAAGCTTGTCACAAAGAACTAAGCTTATTTAAAAAACACTCGATGACTGCCAAGAAAACTCTAGCTACTGGAAATGTATTTTCATGTGTTTTCCTGAAATATTTTCTTAGCGAATGCAAATACATTTAACATTGTAACAGCTCAACGAAAGTTAATAAGTTTTATGCCTTTCGACAAATCTTCTGTAGCAAAAATAGATTTTTTTTCTGGGACAGATGATGAAATTGCTTGTTGAAGGAATAAATTTACTATTGATTGATTTCATAAAACATTTGTCACTTCATTCCACATTTCACTTCATTCGTTCCAATACAGTTTCGGATGGCAGGAATTAACATGCTGTTGAACAATGCAAATTTAACCTGTGGCTTGCATAACGATCTTTCTAATTTTTGGATTCTTTTGACGAATTCTAGATTGGACTTCACTAACATGAGCAAAAAGATTGGCTGCTCCGTCATATGTTTGTGTACGAAACCCTACGTAGGGGAAAACAACCCTAAAATTGATAACTCATCTAAAAACAACGAAACTTTCTTAGCTAGATTACTCTGTGACCAGGAATGTAGTAAAGGATATAGGGGGATATACGTCGTATACCCTCTGAATTTTTTTAACGAACACCGTATACCCTCTGTTTCCCAAGAAAGCTGTAAGTATATATACTCTAGGTTATACCCTCTATCTTGAGCATATACCCTCTGCTTAGACCGCATACCCTCTGTTGTTTTTACGACTACACCACTGTCTGTGACATATTTTTTCTATTAAAGATTCATATGCAAACTATTTAAAAGCAAAGTTCTCCAATGAAAAGTACGGGGTACGTCAATGGACGGCCTTGGTTTTTCAATATCCTATCTTTTTTTTTTTTTTTTTTTTTTTTTTTTTTTTTTTTTGTAACATTCCTTTTCAGAGTTTTCTGCTACTGATTTTTTTTTTAAATAAAAAGCCTTTTACACTTACAACGTCATTTTGAAAAAAATATATTTTTTTTTAAGTGTAATTTTCACATGATATTACATTATAGGTGGATAATTATTCCTTGATGGACAAGCTGTAATGTCTCTCTAATATTGAATTCTCATCGAAAAAATCGGAACATTTTGTTTTAAAATAAGAAAAGGCACTTTTTCAACGTTTTGCCGCCAAAGTTTAAAAAAAAAATTTCTTTAAAAGTTTCTGGAGAGAATCTCGTTTAAATTAGCTGGAATAAAATATATTATGTCGCTCCTCTAAGGGTTAAATCTTTTAGCTTCTTTCTTTACAAAACATTTTAACACTGGATAACTCTTAAGTTTTCATTGCATGCGTGATGTAAATTAAGAATAGAGAAAAGTAAGAGTCATCATAACGTGCATGTTTAATATTTTACTTCTAAAGTTAACATACGCCATACTCGTATTCCACTTACTTTTCCTTGATCAAATTATGATATGGAATTACACTTATCAAATTTTTCTCTACATAAAGATAGTTAAATTTGCGCTTTAAGAAGAACTTATATTTTTAGTGGTAGATACGAATAAAGAACAATATATCTAAATAATATAAACGGGAGATTACAGTAACTATCTAACTTTATATTTTTATAACTAAACATGCATGTATACTTTAAATGTAAAGGAAGATAGAAACAAGAAAAACATTGTCAATTTTCACAATCATTAACGATAACTTTGAAAATTAATTTTTTAACTTTCGGGAGGGGCTTCAGCCCCCTTAGCCCCCTCCCTGGCTACGTGCCTGGTCTGGCGTCTGCCTGAAGAACGCCTCCTACCAGAATGTATTGCGCCCACAGTTAAATTTGGCGGAGATGGAATTATGTTCTGGGGTTGTTTTTCCTGGTTCGGACTAGGACCCTTGGTCCCAATTCATGGTAAGCTCAATGCCGATGCCTACTGTAATATACTGGACAACAGTGTACTTCCTACGTTGTGGCAATACTATGGATTGGACCCATGTTATTTCCAGGATGACAACGCAAGCTGCCATGTAGCGAGGTCCAGCATGGATTGGTATGCTGATAATGGAGTGGATCGACTCGAGTGGCCTGCCCAGAGCCCAGACCTGAACCCAATAGAGAACCTCTGAGACGAGTTGGATCGTCGAATTAAGGCGGGTGACACACGCCCAAAATCAGTAAAAGAGCTTACCTGCCTTGTGCAAACAGAGTGGAATAAAATACCATTAAATGTAATACAAGGACTAGTTCAGAGCATGCCCAGGAGAGTCGCAGCTGTAATTGCCTCTCGAGGAGGATCTACAAATTATTAAATGTGAACAGGGCCAAAACCAGTCTTTTTTTCCCGAGGCAAACGTGGATTTTGAAGGTACCCCTTTCCCCCTCCTTCGCAAAGCATATTTACAAAGAAAATTTCTCCAATTTATTAATAGCCGACTTATTTTAAAACTTAAAATATGTAATATAAAATAACGTATTCTGCTTTATTAAAATACTCCAATTTGATACTTTAAACCGAATCAAAAAAATTCTACTTTCAACAGGATCTTTAAGGCCCTTGTCCCTGCCCGCGAAGACACTGCTGAGCTAATGCTATTCCTGTGGGGAGGCATTTTTCTAATAACTCTTTCGCATTATAAAATTTTCAATTTTTTTTTTTTTTTTTTTTTTTTTTTTTTTTTTGCATTGGATAGCGGAAGTCCCTCTCAAAATCGCTCCTTGACTACTTTTTCGATTTGAGTCATAGATATTTTTTATAAAGTTAATTTCACTTTCAGAACCGCTTTTGGAAGTGAAAGAAACATTATAAAAATATCTACGCCAAAATTGAAAAAGTAATCACGCAGCGATCTTGAAAAGGACTTCCGCTATCCAATACAAAACATATTATTTAAAAATGTCCAAATGCAAAAGAGTTAGAAAAATGCATCCCCATAGGAATAGCATTAGCTCGTGAGCATCTTCGCGGGTAGGGGCAGGGATCTTAAGCCATCATCATTAGATTTTTTTATGCTTTAGCATAGCCCAGATATAATAATTTTAACAATATTATGCTAAACATAGCCATGAAAAAAATCGCCAAACGAAAGATACGTTTGGAACACTTTTATCCACTAGCGCCCGGAGCACATGCCCTTCTCCCCCCCCCCCCCCTCTTAGTTTTGGCCCTGAATGCGAATAAAGCTCTTTTTCTTTTCTATCACAATTGTCAAGTACTCATTAGCAGCAATATTGTATTAGATATTGTATTAATTCAATACTAGTTTTTTTTTAAAGTCAGTTATTAAAAAATGTCAATTTGTGGAGAATCCCTTAAGATTCAGCCGTTTTTAGAGAGCAGAGTAAAAACATCTCACTAAAATAATGATATCTTTTTGAATTTTCACGATATTTGATTGGATTTTTTTTATAAGTCACTCCATAGAATTGACTATTAAATGATGTAAAAAAAATGTTTTTCTAGTTCGCGCATGTGCAGAAGAACTGTTAATAAAAAAACGGGAGTTTTTTCTGTATTTTTAGTACTGGAAAACTGCAAAATTTCTTGAAATTTGGTGCATTATAACTGAATTAATACTGGTTATAGAAGAATGGAATTTTTCACTTGTCAGAGTAATAATAATTGTTATTTGTTTGATATTTGTTGCATCTTTGTATAATATTGATCTTTGTTTATCCTCCAGATAGCTCAAGTGGAAAAACATTGGCAATTAAAGAAAAAAACTTCCGGATTCGAATCCTAACATGGTCGCATTTTCGTAACTACATACTTTCACATCTACTCATTACCTAGATTACTTGGAAACCGCATAAAAATCTAAAAAACGTAACTTTTCAAAAAAATAAAATAAAATAAATTAAAAAAAATAAAATAATAATAAAAAAAATAATAATAAGGAAAAATTATTAACACTAGAACGCCCGGAAATTCTACTCAAGTTTGAAAATAATATTTCTCACCAGAATTTTTATTCAAAATTATTTAATTGATTTATTTAACGTAAATTTGCGTGGATTAGATTTAAATTATTTCAAGAAAATTTTTCTGGTTCGAATTGAAATTTAGTTACATGATTGGAGTCGAATCGACTCCATCCGGGCGTTCTAGTGTTAAGTAACGTTATTTGAATTTCTATTTTATTTTGAGCTTTTTCCCAATTTACATTTCTTTCATACCTTTTCACTGGTAAAATATTAAAGTGCGTTCGAGTAATTTGGTACATCAATTCTATAACCACCTGCTGTATATGATGTATACAAGTCTTGATTATAGTACACATAAGCAAAAGATGAATCAAATAAGTATATAACATTTAGCAAATAGTTTTTTTTTTCTTTTTCATTATTGCACGTTTTAAATAAAAAGAAAAATCTTAAATCTTCGAAGCAAAGAAAATAAATATGTAAATACCTTTGCTCAGAAACATAGCTAAGAAAGAAAATTTTCTCCGCTTCTTCACTCTGAATCTAGATTATATTCATTTGATAATATGAAATGAAACTAAAAATTTTAAATTTAAAATTATTTATCAAAAAAAAAATAATAATAACATTGTAGCAAAATAAACACAATTCATCAGGACTATTTTTATAACTTTAAATTTTTTCCGAAAGATCTTTTTTTAATTAGAGTATGGTATTAAATGTTTTTAAAATCCTTATTATTTTTACTGACCCCCCCCCCCGTAACAACAAGTTTATTACACGCAATTCAATATTTAAATGCCCTGTTTTCTTTTCCGGAAACGTACCCAATTTAGTTTTCTAAAATACTATTAGAATAATAAAGCTTTAATGCCTAATACTGCAGATACAGTACATGCTGAAAATACTATGCATCAGTTTTTGTTGTTTAACCCTACACCTGTGACTCAACAACTCTGATTTGAAAAACATTGACTCTTATGCTAGAATATATCTTTTTAAGAATATTAAAAATTAGAATCAAAAACAAAAATAATTACTGACGAAAAGGTACTTTTTTCACCCTAAACAGAAATTGACATATGTTCAGTAATCCCAATTTAATTAGAATAATTTAAGTGTTAGTTATTCTGTTTGATAACAGAGGGCAGCACTATGAATTCTGTGCTATGTTCTAAAGTCAGAATCAATGATGTAATAGTTTAGTTGAAAATGAGATTTAGAGGTATCAAGAGGTGACTCTTGATCCACCTTTTATTATTTTTAATATAATTTTAATTAACTTCGCCCTAATGTTGGCTGGGGTTATTAATTATTATTTGAATTCATCCTTTCATGTCAGATGAAAGAATTTGTTAGAAGATTTTTCATAATTGGTTTAAAACTGAAACCAGAAGTTATAATTCATTGTTGTGCAAAATTTATGTGAAGATTTATGTTTTGTGATGTGTTCTGTGTTAAACAAGAATAAAAAATTACAAAAAAATCTCAAGCATTTTTAGTGGAATATTTTCAACAAAAAAAAATTGGAGGCACCTGGAGAGATTGTGAGTAGTTTTATTTTTAATGTTCTATGATGCTATAGCATAAGTTTAATTTTGCTAGAGAAGTTAGCAAATATAGGAGCAATTAAGTTTATTTAAAGTAATGAAATAAGATAAATATTACTCTGCTTTATTATATTTTGATAATTATTCTTGGAAAGAATAGCATTGTTCTGAAGAATAACATATTGATTTATTTACTTGTTCTAAAGAATATTATGATTTATTTGCTTGAGAATTTGAATATTTGATTACTATAATGAATTATTATATTGCATTGAAGAATTTAGAAGATTATTTTTGAATTTATATACATTTAAGAACAGAACATTCTTCCATTGTTTGTATGAAACAGCATTCTTAAGTGCTAGAATATTTCACCGAAGTTCTATTTTTGAATTTGATTTGTTTTGTTTTTGATTTAATTTAGTTTTGGTTTTGAATTTTATTTGATTATTATTGTTTTGAAGCAATTATGATTAGTTTTGATTTCAAGGTATATTTTTGATTAGTTTTGATTTTGAAGTATAATTTGATTAGTTTTGTTTTGAAGCTAATTTGATTAAATTTTATTTTGGAAATCATTCTACTTTAAGTAATTGTATAAAATGGAAGATAATGAAAAAAAGTCTGCTCAAATTAAAATTGAGAGAGGCAGGGTTAAAGGCACTGTAACTAGATTAGAGAATAGTTTTGAGAATGTGAATACGAAAAATTAAATTTTGATTAGGTTACAGAGATTAGATGATTTACTTAAAGAATTCTTAAGATTAGATTCTAGCTTAAATGATGAAGATTCAGAGTTAGCAGAATTTGAAGAGAGGTATTTTCAGTTAAAAACTAAATACCAAAACAAACTGGATTCTTTGAATTCTACTGAAGTTATTAATGCTATAATGCACAATTCTACTCAAAGTAGTTCTATTAATGTTCCTAATCAGTGTAATATTCGACTACCTAAGTTAAACATTCCAGTATTTTCTGGGAAATTTTCTGAATGGACAAATTTTAAGGATATGTTTGTTTCCACTATTCATTCGCAAGCAGGTTTAAGTAATATTCAGAAATTTCAATATCTTAAAGGATTACTTTCTGAAGAACCAGCTACATTGATTAAACATATTCCTCTTTCTAATGATTCTTATCAAGAAGCGTGGGATAAATTGCTAAACCGATATGATAAAAAGAAACAAATTGTAAATTCTTTGATTAAATTATTTTTAGAACAAAAATCAGTTCTACATCCAAATAGTATAAACATCAGGAATTTGTTGAACATAAGTGATGAAGTTATTAGGGGTTTGAAAGCTGTTGGGGATGAAGCTACAAGTAGAGACCCATGGCTAATATATTTGTTATTTCAAAAACTTGATCCTGAAAGTAGAAGACTTTGGTCTATTGAAAGTGCAGAAAACGGATTTCCCTCTTTGCAAGAATTTTTTGATTTCTTAAGTGTAAGATGTTCTTCTTTAGAACTCATCTCTAACAATGGAAATGATATTAAACATTCCAAAAGCTCAAATTTTGTAGGTTCCAAACATAATTCAAATGACAAATCAAAAGTTTGTTTAAAGTGTCAAGGAACGCACCCACTGTATATTTATCAAATTTAAATCAATGGATGTTGCTGCTCGAAAAAACTTTATTAAGCTTAATAACTGTTGTTTTCTATGTTTAAACTTGCATAAAATTAAGGAATGTCCAAATTCTCATTTAAAATGTTTTAAGTGTGAAAGTAAGCACAATACACTCTTACACGAAGAAAATAAAAGTAATAATGCTTGCTCTGTTAAATTTGAAAATAAAGTAGTTCCCTTTTCATCTGAGAATAAGGATCATCAGTTAAATGAAAATTATATACATGAGTCAACATCTCATGAATTACAAATTAATTCTAGTGCTTCTTTTAATGATTCTAAATGTGTTTCTTTTTTACCTACAGCTAAAGTTTTACTATATGATAATGAAAACAAAGCTTACTCTTTTAGAGTTTTGCTGGATTCTGGATCAGAATGTTCGTTTGTCAGTGAGAATGTTATAAGAATTTTAGGATTAAAAAGGAAGAACGACAGAATTCTTTTAAATGGAATTACTGGAGTATCAGCTGGACAAACTCGAGGTTCAGTAACTCTCAAAGTTGGATCAAAGCTTTCAAATGAATCCTTAAAGGTACATGCATACATTCTGTCTAAAGTGACATCTCAATTACCTGCAGAATTACTTGATACAAAAAATATAGATTATCTTAAGAATATTACCTTAGCAGATGAGGATTTCATGAAACCGCAAGAATGTGACATTATTCTAGGATCTGACTGTTTCTTTACTATTTTAAGATATGGTAGAATAGTTAGTAATGAGAATGAGCCAGTTGCCCAAAATACTATGTTTGGTTGGGTGGTAGCTGCAAAATTGCAATCTAATTGTAAATATTCTTCTAGTATCAATTCACATTTTCTTAGTGTAAAAAATGAATTAAATTTTGATTTATTATTACAAAAGTTTTGGCAGGCTGAAGAAATAGATATTAAAAGTCAACATTTGTCTGAAGAAGAAAACTTTTGTGAACAAAATTTTTGCTCAACTTATAAGATAACTCCAGAAGGAAGATTTCAAGTTAAGTTGCCAGTTTATAAATATGTAATAACATTAGGAGATTCTAAATCTATGGCAGTTTCACGTTTGTTTGCTATGGAGAAAAAATTTCAGTTTGATACAAATTTTGAGAATGAATACAGAAAATTTATGAATCAATATGAAGACCTTGGTCACATGACACCTGTTGACAAAGATTCAAATCCTACAAGCAAGAAAGTATACTACCTTCCACATCATTCTGTTATAAAAAGTTACTCTATTTCTACAAAGTTACGGGTGGTGTTTGATGGTACATGCAAACCACCTAATGGTAATTCTTTAAATTCTGTTTTGGCAATTGGACAAATTCCTCAACCGAATCTCTTCGCTATTCTTATTAGATTTATAACAAACCCTCTTGCTTTTACTGTTGATATTCAGCAAATGTATAGACAAATTCTGATTGCTCCAGAAGATCAAGATTTACAACGTATTATTTGGCGAGAATCAGCATACTCAGATTTAAAGGAGTATCGTCTGCAAACTGTCACTTATGGAACAGCATCAGCTCCATTTTTAGCAACTCGTTGCTTATTTCAAATTGGAAAAGACATAGAAAAAGATGATCCTGTAACAGCTTCAATTATTAAAGATAGTTTCTATATTGATGACTGTATGTCAGGTTCAATCTCAAGCGAAGAAGCTATTAGAGTGATCGATAAACTTTCACTGGCTTTAGAAAATAGAGGTTTTCATTTACGGAAATGGAGGTCTAATTCTTCTGATGTATTGACTCATTTATCTTCAAATTCTCTTGAGTCAACAAACTTAGAAATTCATCCTGATGATTGCTCCGAAGCCTTAGGGCTTAGTTGGGATTCTACAAATGATGTTTTCATCTTTAAAGTTAATTTACAATTTGACGATAACATAACTAAAAGAAATTTTTTTTCACAATCAGCTAAATTGTTTGATCCATTGGGATTTTTGGCTTCTTGCACTGTTTCGATAAAAATGTTTTACCAGCAATTATGGTTAATGAAGTTAGACTGGGACACTGCTCTTCCGGAAAATTTCCAAGGAAATTGGAAAAAATTCCAACAAGAATTTGAACAAGTTTGTTCTATTCAAATTCCCAGATGGATCCAATGTTCCAGTAAAGAAATCATACTGCATGGTTTTTGCGACTCTTCAGAATCAGCATATGCTGCAGTGATCTATGTGGTACAACCTGGTGAAATAAAGTCAAAGGTGACCATATTGGTTGCTAAAAGCAAGGTAGCACCACTTAAATCTCTTTCCATACCACGACTTGAGCTAAATGTTGCTTTATTACTTTCTAGATTATATTCTACACTAGTGACTATTTTGAATACATTCGTTATTAAATTTTATGCATGGACAGACTCTCAAGTAGTTCTATCTTGGCTGTCATCTCATCCTAGGTATTGGAAACCTTACATGGCTAATAGAACTTCGGAAATTTTAGATTCTGTTTCATCTGACTGTTGGAGGTATGTTCCAGGCAAGGAAAATCCAGCTGACATTGCTTCCAGAGGGTTACCTCCCAAGGATCTTCCTGATTGTTCCCTAGGGTGGGAGGGCCCAAAATGGCTTTCTTTAAGTCAAGAACATTGGCCTGAACAACCCCAAATCAAGACTAATTTAGATACTGTAAATAAAGAGAAGAAAAAGTCTAAATTTTGCTTTCCTGTAACTGTAAATAATTCTGTGACTGATATGCTTTTTGAAAAATATTTTTCTTTTACTAAAATTGTTGATGTTTTAGCTTTTTGTATTAGGTTTGTGAAAAATTGTAAGCAGAAAGTTGGCAAAATGAACACCAGTCCTTTGAATAAAGGTAAATTTCTTCCTTTATCAATAACCGAAAGAAGACAATCAGGTAATTTGATTCTTTCTTATATTCAGCAGCTATATTTCAGAGATGAAATTAGTTGTATTAGATCAAATAGACCTGTTTCTAAAAAAGTTCTCTTTTTTCACTTAGCCTTTTTATTGATAGTGATGGTTTGCTTAGGGTGGAAGGTAGGCTGAGAAATTCACCCCTCCAATATAATGCAAAACATCCTATCATTTTGCCAACTCAGCATAAATTAAGTGTGTTAATTGTTAAATATTTTCATGTCATGAATTTTCATGCTGGGTTAAATTTATTAATGGGGGCCTATTAATATTTTGAAATATCGAGGTAGAGGGGCTAAAACTACCAAATGTTACATTGCTTTATTCATTTGTTTTGCCACTAAAGCTCTACATTTAGAGTTGGTAAGTGATTTGACCTCTGAGGCATTTATTGCTGCATTAAACAGATTTTGCTCTCGAAGAGGAGCTCCTCAGCATATATATAGTGATAATGCTACAACATTCGTAGGTGCTAAGGGGCAACTCTCCGATTTATATAAATTTATTTGTCATATTGAAAGTAATGAAGAAATTTGTTATTTTTTGTCACAAAGAAATATTGAGTGGCATATGATTCCTCCAGTAAGTCCACATTTTGGTGGACTATGTGAAGCCGCTGTCCGTTCGGTAAAATTTCATATTAAACGTGTTATTGGTAATACTAATTTAATTTTTGAAGAATTTTATACATATTTAACTCAAATTGAGGCTATTCTAAACTCTAGACCACTAGTAGCAATTGATAATGATAACATAGACAGTATAAATATATTGACTCCATCTCATTTTTTAATTGGAGATGTTATTACTTCGCCAGCTGAACCGGTATATGAAGAAAATTTGTCCTTACGGTCTCGTTGGCATATTGTACAAAAAATGAAATTATGTTTCTGGAAAAGGTGGAGTATTGACTATTTGAGCTCTTTGCAAAATAGAAAAAGATGGAGAGTACAAACTGAAAATTTTAAAGTAAATGATATTGGTACTTTTTTCACCCTAAACAGAAATTGACATATTTCTCATAAATATTGTCCAGTTTCTAATACAAAATTTTAAAATATGCTAAATTACCTTTAAAAAAAATCTACATTTGGACTTCTCCAGCTTTTTTAACTTGATCAATTTTTTTTAAAATATTAATTGATATATTGAATTTTATAAATATTTGATATAATTTATAAAATTTGGTTTTAATTTTTTAATATTAATTGATATATTGAATTTTATAAATATTTGATACAATTTATAAAATTTGGTTTTAATTTTTTAATATTAATTGATATATTGAATTTTATAAATATTTGATATAATTTATAAAATTTGTTCTTAAACGTTTTTTATATTAATAATTGATATACAGAATTTTATAATTATTTGATATAATTTATATATTTTTTTAATTTTTTTAATTATAATAATTGATGTATAGAATTTTATAAATATTTGATATAATTTACAAATTTGTTTTTAAAAGTTTTTTTTTTTTTATATTAATAATTGATATATTGAATTTTATAAATATTTGATATAATTTATAAATTTTGTTTTTAATTTTATTTATTATTAATAATTGATATATTGAATTTTATAAACATTTGATATAATTTATAAAAAAAATTTAATTTTATTTATTACTAATAATTGATATATTGAATTTTATAAATATTTGATATTATTTATAAAATTTGTTTTTAAAAGTTTTTTTAATATTGATAATTGATATGTTGAATTTTATACATATTTGATATAATTTATTAAAAAATTTAATTTTTTTATATTAATAATATACAGAATTTTGATAAACAGAATTTTATAAATATTTGATATACTTTATAAAATTTGTTTTTAAATTTTTTTAATAATAATAATTGATATATAGAATTTTATAAATATTTCATACAATTTATAAAATTAGTTTTTAAAAGTTTTTTTAATATGAATAATTTATAATTGAATTTTATAAATATTTGATGCAATTTACAAAATGTCCTTTTAAAGTTTTTTTTTAAATATTAATAATTGATATATTAAATTTTATAAATATTTGATATAATTTATAAAAAAAAATTATTATTTTTAATATTAATAATTGATATAGGGTCATTCCATGTCAATTCAACCAGACCTTGTAACCCGACCCACAGGGATTTTGATGAAACTTTGTGTACACACTAATTCTATCATGAAATGATTATATCAGAAATTTTTCCTTCCCAGACTTCATAGTTTGTGAGATATGGGGGGTCCAATTCTTGGGTTTTTCACACATCGCAAATTTCTGAGTCTGTATTTTGAGATTGCCGTTCCATCTTCAAAAAATTGTTTCTCTGGATCTAAAATATGAATCATCCTAAAAATATCACTGTAAGAAGATAAAAAGATGCAGATTTTAATAAAAAATATTTAAAAAATTTACTTGTAATTTTTAGAATAAAAAAAGTCAGCCAAAATTGAGAGTTATGGTTATTTTCCCAAATTTTTGTGACTTCACGAAAAAAGCTGTACACAAAAAGGCAAATTAAATTTCCAATTTCTTTTTGCTTTAAATAAAAGTTTACGCTTTGGGCTTTCTATCTATGAAATAAAAATGATGTGTTTCGCATGGCTTATGCAAAAATTTTGGGTACTTTCCAATTAGCCGGATGCATGCTTTATTTTTATATATTACATATGCACACAAAAAGGCAAATGAAATTTCCAATTTCTTTTTGTTTTAAATAAAAGTTTACACTTTGGGCTATCTATCTGTGAAATAAAAATGATGTATTTCGCACGTCTTATGCAAAAATTTTGGGTACTTTCCAATTAGCCGGATGCGTGTTTTATTTTGACATGTGTACATACGTATAGATCTATATAAATACAGATGTATTATACATATACATATATATGTATATATACAGTATATTGATATATATATGTATAATACTGGTGCCCGTCTAACCTAAAAGTACCAAATTTTGCCTTATTTTGAGAATCTGGACCAATTAAGAGGAAAAAAATCTGACTAAATTTAGCTATGGTACTTAAATAATTACTGGAATTTCTATGAGTTATTGAATTTAATGTTATTTGATGCATGTTTTTTTATTTGCAAAGTAAAGTTTAGGCTTTGTTTTTTCTGATTAAAAAAATCTGACTGTAATATGTTTCCCCATTAAATTTAGTGAATGGTTCATATATTTCATTTAGTTATTTACCGTAATTTCGGGTGTATAAGCCGCGGAACAAACAATTCTGTTTGGACCCAGAAATCTTATTTAGTGATTGAAAACAAATATTTACGGCGATCTAACTAGTTATATTTGTTTCTTAAAAAATTCTGGGTCGAAAAAGAATTGTTTGATCTGCGGCTTATACACCCGAAATTACGGTAATAATGGGCATTTTTTGCTAATCTAAAGAATCTCTTACTTTTATTTTCAATGATTAAACTCAAAACAGATTTTTTTTTTTTTTTTTTTTTTTTTTTTTGTACAGTGTAAAATAATTTTTTCTCCTCACATTTCCATTCTTTCTTTCGAATGCTTATATATTAATTATTTGTGTTTAAAAATGTTCAAAAACTTTTATTTCCTTTCCTTGGTTAATTTTAATCAGTTTAAATATTTATATTGGCAAGTTTAAATATACAAATTTTTAACAGAACTTAAATTTGTTTCTATAGTCTGAAAGATTTAATTGCACCTGCCTTGTATAAACACGTTCTGATAAAGACAGGGTAATGTTTTTTTGTGAAAGCAGATGTTTTGAAATCAATTTAATCAAATTATTGTCATTATGTAGTTTCTTTTCATAGAAGAATTATCTTACTTTTACTGTGCTACTAAAAATATATTCTGATTGTTACATATTTTATAATTTGTGGTACGTATAAATATTTTTTTGCTTTATTGTTTTAATATAGAGCTTGATATTAAACCTTCTACTAGTCTTCAGGCTTGCAATATTGTAATATTAACTGGTTTAGAAGGTGACAAAACTAGCTATACAAATAACAGAGAAATAGACTACATTGATAATCTCTGTGATTCAGAAAAAGAACTTTTATTAGTTAGGACTATTGCATTTATAAAACAAAAATTAAGTGAAAACCGTTTTATTAATATATGTGAGAATCACAGAATTTGGCTCTTAATGAAATATGAATTTTATCAATATAAATGTGGAGATCCATTTAAGCGGCATAAAAAGCAAGTGAAAAAAGCAATTAGGGCAGTTAATAGAGATTAGTATACGGCCGAAAAAGTAAACCAAAGTTGAAAGTTATGATTATTTATCCGAAATTTTGTGACTTTATGAAAAAGTCTCTACACAAAAAGGCAAATGAAATTTCCAATTTATTTTTGTATCAAATAACATTAAATTCAATAACTCATAGAATCTCTAGTATTTATTTAAGTACCACAGCTAAACTTAGTCAGATTTTTTTCTTCTTAATTGGTGCAGATTTTCAAAACAAGGCAAAATTTGGTACTTTTACGTTAGACGGGCACCAGTGTTATACATATATATATCAATATACTGTATATATACATACATATGTACATGTATAATACATCTGTATTTATACAGATCTACACATATGTACATATATAAAAAAAAACACGCATCCGGCTAATTGGAAAGTACCCAAAATTTTTGTATAAGCCATGCGAAAGACATCATTTTTATTTCAGAGATAGAAAGCCCAAAGTGTAAACTTTTATTTAAAACAAAAAGAAATTGGAAATTTCATTTGCTTTTTTGTGTGCATATGTAATATGTAAAAATAAATCACTTTTCCGGTTAATTGGAAAGTACCCAAAATTTTTGCATACGCCATGCGAAAGACATCATTTTTATTTCATAGATAGAAAGCCCAAAGTGTAAATTTTTATTTAAAACAGAAAGAAAGTGGAAATTTAATTTGCTTTTTTCTGTGCATATGTAATATATAAAAATAAAGCACTAATCCGGCTAATTGGAAAGTACCCAAAATTTTTGCATAAGCCATGCGAAACACATCATTTTTATTTCATAGATAGAAAGCCCAAAGTGTAAACTTTTATTTAAAACAAAAATAAATTGGAAATTTCATTTGCCTTTTTGTGTACAACCTTTTTCGTGAAGTCACAAAAATTTGGAAAAATAACCATAACTCTCAACTTTGGCTGACTTTTTTTATCCTAAATATTACAAGTAAATTTTTTAAATATTTTTTATTAAAATCTGCATCTTTTTATCTTTTTACAGTGATATTTTTAGGATGATTCACGTTTTGGATCCAGAGAAACAATTTTTTGAAGATGGAACGGCAATCTCAAAATACAGACTCAGAAATTTGCGATTTGAGAAAAACCCAAGATTTGGACCCCCCATATCTCACAAACTATGAGGTCTGGGAAGGAAAAATTTCTGATGGAATCATTTCATGATAGAATTAGTGTGCACACAAAGTTTCATCCAAATCCCTGTCGGTCGGGTTACAAATGGGGGAAAAATTGGTTGAATTGACATGGAATGACCCTATATTGAATTTTATAAATATTTGCTATAATTTATAAAATTTGTTTTAAAAGTTTTTTTAAATAATTATTATTTATAAATTGAATTTTATAAATATTTGATATAATTTATAAAATTTGTTTTTAAAAGTTTAATAATTTTATTTTTAATAATTGCTTTTTTCTTCAACTTGGAAAATGTCTTATTTTGTTCAGCAGTGACCGAATAAAATTTATTTCTTATCATAGTTCATAAAATTCTTGCATGTTTATTATTATAAAATTTGTTGAAGGAAAATTATTATTTTCAATTAAAACTCAGTATTACCGATTGGCAACAAGATGTATTTTAGCCGTAAACCATGGTTTATTAAAAGTTTTTTATTATTATTATTTCATAAATAAAATTCAAAAAACATTTTTTTTTAATGCAGACATTTAAGGGTTAAATGTTTCCTAGAAAGACCTCCACGGGGACACGCCCAAGTTTTTTCTGCTATTATTCCTCTTTTAGATAATTGACCATCATAAACAAAAACAAATCTTAAGTAATTTCATGCTTATTTTGTGCTTAAATGTATTTCTACATTTAATTCATAAATGTAAGCACCTGATACACAAAGAAGTCATACTTTTGTGTTTTAGTTTTACACATAGATGGCAGCACCAAAAACCTGCAGTATTGATTTTAGGCCAAGCACTGGACATTTCCCCCCAGTGCAGTGAGATATGCTGCGGAAAAAAAATGAGATTTTATATTTTCAATGGGAAAAAGTGCAATTTCTTTTCCAGGAACTCAATAATGTCTCCCCCGGAGCCACAGAAAATCCTCTCGGAGAAAGGTGTCCGAATTCAACACTGATGCAATAAAAGTTATAATAAAATAAATTATTGTCTGAGCGTAGCGAAGTCTTATACCCAGAGTACGTAACGATATTAAAAGTCAAAAAAATTCTTTCGTCAAGCAAATCTCAAAAAGTACTTGTCGGTTTCGATTCTGTTTGAACCAGAAGGTACCTATGAAGGTAACCTGGTGAATGCACCATCTACGAAAAATTAATTCCAAATAGTTTAAAAGTTATATTTAAATAATTGATAAAAAAACACAATTTATTTGCATACGTCACAGAAATTTGGTGTGCGTGATTTTCACCGGCTGGATATTTTCGTAGATAACCGAATCAGTACATGGAGTAAATAGTAATCATTTACGCACTCAGAAATATTGAATACAATAAAACATTTTAAAATTTAATCATGCAGGAAAATAAAACTGTTATTTTTTTATATTAAAAAAATATATAAACTTTGATTTTGAGATTTTGTGATAATCTCTTAACAGCATTTTTTGATCCCTAAAAGAATATTTTATATATTTCGCGTGTGAAAATTAGAAACAATTACGTTTTTAAATAAAAAGTTTCTTCTATGACATCATTTTCCCTTTATATTTATTTTTATTGCATGTTTTCTTTTAACTTATATTTTGTTTGTGTGTGGAAGTCAATTCTGGTCACTAATTTTTCGGCACGGATGCCACACGCGCATCAGATTTGGCGCAATTTTTTTCAAAGACCATTTGGCGAAAACTCCGTTTTCAAATAACACTTACATACACATTTTTAAATTATTTTCTATTTTCAAAAAGAACTTACAGTAAATAAAATAATAATAATAATTAATAACTATAAAAACAAATATTTTATGTAATTAAAAAAAGGAAATGAAAGTAAATAAACATTTTATGAGTAAATAAACAAATAATAAATAAATAAAGCCGTCTTACCATCTCAGGTAAAATAATGCCATTTTGACGCCAATTATGTACCCTGGTGCATATGTGACATCTTTTCCCATTTTTCATCCATTTCCTGTTGGCATACAACTTTGAAATTTGGAATATGTATGCATACCTGGGAGCAATACCGGAATTAGACATTGATTTTTTTTTTTAATTCGATCCAAAAAGGGGCAACGGGGATTATTTTCTAAAAATTTAGACAATTTATGCTGCATAAAGGAGCCACTTACGTATTTTTATATACAAGAAGAAGTAAGTGGTATGTAAAAACAATTATAGTATACATAAATAAAATACTTGAGATAATATACTAGAGATATAAGCACCGGGTTTGGCGAGATTTTTTATGCCAATTAGGCGAAAACATCGTTTTGATTACCAGATACATATAGCATGCTATAATAACACGTTATTTATTTATTTCAAAATGAACTAGTCGTTCGGGGCCAACGTAATACTTACCCCTCATGGATATGCATAATATAAAATATGAAAATAAAACATGTGTAAAATATTTATAAAATGCATCGCAATTTCAAAATAAAATTTAAACGTATATTTAAATAGTTTTAATATACATAGTAATGCTCTGTCAATGAATTGCTGATGAGCCAAATTCGACAAATTATATAAAACGACAAAATACTCAAATAATACCGGATTGCGTAAAAGAAACATTCTTATAACTCTAAAAAAAATAATCATATTAACTAACAATTTACTGCGTCGGATGAAGCGTGTCATTTCCAATTAAGATATATCTTTGAATTGAAATTTGATTGAAATACAGGGTCATGAAAAATCGAAGAATGCGGAAAACAGGATTACACATATCTCGGCAACTAATAATTTTATCGACTTCGTTCTTTATGCAAAATTTGTGCTATTTTATTGCCTTTTACATCCACTCTTTAAAATAATAAAATTCGAAAAAATTTATGTACCTTTCATCAGAATGCATTTTTCGAGAGTCCGAAAAAAATAGTTCCGGATAATCGAGGTTACTGATATTAAATAGGCTTCGCCCCATTCTCACATACTAAGTACATACAAAATTTCAAGTCTCTATCTCAATTTGTTCGGGAGATAGAGCGTTTATAGACAGACAGACAGACAGATGGACGGACGGCAAAAAATTTTTCTAAAAAATATGTTTTTCGGAATCTCCAGTATCTGAAACGTGTAAATCCGTCAAAAAAAATTCCGATTTTCAAAACGATTGCAAGACTTACCCTACACTGTAAAAAAAATCTGTAACCTTAGTAATCTAAATTAACCGAAATCTCTTATGCTTACTAAAATTTTATGTGTACACTGTACAAGAAAATGATGTCAATCTACAAAACTTGTAAGCAAAACTAAAACCATCTGTAACTTTACAAAAGAATTTACTAAAATTTTGGTAACTTTACTAAAATTTTATCTATAATGCTCGTTATCGTCACTTAAAAAGTTCTTGGAATACGATTTCCCAAAAAAATTCTTAGTAACCTTAAAATTTGTTTGATTCAAAGTGCAAATCTGTATCTGTTACATGAATTTTTATTGTTGCCGTTACATAAAAAGTTCTTGGAATACAATTCTACTAGAAAAAATTTTGTAATTATCCAAATTTTTTTTTACAGTGTATACTACGTATGATGGGTAAGTAAAAAGAAAAGGAATAAACGAAACATTTTCTGTTATTATATAAAAAAAACAATCAATAAATGATAATATTTTTAGAACAAACAATTTATTATAATACTAGCTGACCCGCCCGGCGTTGCCCGGGTCCGTAATAATAATGTTAAATGAACTTGAAATTTTTATGATTTAATCTTTAACTCGAAATATGTGTAAATACATTGTTAAAAATTTGACCCTTTTGCTGCATCTTCACTCCACCGCTTTTATAGAAAATGATTACTTCAGCCTATTATGGAGCATTCTTATAGGTCAAAAGAGAGATATTCTATAAAAGCGGGGGAGTGATGATGCAGCAAAGGGTCAAATTTTTTACAGTGTACATTCCATTAAATACGTGCTTCCTGACTGTGTCAAAAATCGGTTTACAAAGACTTTCAAAAATACTTAAAATGACTGGAATGGGAAACGCAGGAGGGAATATGTGCCCATAGATTGGGTGATTTTCGTGTTAAAGTGCTGATATTTATCCTTAAAATTGCTGTTAAGTGACTTAATTAAATACTTTTTTCAGATAGATATCCCAAGTGAAATATTTTGAATTTCAAACTAATTATATCTCTCTTAAATAAATCCAACTATACCGTGAATGAAATCGATTCTCGATGATTCGCTAAAAGATTAGTATATAGCATTATAATTTCAGAGCCATTTTATAAAAATAGGTGTATATTTTTTATCAAACATGCCTAATGTTCATTCTGTGAACAAAGTCCTAACCGTAACCTAATTGTATTGTAATCTTAACTTGTCTGTAACCTAGCTGTATCTTAAAAGTAACCTAACTGTAACTTAAATATATCATAAATGTAACTTGGCCGTCACCTTATCATAACCTACCCATAATCTAACCACAATCTAACTGCAACTTAACCTTATCCTAACTGCAACTTAACCATTACCTTACTGTAACCTAACCTGAAATTAAATATAACATAAGGCTCACCGGAACGTAATTGCAACCTAACTGTTACCTAACCGTAACCAAGTTCCAATTTAACACTAACTATAAACGAAATATCTTAATCATCTCGCGCTAAGTACTTAGTTTCACTTTCCACCGCTACGGAGCGCATTATGTTTTGTTGAGCATCCAAATTTTAGGTTCGGATTGGATTCATGCCCATGGAAATTACTTTGTCTTCTTCGGATACGGTTATGGTTGTTTGGAATATTTTTATTCAGTTTAGATTTGGTTCAATTCAGATTTTTTTCCTTCAAATGGAATTTTTAGGTTCAGGTTGGGTTGTACTTCCATAGAAATTATTTTACCTAATTCCAATGAGGTTATACATCACTGAAATATTTTTGTTAGGTTTGGTTCGAATTTCGGGAATTTTTTTTACAAATTTTTTGGTTCGGATTGGGTTTATGTCCATGGAAATTATATTTTCTTGTTCGTATCTGGTTATAGATATTTGGAATAATTTCGTCGGATTCAGATTTGGTTCGATTCAGATTTCATGTATTTTTTCAAACTGATGTTTAAGGTTCTGGTCGGATTCATGTCCAGGGAAATTATTTTGTCTTGCTCGGATGCGGTTTTGGGTCTTTGGAATATTTTTTTCGGGTTCAAATGTCGTTCAATTCAGATTTCGGTTTTTTAATGGAATTTTTAGGTTCAGGTTGGGTTGCGCATCCACGGAAAATATTCTGCATTGTTCGAATAAGGATATGCTTCTCTGGAATATTTTTGTCCGATTCAGATTTAGTTCTGTTTTTTAGGTTCGGATTGGGTTAATGTTCATGGAAATTTTTTGTCTTGTTCGGATCCGGGTATGGTTTTGTGTAATATTTTTGTCAGGTTCATATTTGGTTCGATTCAAATTTCAGGTATTTTTTTCAAATGGAATTTCAGGTTCACGCCCACGGAAATTATCTTCTCTTATTCGAATCCGGTTGTTTCGAATATTTTGATCGGATTCAGATGGAGTTTGCAAAAAATTCAGGGTTTTTTTTCAAATGGAATTTTTTAGGTTCAAGTCAGGTTTATGTTCACGGAAATTATTTTGTCTTGCTCTTATAGGGTTATAGTTCTTTGGAATATTTTTATCGATTTCAGGTTTCATTCTGGTCATTTTTCGGGTTTTTTCAAAAAAAACTTTTAGGTTCGGGTCGGGTTGCATGTACATGAACATTATTTTTCCTTGATCGGATTGGGGTATGCTTCATTTGAATATTTTTGTGGGATTCAGACTTGATTCGGGTCAGATATCAAATCCATAGTTTTTTTTCAAATGGAATTTTTAGGTTCGGGTCGGGTTTATGCTCGTGGAATTTTTGTCTTTCTTAGATCGGAGTATGGTCTGTTTTTTCTGGTTGGGATCGGGTTATGTGTTAATACTCCTAAACATTATGTTTTGCTACTATTCTTTTAGTGACTATTTTTGATATATAGTAATTTATTTTGCTATTTGATAATTTATTACTGTGCATGAATCGTCTGCCGATTCGAACAATTGTACGTCAAACAGCCATTTCATTTTTGTTTAAAGAAAAATTAAAATCTTAATAAAATTTTAATTTAATTAAAATGCATTCAAATTTAATCAATAATTTTAAAAAACTGCTAAAAAAGCTTCATATATACATATACATATATTTACTGCTACATAGCTAACCACACATACATTATAATGTACGAAGTACCAACGATCTGACGTAACAGCTGTGTTCAAAAATCCTAAGTTAAACTGACATTTTGCCAGTCTATGAATTTTAAAGATCTTTGGGGGGAAAAAAACAGTCACTTTTGAAATGTCAAAATCTCAAATTGGTTTCTTTCATAGAGTAAAAAGAAATGAATAGAGTGGAAGTATTATCTCTGGAGGTGATGCTAAAAATGTAACCCAACATTAAGTCCAATTAAGTACCAACAAAAGCACGTGCTTTGACACGCCTATCAATTGAAACAGGTTTAAACCCGTATTTTTTTGCTCTTGTTTCTTAAAAAGAACTAATCTATCGCTTCACCGGTAAAAAATTTTTAATTATTTTATCATACGTGTTTTAAATATCAAAATTAAATCATTTTTAAATACGAAAATTATTTTAACGTTTTGCTTGAAAATATAACATTCTTTTGTTAATACATTAAAATCGTCTGCAGTCAGAAATCTATATTTTAGATTAATATTTATTACTTAAGTTTTCATACATGATTTTAAAAGAATATTTTCATCATTATATTTTAAATATTTATTTACACGCAATTATTAAGTCATAAACATTTTTCATCTACGTTATAAAGTATTTAAAATTACATTAATGAAGGAAAATTTTAGTTATACAATTTTTAGTTCGTATCAAATGTTTTCAATATTTTATTTAATTTTAATTTGGTATTTAATTATTGCTAATTTTCCAATTCCCTTCATTTTAAAAGCGAACATTTATTTTAACAAATAATGATAGAACAAAGACCATTTTAAAAATTTGCTATTTCTTCTTAAAATATGCTTCAGTTGTAATTCATCTCTTTCAATTCTTCTTATATTACAAAATCCCTTCCTAGTCCTTTTGTTTGGCACATTAAAATTTGAGCGATAAATGGTTTCATATTGCAAACCTTTTTTGAGGCTTACTTCATCTCCACTTATCTCATTCCTCCATGGGTTTCTTTAATTCTGTCTCAGCTTTCTTATGACTTCTGCGAAAATTTTTACACAACCAACCAACCGTAAAAAAACGAAAGAGAATGAAATTGGGAAAAGATGATTTTTTATGAGAGTGACCTCGCGATTTTAATTAATTACTGAGTTAATAAATAGAATTTTCAAATTCTGAGCGTCAAGTGCATCAGAAGAGATATTGGGCTACTCTCAGAAAAATGTTGAGCTTCGTACGTACCGTAGTTTTCGCTAACTATCGCAGACACACACACACACACACACACACACAGACAGAGCGATTTGTTATTTTATTAATATAGATTTATATGATAACCATGTTAGGCAACTGATAGCCATTTTGGCACCAATTATGTACCTCGGTGTGTATAGGGCATATATGTGCCATATTTGTTTGTAAAACTGAGCATTAACGTTTACCAATTGTGTTTTCATAGCCGCTTATATCTTTTTTGCAACATAGCGCACCTTTCGTAGCAAAAACTGCACAAAAGAAAAAAAATCTACCATGATTAGTTTATCTACAGAGAGAATCAAAAGTTTCTCATTACATTACGGCCTATGGGGAAAAATCGTTAATATACTCGGATTGCCATGAAATTTTAGGACGTTATTGACTTTTACCCTAGCACAAGTCCTATGGAAATCATAAAAAAAAATTAAGAGTAATTAAGTTGTATGATACTACAAAAGGATGCACTGTTATGATAGAAAAAATATTTTATTATGTAACAATAAAATATTCCACACCATACTTGTTAAAAAACATATTAAAGTTAGTTATGAATAAATAATATGGAACTTTTCCCGTATTTGAGTGTATGTAGACATATATTTACTAATACATAAACTTTCATTCAAATAAGAATGTAAACTTTCTACTAAAACGTCATTTTGACGGAAATCAAACTGCAATATATTTAAAGTATCTTTTGGGCGATTTATCGCTTAAGCTTGGCGATAGCCCTTTCTTCTGGTTTTATTTAAATCATAATTTATAACTTATTATTATTTTTTTCTTCACTGAGTAATATTTACTAAATTATTCGTAAACAAACATTTCCATCTTTTTTTTAGAGGAGATCGATGCATATAGGTCAATCAAAAGTCAATCAAAAGTGATTGAAACCGAAGATGAGAATATTAGTGATATTTGTAGATTAAAAGTCCGAATTCTTCTAATTAAGAAAAGTATGTCATTAAAACTGAAGGTCGCAACATTGTGTATATGTAACTCATTGTGCTTTATAAATAAATAATTGATAAAATTACAGTTAACTTACTTTCTTTAGTTTGCACATTGAAGAAATCTACAAAGTTGTCCAAGAATAAAGCTTTCAAATCAGCTATTTAAGAGAGAAAATAACCTAGTCCGCCTAAGTCGTCAATTTCCTACCAATTCATAAAGAATTACATCATAAGTAAAGCAACTCTCTTTCTTTTGATGTCTGAAGAAATGAACAACCTGGAATTGTTTTTTTTTTTTTTTTTTTTTTTTTTTTTTTTTTTTTTTTTATCTGTTTTAAAGAAAGGAAGATTTTTATTTTCAAATTGCCAGTAAAATCAATTAACGGGTACTCACGGTTGAACTCATATTGTTTATTATTTGCAGCACTCAAATAATAAGCTGAAAACTAAACTTTTTGCTATGAACTGAAGTTTCGTATTTTTATTCTCCGTATGTGCACTTGTATACATGATGTTTTATATTTTTGTGACGATTATTAAAAAATTATATAAACGCATCTTAAATACATACAGACAAAAAGGTTAAAAAAATAGGCTAAAAAATAGGCCATGTAAAAAGGTTTACATGGGCCGCATAAACTCGCATACAAAACTGGCGATTTTAAAAACGGCAAATAGTGTTGAATGAAACAAATTTTACTTTCATTATTCAATAAAAAGAAACATTTTTATACAAATATTTTTATAAAATTCGATGAAATTATTGTTATAATCTTAAATAAATCACTAAAGCTGAAGGTCACAACACTGTGTATGTGTAACTCATTGTGTTATGTAAACAAATAATTGACAAAATTACAGTTAATCTAGTCTCTTCATTCTACAAGTAGAATAAAACTACAAAGTTATCCAAGCGTAAAGCTTTCAAATGGGCTATTTAAGAGAGTAAATTACTTAACTGGCCAAAGTCGTGAATTCCCTACTAACTCATAAAGAATTACATCATAAATAAAACAACTCTCTTTGTTTTGATGCTTGTAGATTTTTTTATCTGTGTTAATAAAGTGTAGATTTTGTTTTTCAAATGTGCAACAAAATCAATTAATTGTTACCAGAAGAGCTCATATTGTTTATTATTTGCAGCACTCAAAAAATAAGCTAAAAACTGAACTTTTTGCTATAAATTGAAGTTTTTGCGTTTTTATTCTTCATATGTGCACTTGTATAAATGATATTTTATATTTTTGTGACGATTATTAAAGACATTATATGAGTGTACGCATCTCAAATGTATTCAGATAAGAAGGTTTAAAATGGAACTTTACATGCACTGTATTAACTCGCGTACAAAACTGGCAATTTAACAAACGGTAAATGGTATTGAAATAAATAAATTTTATTTACATTATTGAATAAAAAGAAACAGCTTTATTCAAATATTTTTATAAAATTGAATGAAATTATTGTTATAATCTTAACTTTTAAACAAATTACTATTCGTCTATTTTTAGTAATTTCTAGATCATCATAAATACTGTATAGAATTTAGGAATATTTTTCTGTTTTTCTGATTTCTTTGACTACTTCCATGTTATTACAAAAAAAATTAAAATTTGATCTTTACATATTTGACCCAATTCTTACAATGTTAAAAGAGTCAAACTTCCTGGAGCTAAATTTAATATATTTTTCAAGAAATTGGATTATACAAAGATATAATTTTCCTTTTGCGACCTTGAGCTGCTCATGCATAAAATCTGTATAAGATGGTCATAAAACTAAAAATACGATCAAACTTCATTTTTGGTTAGTACTTGATAAATAATTGATCCTGAATAGTTTTTGGCGTTCATCACCCAACGTGTGTCGCTGTTATACAGATTTTTCTTTTAAAATTTTGCAATAGTTCTATCGTAAAAACTAATGCATGGATTTTCGTCAAACTTCAGATTCAGTTATAAGTTAACATAAGTTATTCCTGGCAAGAATTTTGTTTAAACCACCTAACCGGTGGCGCTGCATTTTTCAGGAAATATTAACGTGCATATGATAGAAGAAAGTTTTGGTATTGCCACTCCTGACGAGTCAATAAGATGTATCAGATCCTGTTTGAAAAAGTGTAAATGCTTTAAATCTGAATGATTTAAAAATTTAAATCATGCAAATGATGTGAATTATGTACCAACTAAAGAGCATTATTAGGGAAAGTTTTGCTGTCAAGTTGTCTAAAAAAGCACTAAATGTGAAATTGTTAGATTTATTTATATCAAAAACGTAGGAATTATGTGAGTACTTGTGTATGAGCACTAAAGTTGCATGTATATTTAAGGGAAAACAAATAACAAGATAAATCTATGAAAAAGGGCTACGTAATTAGGTATATGTATTTCATTCTCTTTTTTATACACCCCAGTAAGTGCGATACATGTAAGTACACTTCTTCATTTGTGCCGTAAAGTTTGGCTATTTCAATTAAGAAAGTTGGTTTGATACCCGCAATATGCTTTTTAACACGTTCGCTGTCGCAGACGCGCCAGAGCGTAATAAGGCGCCAACGTTAAGGGGCCACTCACGCGCCAGCGCGTGATGTCCAATAGCCAGTCACGCGCTGACGCGGGAAAATCTTTCACTGATTCTTTGTTATAAAAAGTAAATCGGCTTCTGGGAAAAACCCACTTCTACAGTGCAGCATTAATTATCATCACATCTTCACGTAAGCTGCAGCGAACGTTAATAATTTTATTACGTACTTTTAATAAGGTATTGTACAATTTTCTCTATTGTGAAAAAAATAGAGGATAAATAAATTTTCTGTAATAAGAGAAGCTAAAAAAATGATAATAATAAAACCCAAACGGCTTGGCCTATAAGCGGAAGTGGATTGCAAAGTTTAGTGCTCATTTAAACTACAAAATAAAATAAAATAAAATAAAATAAAATAAAATAAAATAAAATAAATAAAAAAATGACAGAAATAAAACCAGTTTACAGGGTCTTTTAAACAATTTTTTATTTCGTTTTCCTGTAAGTACTGATTTTATTAGAATCGTTTTAAGCGATATTCGACTCAAATACCCACTTTGACAGCATTTTTGAAAAAATTTCTGACTTTATAAAAAACATTCGACCAGTACGACACACTATATAGTTTCTAAAAAAGAGAAACTGCCAACTGAATACGTTTGAGAACAAAATTGAATCAAAAAATGAGTACTAAAATGAACAATTTGTTCTTTAAATGCATTCTCCATTCTTCAATCACGATCGCTTAGAGAAATTTTGTTCAAATTGCCCACTTTGACAGTATTTTTCAAAATATATTCTGACTTTATCAAAAAAATTACCGATACGGTGCATTATACAGTTCTTAAATAAAAGAACATGTCAACTGGATGAGTTTGAGAGCAAAGATGAATTTAAAAATGAGTTAGAAAATAAGCAATTGTTATTAAAATACTTCTTCAATTTTTCAATCATGTTTGCTTCGGGAAATTCTGTTCAAAATGTCTACTTTCAAAGCACTTTTTAAAATATTTTCTACCTTTATTAAAAAAACTGGCCAATGCGTCACATTAAATGATTCCTAAATAAGAGAACCTGCCATTAGTATGCGATTAAAATCAAAAATGAATTAAAAAATGAATCAGAATATAAGCAGTTCGGATTTGAGATTTTTTTCTTCAACTCCTACTTTTATTTAATTTTTTTTTTAATAAAAATTTGTTCTATAAAAAACTTGTCAATATAAAAGTTTTAGATATTATTGAGAAGATGTAAAATAAATTTAATGGGATTTGATATCTTAAGAATTGACGAATTTGTGGATTTTTTCTGTTTCCACCCCTCTTTTTGTTTTCTTTTTTTTTTTCGGTAAAATTTAGTCCTATCAAAAACTTGTAAATACAAAAGTTTTACATAATATTAATAGCATTTATAAAAAATTTAATTAGATTAGATATCTTGACGAAGTTATGAATTTTTTTCTCCCAAAAACCCTATTTTTTGCGTTCCTTGAGCCCATTTTAACTTTATCAAAAATCTGCTATGCATAAACTTTTGACGCATTTTTTAGTATTATAAACTGATTCGATATCTATTTTAACTAATAAGTTATGAGGGTTTTTTTTTCTTTTTTCACAAAAACCCTGCCTGTTCCTATCCCCTTGGTCCGATTTTGCCCATTAATGAGCTTGACCGAGATGTTATGCCCCTTGATTTTATATATCAGTTTGGAAGAGATATGATACGAATTATAGAAGTTATCGTGTCCATAGAAAAGTAATATTCAGATCTCCTGTTTTAGAAAATTTGGTTCAAAATATTACCTTTGACAGCATTTTTTATAATATTTTCTGCATTTATCAAAAAATTGACACGGCACATTGTACTGTTTCTAAATAAGAGAATTTGCCAGTTTGATGCGTTTGAGAGTAAAAATGAATTAAAAAATAAATCAGAAAGTAAGCAGTTTGGATTAGAATACATCCTTAATAATAAAGTGTCATTTTAATGAGAATTGTAACATAAATGTAGCAGTTTTTTCATCGGAAGTATATAGACCTTCTCTTTGATGAAATCGATAGATAACGAAATGGAAAGTTATATCAACATTTTTAATAATGTTTAAATGACTTGTATTTCGAAAACAGAGTGATTGTGAACAATAGCTTTGTTGTTGTTGTTTGAACTAAATTGTTTGTCTGCTGTAATTGCTTTCTTATCAAGAATAAATGATAACGAAAAATATGTACAGCAACGAACCCCGACCCGTGAGGATAATCGTCTGTTTTCAAAATGCAGCTTATCTATAATTATACAGAAGGAACATTATTTCAAAAATGAAGAATGAAAAATATATTTTTTGAATCATTTTCATTAATTTTACTTCACTTTTTCTTTCGCTTGATAAAAAAGCCGAAAAAAGTCGAAAATTATTTTGACACGAAATATTTTAAGTTTTAATTAAACTATTTTTTATAGGCAATTTTATAAAAGCCCATATTCCATAATAGCTGTTTATTTATATTTTTTAGGTAGATTTCGTATGAAATACTACCTACTACGATCGCACCAATGTTGGAAATTCTGAAAATTTTTTGCAGATCTATGCCGATCATGACCCCTAGACCCCAAAACTACCTTCAGTAAAAAACTTTATATGTGTATATATATATATATATATATATATATATCACTTTCTTATGGACACGATAACTTCTATAGTTTTGCTCCAATCTCTTGAAAACTGATGCATAAAATCAAGGGGTATAAAATCTCGGCTAAGTTCGTTAATGAGCAAAATCGGTCCAAGGGGGTGGAAATAGGGAGGGTTTTGTGAAAATCTAAAAAACGCCATAACTTCATAATTAAAATAGATATGGAATCGGTTTAAAGTTTATATTACTTCTTAAAAATGGGCCAAAAGTTTATGCGTGACAGATTTTTAATAAATTTAGAAATGGGCTCAAGGGGCGAAAAAAACAGGTTTTTGTGAGAAAAAAATTCATAACTTCGTCGTTTCTCAAGACCAACTAAACTTTTTATAAATGTTCTTAAAATTATCTAAAACTTTTGTATTTACAAATTTTCGATAGGACCAATTTTTACCGATGAAAAAAATTAAAAACGAAAAGAAAAAGAGGGGAGGAAAAAGAAAAGATCCATAACTCACTCAATTCTTAAGCAATCAAATATAATTAAATTTATTTTACATCTTCTCGATAATATCTACAACTTTTATTCTGACAAGTTTTTCATAGGAGCAATTCGTATAACAAAAATAAATTAAACAAAAATAGGAGTTGAAGAAAAAAACCTCAAATCCAAACTGCTTTTATTCTGACTCATTTTTAAATTCATTTTTGATTTTAAACGTATCCAAATAGTAGATCAACTTATTTAGAAACTGTATAAAATGACGCACTGGTTAGTTTTTTGATAAAGACAAAATATATTTCAAAAAAGGTTCCTAAAAGAGTATTTTGAACAGAATTTCCCGAAGTCATCGTGTCTGAAAATTTGAGGAAGTATTCAGATAACAAATTGCTTTTTTTCTGACTCTTTTTAAATCCATTTTTGCTCTGAAATGCATCCAATTTATAGATTAGGAACTACATAATGTGACGCATTGGCCAGTTTTTGGATAAAAATAGAATATATTTTTAAAAATGCTGTCAAAGTGGGCATTTCGCACAAAATTTTCCGAAGCAATCATGATTAAAGAATTCAGGATGCATTCAAATAACAAATCGGTTATTTTATGATTCATTTTTAAATTCAATTTTGCTCCCAAACGCATTCAATTGACAGGTTTTTGTCATTTAGGAACTATATAATGTACTGTTTTGGTTGATTTTTTAATAAATTCAGAATATATTTCAAAATATGTTGTCAAAATGGGCATTTGAGCTGAATTTCGCTTAAGATGATTCTGATAAAACCAGTTCTTGCAGAAAAAAGAAATTAAGAATTTTTCATAAGCGGCCAAATGAAGTTTCTGGGATGTTTCTCTAATCGTACTTTATTTTTTGTTGTTGAAATGAGCACTCTTCGAAATCTACCTCCGCCTATAGGCCAAGCCGACAGGGATTTTTTCTAAATTAATTTTTAATATGATCATCGCAAGTAAATTGAAATACTCTTGCTTCTGAATTCATGTTTAAGAGCCTTTATTTTAATAATCAGACAAAGTGTGATAGTTGTATTTTTTGATTTGCTTGTTTTTTTTATGTGTTAATGTAGATCATATTTGATGAATAATCTGCAATTTTGAAGCCCTGAAAAAATTTCCTCCTTTCTATAGAAAATGTCAAAGTTCAAGATTGTGAATGCCATTTTTCGTGAAAAGTGAAATGCTGGTATATTTACTGCACTATATCTCTCGCAAGCAACAACATCCCAAAATACTTTCGGCATAAAATGTTAGCATAACCATAGCTACTTATTAAATTTTACTTGTTTCCATGGAACATTGTTACTTTACATTGTTATGTTGCCTCAAAATACAATCAAAATGTCGTTTTTGTCCATTTTCCACACTTAATATTTTATTTAAGCAATAGTGTCCCAAACTTTTTCTTGTAGAATATGAAAGTGTGCAAGCTCATAATTTTTTTGGATATTAATTTCATAATTAATATTATAAAATTTTTAAATTAATATTATAAAATTTTTTGCGAGGGCGATGTATTTATGTTTAGGGTTTTTTTAGTATTCTGACCACAAACAAAATCATTACATTAGAATTAAAATTTCAAAAAATATGAAAACATGAAAATTTAATTTAACATTAGAAGCTCAAAATTTAGAATGTTTATAATTCAAAAACATATTATTCAAATGACTAGAAAATTCGTTTCTAAGCATAATTTGATTAAAATATATTATGAAAATCGGGTGTTGTCAATGAACAAAACAAAGTTTGATCTAGTTTTGATTTTTAGATGACCCCTAAGCAAATGTTATATGCGTCATCTAAAAATAAACTTTATTCCCATTGGATTTGTGCGAGTAACTTCTATTATAATTAGGTCTCATTACTGATTGAGAAATTATGCTCTTGAAGCTGTTAGAAGGAAGATGCTGGGTTCGATCCCAATCGCGTTCGTCGACCTAACCGTTCGGAGTTTTCAGTGTTTTTTTTTTTTTTTTTTTTTTTTTTTTTTTTTTTTTTTTACCTTGGGTAACCTTGCATAAATACTGATTAGGATCCTTTGAAAGATTCCCACAGTGAGCACTCCCCCTCGGGCTTATATCCCTAAAGCAGATAATTGGCCGCCATAAATAACATTAACACTCTATTATAATTAGTTACAGAGTTAGTAAAAAAGCTTACTTTTTTGCCACGACTGTACATACGAATTAATTACATAGAGATAAATTTACATTAAAAAAAAGAAAGAAAAAACCCTAAAATAAATGATTTATGACCATTTTCTTTTTTCTGAAAAACTCAGGTAACTCTGTTTCAGAGCAAACAAAAAATAATACTAATAGTGGGATCTTCATGGTATAAGCCCATTTCCTCAGTTTATTTATATAAAATGAAAGAGAACATTAAATAAAATAAAGTGACTGTAGCTGGGGAAAACTACGTCAAACAACACTATCAATCTCCAGGAACACACACCTGCTATTGATTTTTTACGCTTCGCTGACAGCCAACTGCCATGGCGTGACTGATGAAATAAAAATGACGTAAAAGGCTTTTAGACAGAAACTATAAACTTTGTTTTACTTTATCATAATCCAAGAATTGGTGATTCACAGAACTTGTATCTTTTTAGTCTCATCAATGCGTTTTTTTTTTTTTTTTTTTTTTTTTTTTTTTTTAATTCTATTCTCTCGGACAATGAATACGGGTGAAAGGAACACGTTTAAAAAAAAAAAGAGGGTTTACAAAATTCATGCGAGCTTTAGCGATCCAAAAGTTATTTTTTTTTAACCCTTTTGAGTCCGATTTTTTTTTTCAATTTCTTAGAAAGAACTACTTTTACGTTAAAGCCATTAACACTATCTATCAAAATACATTAATTAGAGTTTAACGAATATTTGATTACATGAAACATAACGTTTGTTGTTGTTTTGCTTACTATACGATTCATATTCAGATGAGAATAGGCAAAGGAAGAATTTTCGGGGATGTTTAGAAAACATTGTATTACAACAAAAATTAGCATGTATTACATTTTTCTAATACTTTTTCGCTTTATTGCACATGATTTTTTCAGGAGAGCAACTTTTATTTTAAATTTAGGGAGTGAAATATGTGTTTAAAATAAAAGAATCGCAAACGACGCAAAAAGAATTAAGCAAATAATAATTATTATTGTTATTACCTAATGCTTAAACATAAATGAAGCATATAGTAAATGCATAGACATATACTAACATTACTACATGTAAATAACAGCAAAAGTATTTCTTAAGAGCCCACAATAGTCACAGAAAAATTACTCAAAAAGACCCGGATGATCATGTAAAGTCTATGGGAGCGTTCTTTTTGAATATCTCGCTCCAATTTTAATATTTTTGCATGATTTTTTTGCACAAGATAGCTGAGGGCGATCCACAACCGGCCTAGTTTTTACTTTTTCGATTTTGGTTATATATTTTTTATATTACGATAGTTTCAGTTTCAGAACCGGTTTAAACCGGTTTCGAAAGTTAAAGTAATTTTTTAAAGAAAATCTGAAACAAAAATTGAAAAAGTAAAAACTAGGCCGGTTGTGGATTGCCTTCAGCTATCTTGTGCAAAAAAATCATGCAAAAATATTAAAATTTGAGCGAGATATTAGAAAAGAACGCTCCCATATACTTTACATGATCATCCGGGTCTTTTTGTGTACTTTTTCTGTGACTATTGTGGGCTCTTAAGAGCGTACACTAGTCACGCGGTAAAAGCCGAACGCTAATGTAAAGTCTATGGGAGCGTTCACTTCAAATATCTCGTTCAAATTTTAATATTTTTACATGATTTTTTTTACAGGATAGCTGAGGACGATCCACAATCGGCCTAGTTTTTATTTTTTCAATTTTGCTTTTAGATTTTTTTTTTAAGTTACTTTAATTTTCAAAACCGGTTTAAACCGGTTCTGAAACTGAAACTATCATAATATAAAAAATATATAACCAAAATCAATAAAGTAAAAACTAGGTCGGTTGTGGAGCGTCCTCAGCTATCCTGTGCAAAAAAAACATGTAAAAATATTAAAATTTGAGCGAGATATTTGAAAAGAACGCTCCCAGACTTATCATTAGCGTTCGGCTTTTACTGCGTGACTAGTATGTGCTCTTAAGACAAAATAATACTCCATTAAAAGGCATATATTATTAGTAGTATACCAGACCCGAAAGGGTTAAAAGGAATTATTTATGATTATTACCTTTTTCTGAAAAACTCAGGTAACTCTATTTCAGAGCAAATAAAAAAAAAAGAAAAAAAAATACTAATAGCGGAATCTTCATGGAATAAGTCCATTTGCCCAGTTTCTTTATATAAAATGAAAGAGAGCATAAAAAAAATGACTGTAGCTGGGGAAAACTACGTCAAACAACGCTATCAATCTCCAGAAACACACCTGCTATTTCGTAATATTAATAATATATATTCTACATAAAAATAAGAATTTATATTGTAAAAAACATTTTGCTTCTAAGACGTTGTAAATTAGCAAAAACATTTAAAATATATTAAAACATTTTTATTTACATGTTTCAACTCAATATTAATAGAGTCATCCTCAGAATGTAAATAGAAAAACAAAAATTACAAATACAATGAACGTGAAATTCGAAATAAAGAGTTACTGAAAATAAATAAATTAAATAATTTAATTTATTTATTTTCAATAATTCTTTATTCCGATTTTCACGTTCTTCAACATTTCTAATATCAGCATTTCAACATCTTTATATATTTTTTTTTTCTTTTACATTGGATAGCTAAGGTGTACTTTTACATCGCTCATTTTCAGTGGCTCCAATTTTTGAAAAATATTGGATTGGCTCAAAAATATTGGGTGGGCTCAAAATAATTTTTGTAAAATGGTGTGACAAATTTGTTTTTCTTTGAAGGGTTGACAGATGGTGAAAGATGAGAATTTTAAGTCAAGCTATCATGTTTACTAAAGTTGCAATTCTATTAAATTATATTCCGATGCGTTTTCTTTCTAAAGACACTTATGTTCATTGTAATGTCTTGGTATCAGAAACAAGACTATAAATTGAATTAGAAGAAAATTAAACATGGAAACAAAACATTTCAGTTATTTGGATTTATGAGTGTTAACTCGGAGAATTAAAACACATGGTTATTGACAAATTATATTTTATTCTAAGGAGAAAAATGAATAATAAAATAGTGAAAAAACACCGTAATGAATGAAATAATGAAATAAATAATTAGAACAATGAAAATTGGCTACGCTATGATTCAAAATTATTGGGTGGGCTCGGGCCCCACGAGCTCATATAAATTGGCGCCAGTGCTCTTTTTTTTTTTTTTCAGATATTTTTTATAAAGTTACTTTCATTTTCGAAATCGGTTTATAAATAAAAGTGCTATTCTAAACAATACAGACCTTTATTATCATATCTAACTGCTATCGATTTCTGTATGTTGAAACGAGATGTTTTAAATATCTTTTCAAAAGAAGAGATTGACTAGAGAAAATAGATTTAAGTAATTAATATTGAAATTTTTTTTTTAATTAAACATTATAACAAGGGCAGATCTGGAAAGTCCACAAAAGAGGATGGAATGCGATTTTAGAAATTTGGAAACTCCAGTCTGATACGCGAGTTAAGACTCATTATTTTCATTGCGGGTTGTGTTACCTTTACTTTTTGTTATGCGTCGGGTTTAGGTCCTGTTGGCTTCTATTTTTTGCTGCTGGTAGGGATAATTTCTACATTTTGCTTTGGGTCGCGTTTAGATAAGGGTAACTGCTCATTTTGCTGTTGGTCGGATTGACTTTTACTTTTTAGTTGTGCTTAGCGCATTTAGAAGAAGACCGAATTTCGAGTTTCGGTCAGTTTTGGATTAGGTTTTACTGTTGCAAGAAAAGTTCGGGTTGACCCGATTTTGATCGCCTAGAGCCATTTGATAAAATTTGCAGTTTTTTTTTTTTTTTTTCGCGATCCTTTAACGGAATTCGCATTTTTCTGCGATTCATTGAAGAAATTCACGTTTTTTGCGCTATCTTTTCACAAAGTTTCAGGTTTTTCCCGACCTTTTGAAGAAATTCGTATTTCGTTCGTAAGGCTTTGACGAAATCTGTGTTTCTATAAAAAAATTCGTGTTTTGTTTTCGCGATTCATTGATGAAATTCGCCTTTATTTTGGTTATGTGACAAAGCTCGCTTTTTTCTGTGATCCTTTGGCGAAACTTGAGTTTTTGGACGAAATTCGCGTTTTCAGCAATCATTTGAAGAATTTCGCGTTTTTCCTCGGCAATTTGACAGAATTCGCGTTTTCCCGCAATTCATTGAAAAAAATTCGCGTTTTTTCCGCTATCTATTCACAAAGTTTGAGGTTTTTCCCGACCTTTTGAAGAAATTCGCATTTCTTTCGTAAGCCCTTCACAAAACGAAATCTGTGTTTCTATAAGGAAATTCGTGTGTTTTGTTTTCGTAATTCATTGATGAAATTCGCCTTTATTCTGATAATATGACAAAGCTCGCTTTTTTCAGCAATCCTTTGATGAAACTTGAGTTTTTGGACGAAATTCGCATTTTCAGCAATCATTTGAAGAGTTTCGCGTTTTTCCTCGGTTTTGTTTTGTTTAAGGCGATCATTTGTCGAAATTTCCGATTACATTTTATGTCCGAATTTTCAGACCGATGATTTTTTTAATATACGGGTATACGGGTGCAGACACCGTATACTTTTTGTATTTTTAAGGAACATCGTATACCCTCTGTTTCTCAAGAAAGCTATAGTATATACACTGTAGGGCATACCAGTTGCCATGAGCGTATACCTTCTGTTTAGAGCGCATACCCTGTGTTTTTTTACGACTAAACCTCTGGCGCCTATCCCTCTAGGTACAGGAAAACACAATGGTAAACCTCTCAATAAATCGGTAAAATTGGGGTTTCAGGTGTTTTCATCAAGACATGTCTTACAGACATTTTGTATTTTAATATGCGAATTGAGTTTTATTAATCCTAGAATTTCATCCGTGAACTCTTTAAGCTTCGATGGTTTGTGCATTCCCTCCCGTTCTATAACCCTCCTCCAACTTTTTTTTTTATTTTTTTTTAATATGTGTTTTAAATTACAAGTTATTAAATTTTAAAATTAGTCAGTTTATTTTAGATCACCCGGTATATTCAGTAGCTGTGCGATAGTAACTGAAATCAGCATTTAAAAAAAATAATAATAAAATAAAATTCGTTTCGATATAGCCCAATAGACGACAGCACAAAAACCTAAGGTATGGAGCACAAGGGAACATCCTGTATGTTGTTTAAGAGTAGTAACGGGGGAATATAATGATCCATGTCTGTCGGAAATGAAGTAGCGCATAACAAAAAATTAAAACCACCAGTGGTTTATTAATAGGTTTATCGTTGTTTGCCGTACCATCAATTCATACCTTTAATTATACGGTAAACACAATATTAATTAACTAAACAAAAGTAATAAATAAAGTTGAAGCTGGTGTTATTCCACTGAAGAGAAAAAACTTTTTTAAAACATCATAAAATAAATTAATTGCGAAAGGCCTTTCGAAAGAACTTAGCGATAAAAGATTTTTTTTTTTCATATCAGGTTATATGAGGAAAATAAGATATTTAGTCGTGTGGAAGGAAAAACACAAAAAACAAAATTTTTGCAGCACTATGACATTTTTATAGCGATAATTATATGTCACATATGAAAATTGTTTCTTCATCAGGCACAAAAAGAGAGAGAGAGACGTTTATTGTAAACACATGTCTCATTTTTTTTTTTTTTTTTTTTTTTTTTTTTTTTTTTTTTTTTTTGATGAAAAAGTTCTTTCGAAAGGCTTTGCTCAATTAATTTATTTTATGGTGTTTTAAAGAAGTTTTTCTCTTCAATTAAATAAAATTAACTAGGCAAAAACTGCCACATTTTATGATACCTTTAAAAGACAACCAAATTAAGTTTACTCTGCTTTAATACAATCAATTGATAAAATTTTGTTAAAAATATATTTAGTAAATTGATGATACAACTCTGAATGTACTTAAAATTTATTTAGGATGTAACTATTTAAATTTTACATCGCATTTTATATTGTCAGTCACCGGTGAGTGATACTGCCCAAATGGAGGATTCCGTGTCAGTCACCGGTGACTGACATGGTCTAAATAGGAAGTTCAATGTCAGTCATAATGTCAATTTCAACATACAATAGCGCAAAAATTACCTATCCGAATTGTGTGAAATATGATTGTAAATTAAGGAGTCTAGGGGTAATAGTACATATCTTTAATATTCTTGGTTAATATAGCATATTTACACGGGAAAAATAAGTAAAAGATTAAGGGGCATCTTCGGTCTTTTCCACCAGAGCTCGGCTGAGCACGTCTTCACCTGGCTGGATCCGGCATCATTCTGCTCTTCTGCACTGTTGCTGAGGCCCTTTCGTGGGACGAGTGCTGACTATGCAACAATTATTTCACACGTGGCTGTAACAAGGGCGTCCACGTGTTGTACTTTGATATGGGGCAGCTGCCGAGTCGGCCAAATGCATCTGAAGCGAGCCTGTTGCTATGGGCTTGCTATATCGACATGACTATATAATCGTAAATGTTATTTCAAATTTCACAAAAACCGCGTCAAAACTTGAAAATATATTAATAACACAAAGTCTCAGATGTATCCATTCTTGTCCAAGAAGGGCCTCCGTGGCCGAGTGGTTAAGATACTACGCCGCTAATCGCTTGCGAGCGTAAGAGGTTGTGGGTTCGAATCAAATTGGCTCCATTGCAAGCACTCTTTAGGTGGAGATCTCGGCAGTATTTCTCTTGTGTTGTAAAACTTCATTGTGCTATGTATATTGACGATGACTTATAAGCAGACTTTCATGTCAAGTTAGGCGTATGCTGTTGAAATAAAACTGTCCGGGGACAAAGATAAAAAGGACAAAAATTCATTAAAAAAATGTGTTCTGAATTTTTGACTCCAATCGATCATGGGTCCCCTATCGGCAACCCGTATGCCAAATTTCGTAGCCCTCAGCCCCGCGGTTTCGGAGTTTTTGAGCGTACATACATACGCGCACAAATTTTAATAGAGTAGAATATTAAGGGAATCAACTTTTTTGATCGACTTAACAGTGATGCTCTCTTTTTTTTCTATACGACTGAAATGAAGTATGATTATTGGTAACTTTTATGTTAAAAAATGTTTTTGCTTAAAATTTGGCAAGTTTGTTGTTACATACCTTTTTGGGGGACATTTTGAGCACATACAATTTTTAAAAGAAAATTAGAAGAAATTAAATTTCATTTCGGGTGATATAGAACCAGGGAGAACAGTAGGACAAACTATTACAGGACTTGTTTATTGTACTACTTTACTAGAACTATTCTATCTTGAGTTCCTAAAAAAAGTTAAGGGATATGATAGCAAAATATCAATGTGAAAGTTAATCTCAAGTTAAACGTTTCAATGAGTTTTATAAATATTCATATCTTGATGCAACATCTGTTGCAATCATATGCAAAAAAACATGAATACAAAATTTATTGTGACTGTATACATAAATAAAATTCATTAATTTGGAAATAATAGTTTTCTACTTTTAACGAAACGTAACTTAGAATCATTATCTATTATAAGATATCATTGAATTAATTTTGTATGACAGGATTTAATAGAGTAATCATCATGGCAACATAGAATTATTAACTATCATGGGATATCATAGGATTAATTACATATAATAAGACTTAATAGAATGAAGAAAACCATTATTAGTAACTATTTAAGTTTTGATTTTATTTTCTTAATATTTGAATTGACTAGAAAAAAAACTGCAATTTTATATATACTGAATTTCAAATCATTTGACCGGGTAGTTTTTGTGCTGTTATATGCGGACAGACTGACAAGCAAACGATGGATATAGACATTAATAATATAATTACGATCATATCTAAAATTTAAAACTTTGCACATTTACAGTATAAATCTATGCAAAAATCTATTACTTTGATAATATTTAATTCTATTCGATGAAATATAAACGAGATATTACTTAGAAATATTATTTACAAAATAAAGCGAAAAGATCATAACTGTAGAAGAATTTAAAGATAAAATGTGCATTTTTGTTTTATCATAAATTACTGCTATCGCATCAAGGAAACATTCAAAACAGTTTTCATATGTGACATATAATTATCGCTATAAAAATGTCATAGTGCTGCAAAAATTTTGTTTATTTCTGTTTTTCCTTCTACACGACTAAATATCGTATTTTCCTCATATAACCTGATATGAAAAAAATCTTTTATCGCTATTTTGAGCGTTGAGGAAAAGACGTTTGATGCTTACGCTACGACAAATAAAAGTTATAATCTGATTATAATATGAGCCTTTATCTTTCTTTCTTTCTCAACAGCAGTTCAGGAAGCTAGACGAATGCTAGCCTTTGCGTCGCATGTTAAGTCTTGAAAATTGTTGAAAAAAAAAGACTGTGCTTTGTATTATATATATTTCGTTGTTTGGAAAAGACGAAGTTATATTATTTGTATTAGCGCGACTATGGTTATAATGTTCTGGAATAGTTTAGCGTACTTTCTGAAAAGAAAGTATTTCAAAAAATTAAGTGAAATGCGGTTGAATATGCTATGCGACTAAGAAAAGTGAAATATATATATATATTGGATGTAACTTTCATAATGCATGTTATCGACTGAATTTCGAATTTTATTTGGTAATCATGGATGTAATGCACTTCATCAGGGCGATGGTTAATAATTTTTTGTGTATGTATTTATGTATATATGTGTAGATAGATATAGACATATAGGGTTAGATAGATTGATAGATAGATAAACAATTTGTAGCATAGATAGATAAATGCTAATATATACACTGTTATATAAAATCTTTCAAGCTGACAGGAAAAACTGTCAATTTTGATGCCAGTAAAAGTTCATTTAATTTACAAAAAATATTCGTAATTTTTCCATTAAAACATTTTATTCTGTAAAAAATAATAATAATAATAATAATAATTTTTAATATTCTGTAAAATTTACAAAATCAATCTTTTATACCGAAAAAACTGTTTTAATGAAAAAAATTAGAGTTTTTTTTTTCTTTACAGTGTATAATTAAAAACATTGTTCAACATTCACCAAATTATGCTCCTAAAAAAGTTGGCAGCATGAAATCAAGGGCAGATCCACTCATCCATTTAGAGGAGGGGGGGGGGGGATCATGGCTCTTTTTCATAGGGAACAGGGGGATCCTATCGCATAATAATCAATTTTTGTATTGAAGACTGTTCCTATATCCGAAATGGCTATTCTTTTTATACTTTTGGAAAGTCATTTTCTTTCGTAAATACAAAAGAAAAAAAAGAAAGAAAGAAAAGAAAAAAAAGAAGAAGAAAAGAAAAAAGGAAAAGAAATTGCACTAATATTCGTGTAAATATTAAAGTTACATAATAGATTCAGAAAACAAAGAATTGAAGAATTTCCCATTTTCTTATAAAGGCAAAGAATCATTCGGAAATCTACCATTTTTAGCCAATTTTTAGGACTTGACAGTTACAAAACATGATGTCATGAACGAGTGGAACGAGTTATGGACCGTAGCAATATAAAGTTTAGTTTTCAACTCACATTTTTCGAAGATTTTTTTGAAAAATCTATACCTTTATCGACAAATGAAAAATGAAAAGTCAATCATATCAATCAATCATAATCAATCATATTTGTTCCGTATAAGTGCACTTGCAACAGTGATTAAAAGTGAGTTTATGGACTGTAAGAATTTACATACTTTGGATTAAGGCCCAATAGTCACTGAAAAAGACCCGGATGATAATGCAAAGTCTATGGGAGCGTTCTTTTCCAATATCTCGCTCAAATTTTTATATTTTTACGTGATTCTTTTTGCATAGGATAGCTGAGGACGATCTACAACCGGCCTAGTTTTTACTTTTTAGATCTTGCTTATACATTTTTTATATTATGATAGTTTCAATTCCAGAACCGATTTAAACCAGTTTTGAAATTTAAAGTAATTTTAAAAAAAAATCTGAAACCAAAATTGAAAAAGTAAAAACTAAGCCCGTTGTAGATCGTCCTCAATTATCCTATGCAAAAAAATCATGTAAAAATCTTAAAATTTGAGCGAGGTATTTAAAAAGCATCCATAGACCCCACCATATAACGCTCTCATAGACTTTACATTATCATCCGGGCCTTTTTCTATGACTAGTGTTGCACCTTAAATAGAGCTTTAAAGAGTCACAAAAATTTTCATAGTTGAGAAAGAGTTAAATTTGTAATTATTTAATATAAATCTCATTTTAAAAATAACTTTTAGAAATTTTCTTCGTCCAGGGTGGGGATCATAACTCCCATGAACCCCCCTTGAATGCGCCATTGCACGAAATAGTTAATCTTTTCTAAACTTTCGTGCTCTAGCTGAAACATAAATTTCAACAGATGGAATAATAAACTGGTAAAATCTTGAACTAAATTATAGCTGCAGTTACCTTTTCAAAAGATACTTAATCGCAGCAAAGTTTCTTTTTAATCCCTTGGGAACGAGCAACACGTATAAGTGCCGCGTTTAGCCGTGGGCTAAAGAATCCTTGTTTACCCCCGCCAGTAAAATTATACTGTAAAATTTACTTTATTTAATCGAAGCATTTTCTTGATTTAATAAGTCACAAATTTTTGTTTTTTAAAACCGGTGATAAAATATTTAAAATTTCGTAAAAGGCTCCCGTAACAAAGGGATTAAAAATTAATTATTTTGGCATGTAAAACTGAACTAGGTTTTCTAACCAGACACTCCCATATATAGCAAGTATATATTATATTTATATATATACATAAAATAAGAGATGTCTGTCTGCCTGCCTAACTGCGGATAATGCCAAAATTATAACACCCAGGTCTCTGAAATTTTTGTCATGTGTGGATGCTAATACCGCAAAGTGCACCTCGCAGCCGGATTTTTAAATTTCGATTTAGTTTTTTTTATCATTAAATATTACTGAGTAACAAGGTGTTTGCAGCTTTCTACCAATCCATGGCAACGAAGCAGCCAGATTAGAGGCTATTTGCAGCTAGCCACCAATCCGCACAAAGAAGGAGTTAGCCAATAAGAACAGGTGCTAAATATGGAATGTAACCACTGTATTCCACGACTGAATGCTAAACTGTTAAAAATTTAAAACTTTTGCTGCATCGTCACCCCACCGCTTTTATAGAAACGATTACTTCACTGTATTATGGAGCATTTTCATTCGTTCAAATAGAGATATTCTATAAAAGTGGTGGAGTGACGATTCAGCAAAAGTTTCACATTTTTATCAATGTAGCAACAAATTGCACACGCATTTATTAATTTTTCCTGTTTTGATGATTTTATTTTTTCTGATTGATTTACAATCGATCTTTAAAATCTATCCATGGCACCATCTAAAAAAAGGTAGTGAATTAAGTAATTACTTTTATGCTTTTGCAGGGTTTGTTTTAGATGTGTAGTGCACGTCGCGCGCGTGCTCAGATTTTGCATGGAGTAGGTCTCATTGAAGAAAGGGATTTTAAAATAATTAAATTATTGCATTATTTTTGTGGTTCAAACAGCTAAAATCAACGACAACATTTATTTATCCTTCCAAAACATGATTTTAGTAACAAAAATACCTAAATGTGTTCACTTAGATAAAATTTAAAATATTCTCAAATTTACAATATTCTGCAGACGAAATTTAAATTTTTTCTTTGATTGGATATTTTTTTTTTTGGGGGGGGGGGCTTTTTTTTTCTTTTTTGGACATTTACACTGGATTTTGAAAAGTTGAACCATTGTTTAAGTTTCACCATAATCAGGAGGAAATTTTTGAAAAATAATTTAAAACATAATTCAATAATTTTGATTTTTTTTTTAAGACCATCAAAGTTTTTAGTTGGATTAAAAAATGTTTATAGAGTAGTTATAAAAAAAGTTTAGTATTTTTCAGCGATCTCTTTTAACTTTAAAATCTAGCAGGATTATAAGTATTGAATATGGGATTTAATTTCTAGCTCATAACAACAAAAAGAAGCTAATAACTTAGCTAATTTCATGGTACTAGGGGACACTGCCCTGTATGAGCTACGCTCGTCAGCTCCCCGTTGGGGAACACCATTCGGAAACTCTAAACACACTAATTTGACCGTCTTTTAAAAGATTGTGAAACATTATATATATATATATATATATAATACCATTGAATTTAATAACTTGCAGCACATTGACCATGGAGGGAAAAAATGAATAATTAAAATGAATACAAATGGAATTTGTAAAACCAAAGCAGAATTTTCAGGCCCCAAATACTTTGGAACTACAAATGAAGTGTGTGGTTTCATCTTCGTATTTGCCATGAAAAAGCAAAATAATAGAATTTGGGGATATTAACACACATAAAACCAAAATTAAATGAAGAAAAAACATCAAAAACAAGGCACATCAAAATTACTAAATTGGATAGCAAAATGAAAAGAGAAAAAAAATAAAAATAATTATCGTCAACATGATAATAATAAATTAATTAATTAATTAAAAACAGATTAATGTGATAACAGAAAAAATAAACCATACACCATAGTTTACCCTATTAAGATTTAAAACAAAATCATTTAATTTGACTATACTAAGCTAAACTCAATATCTTAATATAAGATGATTTAAGTTTTAAAAATAGATAATTAATATATTTACCCTATACACTTAGCATTCATTATTCTAATTCACTATAAAAATTTTAATTTAATCCATGTAAAAACTATAAGTATATCAAGACACTGAATTTAAATTTAAATTAATTATTACAACATTAAACAACTAATATTATCCTTAAATAGTATATTAAATCCCAATATATGTATGATTACGATATATTGTTACGATTAATGGAAATTCCTATAAAAGTGGTATCAGAAAACTACATAGTAGATATATGCATGAAATTACTGAGTTATTAATTGAGGCTTTGATCGTTGAGTTCTCTTAATGAAAAATCAATGAAAATTATGTCACTATGACTCAATTATAGTTCAACGAAATTTAAAAATACCATATTTTGCACCTTCGTAAAATATACATGGATACTTTCCATATTCACTATGTTAACTATACAATATTTTAAATATTTTAACGTGCAATTGATTATTAATGAATATATTCCAACTTTATTTAACATTTGCCAGTTGCAATTTTGCATGAAATACAAATTATTTTTACTATGTCAACATTTTCAGGTACAGAAGTCCTCCTAGATCAACGTCTCAATTTCTGTGTCAGTGGAATGAAAAATATATAATGTAACAGCTTTATGAGTAAAAATGCGTTATTTTAAAATTGACATCATTTTCTCGTAAAAAGTCATTAAATAGATATTTTTAATTATAATACGATAATGGCATCCGTAATAATATTTTGATATACCATTTTTTTTCCATTTATCTATTAAACAATCAAAGTAACCCTGTTGCCACCAATGTCAAGAAATTTCATAAAATAACTCTTAAAATTAATATTCAAGCATAAAAATTGGATTATTTTGAAAGATAGCGAGTACAGATACATCTACAAATAATATGCTTTCCGTTTTAAAAATTAATTATCCAAATCGATTTAGTCTAAATCTCAAGCCAGATAGCTAAAAAACCAGCCTACTCTTTTAAATAAAATATTTGACTTTTAATATATTATTTTTGATCATTTGGCAATAATTTAAAATAATAACCTTTTCTAAAATATGCAAAAAAGTCTCTCAAAATGCTAAAAATCTGAATTTAAAATGGAAATAAATTTTTAAAAAGTGAATAAAAGTAAAAAAACAAATGCAGTCCGCTCACCGGGAACTTATAATATATAAAATGATGTAAACATGTTTAAATCCTACTTATAATTTTTGCTATGCCATTTTTTTTTTCATTTATCTATTAAACAATCAAAGTAAACCGATTGCCACCAATGTGTAGAAATTTCATAAAACATCTTTTAAAATTAATATTAAAATATAAAAATGGGATTGTTTTAAAAGATAGCGGGTTCAAACACATCTAAAAATAATGTGCTTCCATTTTAAAAAATAACTATCCAAATCGATATAATAGAAAACTTGGACCAGATAGCTAAAAATAACAACCTAGTCTTTTAAATAAAATATTTGGTTTTTAATATATTATTCTTTGATCATTTTGCAACAATTTAAAACAATAACCTTTTCTAAAATATGCAAAAAGTGTCTCTAAAAATGCTAAAAATTTTAATTTAAAATGGAAATAAATCCTTAAAAAGTGAATCAAATTAAAAAACAAATGCAATCTGAACACCGGGAACTTCCAATGTATAAAATTATGTAAACATGTTTAAATTCATATTTATAGTTTTTGCTCCAATAAATCTTTTTTAATGGACCGATTTTGGCCAAATTTAACATTAAATATATCTTAAAATAATTATTCAATTTAAAAGCTACCTGCATCAGTGTATTTATCAAAAGTTTCTCTATAATACCATCAATTTTCATATTTTTGTGTCCAGGTGTTTTCAGCGAAGAAATACCTTAGGTCACAAAAAATTCATTATCAGCGGCGGTAACAGCTTAAGTAACTTTTTTTAGAGAGAGATACGAACATAATATTACGTTTAATTTAATTTTATACTGAAAAAAAAACTCATAAATCAGGCAGTCTTTTTCTATTACTTATTCGATTTAGAAGCTACCTATATCAGTGTATTTATAAAACATGTCTCTGTAATACCACCAATTTTCATATTTTTGTGTCCAGGAGTTTTCTTAATATTAGCGAAGAACCTAGTTCATAAAAAATGCATTGTCTGTTGCGGTGACAGTGTAAGTTACTTTTTTTTTCTAATAGAGAGATATGTACAATTTCAAAAGAAATCTTTTAAAATTAATATTAAAATATAAAAATGGGATTATTTTAAAAGATAGCGGATACAAACACATCTAAAAATAATCTGCTTTCTTTTTAAAAAATAATTACCCAAATCGATTTTGAAGAAAACTCAGGTCAGATAGCTAAAAAACAGCTTTATCTTTTAAATAAAATATTTGTTATTTAATATATTATTCCTTGATTATTTGTCAACAATTTAAAATAATAACCTTTTCTAAAATATGCAAAAAAATCTCTAAAAATGCTAAAAATTTTATTTTAAAATGGAAATAAATCCTTAAAAAATGAATCTAATGAAAAAACAAATGCAATCTGAACACCGGGATTTACCAATGTATATAAAATGATGTAAACATGTTTAAATTTACTATTTACAGTTTTTGCTCCTATAAAACTTTTTTAATGGACCAATTGTGACCAACTTTAATATTAAATATTTCTTAAAATAATTATTCAATTCAAAAGCTACCTGCATCAGTGTATTTATGAAGCATTTCTGCATAATACCATCAATTTTCATATTTTTGTGTCCAGTAGTTTTCTTAATATTAGCGAAGAAATACCCTAGTTCATAAAAAAATCCATTGTCAGCGGCGATGACAGCATAAGTTACTTAAAAAAAAAAGAGAGAGAGATACGTAAGCAATACTACGTTTAATTCAACTGTATACTGAAAAAAAAAAACTCAGAAACCAAGCTGTTTCTTTTTATTTTAGTAGTGCTTTATTACTTTTTTCATTTTTTTCATAAAAGTCATAAAATGTGAACAAAGTAAACAACGTTCGTGAACAATGAACAATTCCCATAAGCCAGTATCTACATTATATATCAGCATATAAAGTCGTTACATTTACATATAATGCATTTCCAGCAAAAGCATTTTATCCTGCAAATCCACATAAACGTAAGTCTTAAACATATGCGTAATATTATTTTCCGAAAATAAAACGCATAAAATTATCGTTATCAGTGTTGGGCACGTTCACAAAATAAACGAACTAACTCAAACTCACGTTCAATTTCTGAAAAGTGATTTAAGTTCACGTTCAAACTCAAAAATTTTTAAACGAACGCGTTCAAATCACGCTCATTTGTAAAAGTGAACGAAGTTCACTAAAAAGTTCACTTTTTTTTTTTTTTTTTTTTTTTTTTTTTTTTTTTAATGTTTGGATATTATTGTCCAAATTTACAAAATTTTGTGAACTAATCATTTGATTATTCGATATGTAAGATAGAGGTATGCACGGACGGAAATTTCCAGCCCCGATCCATAGAAAAAGAAATGTCCGGCCCGATATTAAAATAAAAATTTCAGCCCGAGCCCAGCCCGGCTCGTTGAGAAAATTTAGCGGCCCGATATAATAGCTAAAAACAAGGTCCGACCCCGCCCGACATAATAGCTAAAAACAAGGCCCGAGCTTGGTCCGGCACGGAAAAAAAGTTGAAATTTCGCACCGAACCCGCCCATACATCTTACACAAGACTACATAAAAGAAATTCAGACATTTTTTTCCCCCGAGTTTTTTCCCAGTAATTACAAATTGCGTTGTATTCCCTTTTTTTTTTTTTCCATATGATATTGAAACTCAATATAATGTAAATCACTGCTTTAAAAAAAGAAAAGAAAAAATTCATAAAAAACAGAAAATGCATTGGCAGAGAATTTGCCGTCTATTCTCTGAAAATGCAAATTCGCCGCCATTCAAAAAGGAAATTTCTGTTTTTACAAATGTGAGCAATGGTTGATGGAGCAACATTTAAAAGTATATATATAATAATTATACATACTGATGCAAATTCATACAGAATAAATATTTGCATTGCATATCATCGTTATCATTACATTGCTTTTTTTTTTTTTTACTACTTTACATTTTTCGGAAGTCAAATCTCCGCATTCGAGATTAAATTAGGCAGGATAAATACTCTATTTCCTACAACACACTCGCCATCAGTGTTCTCGCTGACATTTGACCAACGTTAGTAATTTGGCTAATTAAAAATAAAAAACATTCGCCAAATGAAAAAAGTATTAGCAAAATAGATTCGCCATGTAGCACAAAAAAAAAAAAAAAAAAAAAAAAAAAAAATATTTTTAATTTTTTAATGTATTTTTTTTTATATATTTTCTAAATTAAGCTGAGTTTTTATAACTGTGACAGGGATTGTTATTAATCTAATTTCAACTACCCGCTACAAATAAAAAACTATGCATATATTAAATATATATATGTATATGTATGAAAAACAAAAAAGAAAAAGCAAAAATTGAGTACTAGCAATTTGGCGAATCTAACCGCTTGTTTACTCGCCAAATGAAGAATTTAGTCGCAATTTGGCGCATTGGCGCGCGACAGCGAGAACACTGCTCGCCATATCCAAAGACATGGTTAGAGACTTAAATATCCATTAGAAATACTAGATATCTTCCCTTTCTTCTAAATTGAAATGGAGCATGGAGCATTTTCGTTAGTTTATCTTGAAAGAAAAGTTATTGTTTTTAACATTCTCTTGAATAAGCTTATAAGAAAAAAAAATCCTTTAATTTAAAAAAAAAATGTAAGATCTCTACCCAAAACAAAAAGTCTGCATTTCAGAAATTTTACATAAAATCAGTAGTATATAATAAACTTTTTTTTTTTGTGTGTGTGTGTGTATGTGTGTGTTCATTAAATTATTATGCATATCTAATATTTTTCTTAATATCGTAAATAGGGTAAGTCGATTGAAAATTTCGTTAAATTGTCTAAATTACTGTCAAGTATTATAAATATCAGGGTTCGATTCAAGTAGGTACCTTAGATTTTTGTTTACTTGGATTGCGATCGTGGTTTTGTATACCACATTTCTCTACTATTTCTTATAATTTGTTCCGACTTTTTTCAAACAACTTACATAAAAAAAAATTTCCTCCGGGGGAAAAATGTGAATGCGCATTTCAGCATTTCATAGCATACACTAGATGTCTGCACGGGCCCGGCTTATCCCGTGGCCCGTACCCGGCCCGAGGGCCGGGCCGGCAGATTTAGAATAGTTTTTTCAACGGGCCGGGCCGGCAAAATAATTGAACGGGCCAGACGGGCCGATTAAAAAAATTTTCGGGCCGGTAGTCCCGAAAATTTTTTTGATTCTGAAGAAATTCTTTTTTCTGAAGAAAACTTTTTTGTTCTGAAGATTTGAGCTGGAACGATAAAATATGAGCTATTTTCAATGGTTTTAACGAGAATAAGTATAAATGTGCGTCACGAGCCATATTAGTTTGACAGCATCAATATAAAAATGTACAGTGTAGAGATCAGCATCGGAGAATAACATTGTGTGCAACTCGTTTTAATATTTTTTTAGCTGACTCATGCCGGTCCGAGATCAAGCTTGCATTATTTTTCTACATACAGACTGGCCGGACCGGAACTAGACTTAATTCTTCTCAAGATCTGTAGGGCAGAAAACATGATTTACATTTACAATTATATTGATTTACAATTGATTTACAATTATTAACAGCGATAAAGAACTTATGTTAGCTTTATCTTCGGATAAATACTTCTTGATGGTTTTTAAATTAATTTCTGATTAATTTTAAATTGTAAAAGTATAAAAGTGATATTGGAGGGATTTGGAATCGAATAGTGTTTTTTATTTTTGGTAAATAAAATACTTGTATGACCTTTTTGAGATGTAATAGTTTCTCAAATGATTGCAGGCTTTTCTCCCTTCCCATGCTATCGCTTCCGGAAATTCTATTCAAATCGCTAATTATGACAGTATTTTATTTGCTTGTAGTATTCTTAAATTGCTTGTATCAAAAAATGGATAACGCCGCTCGATTATATAGTTTTTGAAAAAAGATACCTGCTAATCTTATGCATTTCTGAGAAAAAAGTGAATTTAGAAATGTATCAGAAAGGAGCTTCTTTGAATTTGAGAATGAATTAGGATTTAAAACCTTTAATAAAATGATATAGAAATATTTTTATAAAATCTTCTTATTATCTTCTTTTATCAAACATCTTCAAAAGTAACGATGTTTTTAGCTTTCTTTCTTTTTTCTTTTATTCTAAGCCATATTAAATTTTTAACGAATCTTTATTCGAATGTTGAAAGCCTAAGAGTCTAAGTAATCATTAATGTTGTTAATGTGTATTTCTGTAAAATATACTGTAAAATCATTCCATAGATATGTATGCAGTATTCTTTAAAAAAATCTTAATTATATGATAAAAATCTGATTATTTTTAGAAATCGTAGAAATTGTAACGGGTCAAAACGGGCCGGGCCTGTTTTCACTGATTTCTGTACGGGCCGGGCCGGGCCTAAAATATAAAAATTTAAACGGGCCGGACCGGGCCCGGGCCTGGAAATTCCGGCCCGTGCAGACCTGTAGCATACACATATTACCATTTTTTGGTGGTCTTTTCCCGCCGGAATTTTTTATCTTCCTGTAACTCGCTTCCTCTTAATTACGATAACGAAATTCCACGTAACTGACCTTGAGTGTCCGCACTTTTGTATACTAAAACTTCAAGTCATTCCTTCATTTTCTACGCATTTTACAGCATTTTGGAGTTTAAATTGGTCTAATGCACCGCGATGCGACCACTTGCGTTAGATTTTCCTCCCTCCTGGTTCTTCATACCATATCCCCGAATTCTGTGTGTGTGGGGGGGGGGGGGGGGGTAAGATTCCGGGAAGTGTGGGGTGGATTCGCCGTTTCACTAAGTTTTTTTTTTTCTTCTTTGTTTTGTTTTTCTTTCATTCTTTCTGCTGCTATACTCTTTCAAGTATTTTTTTTATGTTTAGAAAATGTCGTAAGTTTTTTAGCTGTTCTGGTAGGTTTAATAATTTTGAAAACTTACAAAATTATTATATTAGCGATGGATTTCCACTAAAAACTCACAGTGGCCTCTTACATTTTTTTATGATAAACATTGTGGAAATAAATTATCAATTTATTAAAAAAAAAATAGTGGAAAAAAAAATGAAACTCTTCGTTATATTTTGAAAGAACATGCTTTAGATTTATGAATATGACATACATATGTAAAATAAATAACAATAACACTGACAAACTCTTAATGAAGAAAAATAAGAGTAATTGTGGGGAACTAGAAACTAGTTGTTAGAAGTTCTTTAGTTTCCAAAATGTGAAAGCTATCGTTTTCTAGAACAATGAAAAACGTTTTTATTAAATGCTTTTTTTTCTTTCTTCTTTACATATTTTTCTTTAACTTTGGGAGGCGGTTAGTGATATAACATGATCTAAAATAATTGATACGGATTTTTTTTTTTCTACAAAATAAATTATCTATAACAAAACGTAAAATATGCTTGCGAGAAATTATTTTGTTAAGAGATTGATGAACGTTTATAATTTTAGAGAATCTTGCTATTTTCCCATATTCCTATTTTTATGATTTGTTTTTTCTATTTTTTTACGTAATTTTAGAAAAAAGTTTTAAAAGAATAATCGAAAAGAAAAAGTTAAGGAAAAAATCTTAAATTATCAAATCTCTAAAGTTGCACATGCAAAAACGAATCAACGAAAAGAAAAGAAAAAAAAAAAAAAAAAAAAAAAGAAAGAAAGAAAGAAAGAATTGAAAAGTAGCTACTGCTTTTATGTTACTGATTTCGAAGAAAGGATTATTTTATCTCCTTTTTTATTACTATATAAATATGGTAATAAAAATTATTTAAGATTTATTTTTTTAACTTTAATTGCCTCCTAGTGCCGGACAACCATCATAACCTACTTAAGAGCGTTGCTGTCCTTTCAAAAGATATGTATTACGATTTCAAATTTATAACTGAAGGTATCTTTTAATTTGTTACTGAATGTATCTTTATAATTTCAGTCAGATTATATAATAATTTTTATCTTTTTTACGAACTTTGTAAAAAAAAAGAAAGAGATGAAAAGTTATTAAAAAATTTATTATGTTTTTTCATTTCAGAAAAAGTACTGAATTATCAAATCTCTAAAGCTGTACATGCAAAAATGAGTCAACGAAAAAGAAAAATATATGTATATATGAAAAGTAGCTACTGCTTTCATGTTAATAATTTCGAAAGAAAGGGTTATTTTATCTCCCTTTTTTTTATCTATGTAGGGTCAATCCATTTCAAGTGGTCCAGCACTGGTCGCTCGACCATTTTTAAAAAATCTGAAATTTTTTGTACAACAACCCTAACATGATGAAAGTTCAAAATGACCGTTATTTTAATTTTACTATTTTTTGTTTGTGCATGGCGGCCATCTTTGTTTCATCGTGTGCAGCGATTTTCTCAGATACTAGGATACACAAAATTGTAAATATCTCGTCTTTTATTTTCCCAATTGAAATGGGGTTTGCAGCATTTTGTTCAGAATAAAATAGGCTAAATGTATGGTGGTAGAATAATTTTGGAAAATAAGTTTTTACAGGTTAAATTTTAGCACAAAATTTAAGATTTTTTTCAAAATCTATCTGTTTGCAAGAGGAAATTTTTTATGCAAGGAAAACTGTCAACCTTACACAATTTTTTCTACAAATAGGTCAAAAGTGTGTGTACTTATACACCAAGTCCCAGATCAGGGAGTTAATTTATCTTTGCGAAAAAAATTCCGAAATTCTTCAAAAATTTCAAAAATCGCACTTTTTAGGCTTTGATATCTCTGGTGGGGCACGAGATAAAAATTTGGAATTCTGGCCTTTGATAGTATTGTGTAGTAGTGTTATGTACAAAAAATTTCAAGAAGGAGATTTGACTATAAGCTGAGATATGACATGGACAATATGTGAAAAATAATATTGTCAAATTATTGTAACCTACTATGTAATTGTTCAGCAAGACTGCCAACCTTACACAAATTTTTCTACAAATAGGTCAAAAGTTCGTGTACTCATACACCAAGTCCCAGATCTGGAAATTGATTTCTCTTTGCGAAAAAAATTCCGAAATTCGTCAAAAATTTTAAAAATCGCACTTTTTAGGCTTTGATATCTCTGGTGGAGCACGAGATAAAAATCTGAAATTCTGGCCTTTAGTAGTATTGTGTAGTAGTGTTATGTACAAAAAATTTTAAGAAGGAGATTTGACTGCAAGCTGAGATATGACATGGACAATATGTGAAAACAATACTGCCAAACTTGTAACCTTCTATGTAATTGTTCATTCCTCCAAAATTTTAAATTAATTATTTACGGTACAAAGTTAAATGTTAATTACAAATATCTTCTTCAAAGCGTCTGTGTGATTTAAACAATTCAGAATGTATGCTAAGCCAATACACTATTTGTCCAGAGGAACAAACCTACTACAAATGCTATTGCAACAATTTTACTCGGTACACATTTCAGGAAAAGTAAATTTCAGACAATGGGTTGCAACTGATCGAGTTGACATGGTTTCAATTATTAAATCTAGAGAATTTCTTTCAAGTTAACAAGGGATGACAAGACTTGGGTGGCTTTAAATAAAATTTTGAGAAAGAACAGTCATATGGACTGACAACAGTAACTGGTCGAACTCATAACATCTCTCGTAAATAGTGTTAAGCTCTTTGTTGAGCATATATAGTATCTTTGTAAATTAAACATTTATTATTAAACTGTTTTCAAGAAACGATATTTTCTGTGTAAATATTGTAATAAATGAGACTAATCTCATTTCTCCTAATGTACTCATAATAGCATTTCTTAACATTTTTTAATCACCGTATCTCAGCTTATAGTCAAATCTCCTTCTTGAAATTTTTTGTAGATAACACTAATACACAATACTATCAAAGGTCAGAATTTCAAATTTTTATCTAGTGCTCCACCAGAGATATCAAAGCCTAAAAAGTGCGATTTTTGAAATTTTTGACGAATTTCGGAATTTTTTTCTCAAAGAGAAATCAACTCCCAGATCTGGGACTTGGTGTATGAGTACACGCACTTTTGACCTATTTGTAGAAAAAAATTGTGTAAGGTTGACAGTCTTGTTGAACAATTACATAGTAGGTTAGAATAGTTTGGAAGTATTGTTTTCACATATTCTCCATGTCATATCTCCGCTTGTAGTCAAATCTCCTTCTTGAAATTTTTTGTACATAACACTACTACACAATACTATCAAAGATCAGAATTTCAAATTTTTATCTCGTGCCCCACCAGAGATATCAAAGCCTAAAAAGTGCGATTTTTGAAATTTTTGAAGAATTTCGGAATTTTTTTCGCAAAGAGAAATTAACTCCCAGATCTGGGACTTGGTGTATGAGTACACACACTTTTGACCTATTTGTAGAAAAAATTGTGTACGGTTGACAGTTTTCCTTGCATAAAAAATTTCCTCTTGCAAATGGATAGATTTTGGAAAAAATCTTAAATTTTGTGCTTAAATTTCACTAGTAAAAATTTATTTTTCAAAATTATTCTACCACTGTACATTTAGCCTATTTCATTCTGAACAAAATGCTGCAAACCCCATTTCAATTGGTAAAATAAAAGACGAGATATTTACAATTTTGTGTATCCTAGTATCTGAGAAAATGGCTGAACACGATGAAACAAAGATGGCCGCCATGCACAAACAAAAAATAGTAAAATTAAAATAACGGTCATTTTGAACTTCCGTCATGTTAGGGTTGTTGTACAAAAAATTTCAGATTTTTTAAAAATGGTCGAGCGACCAAAATAATATTTTCTGGACCACTTGAAATGGATTGACCCTGATAGAGATAGTAAGAAAAAAAAATGAGATGCATTTTTCCAACTTCTATGTTTCCAAGTACCAGACCACCTCAAAACTAAACTAAGTTGCTGTCATTTTAAAAAATATGCATCACGATTTCAAATTTGTAACGGATAATATCTTTTAATTCATTATCAATTGTATCTCTACAAAGTCAATCAGAATTATATAGTAATTTTTATCATTTTTACAAATTTTCCTGATTAGATATGGGGTTGTTTTGCTAATTAAAAAGAAGGCGGTGATTATTACACCCCCCCCGAAAAACCCCCACGGAGGGCATTCCACCCCTTAGGGCCTATTCCCACAGTGTAGATAATTGGCCGACATACATACATACATGATTCCGACCCCCCCCCCCACTTAAATAGAGAAATTTAATGGCTAAGTATAAAGGGAAGGAACGAGGGATAACCCCCTTAAATTAAATAAATGGCTTTTACTCAGAATTATCCGATTTGCTTAAAATTCTGGACGTAGGTTCATTCTGACAAAGCGTATCTCTGATTAGTTATGGGATTATTTTGCTAATTAAAAAGGGGGCGATTATCCCCCCCCCTTAAATAAGATAAATTTTTTTATGCACACTTATCCGATGTATTTCAAATTTTGGCTGTATGTTCTTTCTAATAAAGAGAATCCCTGGATAGTTTAAACGGTTTAATGGGTAAGTATAGAAGGGGGAACAGAAGATAACCCCCCTAAAATAAATTAAATGGCTTTTTATGCAGAATTATCCGATTTGCTTCAAAATTTGGGTGTAGGTCCATTATGATAAGGCGAATCCCTGATTAATTGTGGGTTATCCCCCGTTCCCCCCTCTATACTTAGTCATTAAACCCTTAAAACTATTCATGGATTCACTTTATCAGAAAAAATCTACATCCAAAATTTGAAATACGTCGGACAGCTGCGAAAAAAAAAAAAAAAATCTTATTTAAGGAGGAGGGATAATCGCCGCTCCCCCTTTTTAATTAGCAAAAGAACCCCATACTAATCAGGGATACACCTTACTATAATAAATCTACACCCAAAATTTGAAGCAAATTGGATAATTCTGCATAAAAAGGTCATTTATTTAATTTAAGGGAGTGGTTATCCCCCGTCCCCCCTGTATACTTAACCATTAAACCTTTAAAACTATTCCGGGATCCACTTTATGAGAAAGAACTTATATACAAAATATGAAATACATCGGATAAGAGTGCATAAGAAAAAAATATCTAATTTAAGGGGGGGGGGTAATAATCACCACCTCCTTTTTAATTAGCAAAATAACCCCCATAACTAATCAGGGATACGCCTTATCATAATGAACCTATAATCCAAAATTTGAAGCAAATCTGATAATTCTGCGTAAAAAGCAATTTATTTAATTTAAGGGAGGTTATATTCTATTACCTTTCTATACTTAGCCATTAAACCCTTAAAACTATTGAGGGATTCACCTTATCAGAAAGAACCTACATTTAAAATTTGACTTACATCAGATAATTCTGCATAACAAACAATTTATCTAATTTAGTGTGAGATTATTGCCCATCCCCCCTTTATTAATAAGCAAAAGAACCCATAATTAATCAGAGATACGTCTTATCATAATGAACTTATATCCAAAATTCCAAGCAAATCGGATAATTCTGCGTAAAAGCTATTAATTTAAGAGAGGTTATTCCCCCATTTCCCCTCTACGCTTAACCATTAATCTCCCAAATCTCTTCAGGCATTATATGTTATATATAAGCCTTATCAGAAAGAATCTCTATCCAAAATTTGGATAGAGATATACATATTGGATACACATTTGAATACATATTGGATAATTCTGCATAAAAACCCATTTAAGTAACTTAGGGCGGAGGGGGGGTAATCGTCCCTTCCCAAAACTAATCAGGCAAGCGTTTTTTCAGTATGAACGTATATCCAAAAATTGAACCAAAACAGTTAATTCAACATGAAAAACTCATTTACCTAAATTATGAGCCTCCCCCCGATCCCCCTTTCATATTTAACCAAAATCTATAATAAATCCCTAACATCAATTCCTCATCACCTTTTTTCCGATAACTTTTTTCCGCTTTTGTAGTTTATGTCACTTTTTTCCGATAACTTTTTTTCCGGTCACTTTTTTTCCGTTTACCCAGATTTTTATAACCGGTTTTCAACGGTATATTCCTCCTCCGAACGCACACACACACCATAGAAATATAACATGTATTATTCTTTAAAGAAAATTTTAACTGTAGAATAATGGTAATTTAAAAATATATGTATTTTCGTCAAAAATTGTAGACCCAAAGAGGTTGTTCCCTAAACAAATCTTTATACAAATCAGACAGGGACGGGTAAATGATTTTCATGCAAGCAAGGTAGTGAGACAATGTGAAAAAATTTCGATTTGTGCACACTTCGCTTAAGAATAAAGTACAGTTCCAGAAATAAGCCCGGTCCAGTCTGGACCGAGCTTTCAGATAAAGGAAGACCTGGGCACGACCCAAAAAACTAATGATCAGACTCGACCTGCCCCGAGTCCATGTAGACCTCTCAACGGCATTTGAATAGAAACTAGTTGGATGTGCCATTCCCAAAACTTTCTTCTATCTCATACATACATTTTAATATTTTTAAAAAATAGTTACTCATTTTAATGCTTTAATAATTTTACAATAACAATTCAATATCATACCAACTTTGATTTTTATCTTAAATTTCTACTTCAGTCAATTAATCGGAGTAAAAACGAATTTCCGTCTCTGCACGAGCCGATGGACAATAGAATGATAGCCAGATTTATTTATTTATTTATTTATTTATTTATTTATTTTTCAAATTATGGGAGGACCTACTTGCCTCACCAAAAAATAATCATATACAAAAACTTAGTTCATGTTCTAGAACTAACTACTAGAACATAACGTTCTAGAACGTAAACTTTTAGGTGGTGCAATATTGAAAATGGCATAAAATTCGCTATTGCAATGCCCCCTTCCGGCGGATTTTTTTAAAATTCAGGGAGGACCAATCAGTCATAGTCATACACTTACGCAAAAAATTTGGTTCAATTCGATGTATAACTTCATATACTTTTGGTCGGTACAATATTGAAAATGGCACAAACACACGATTGCACTCTCTGGATTTCTGTGTGCATACTCTTCGAGACAATGCTGGTCTGAGTATTGTGCTTTAGTAATTGCTCCTTTTTGCTAGTTTGGAACTTAGTATTAATTTTACAGAAGAGGAGGGGCTAACTTACCTTATAGTAATTGCGATAGACAAAAACAGACACAAGAGAGAGATCTTATAATGTTCCGTTTCATTTTGTTAAATACGGAACTCTAAAAAGTACTTATTACAGTTTCCCTTTCATGCTTATGTTTTTCATTTAAAAAAGGGGGTCATGGGCTGCGTAAATAGGCACATTTATTCCAAAGTATTGGTGTTTCCATATTTATTTCTGTATATCCCATTGTAAACTAAATTGATTTTAAAATGAGTCCTTAACTGTATCTAAATATCTGAAATATTAATAAGATTAACACATTTCCACGGATTGGAGGCTTAAAAATATAAAAATTTCTATACTGGTGAATCTTTAAAAAAAAAAAAAAAAAAAAAAAAAAAAACCTTAGAAAAATTCATTGTAGACAGATTCTTTATTAAGAAATTCGCCGTCTTTTACAAATGTGTTATGACTTTTTTTACACGGATTATTCTATCCATTTTGCACCGATCTAGAAATTGTTTCGTTTAAGACAGGATTTCGTCATTTACAGATTTTTGTAGCACCTTTTATAATACTGTTTCTTCCATCCCCCAGCATTGTATATGAACTATTCTTTAAAGAAAAGTTTAATTGTTGAATCATGGTACTTTAAAATTAGAATAAACTATGGCTATAGCGGAATCGATCGGTATCTTGAAAATTTTCCGTAGAAGACAATATTCCGTCTTAGACAAATTCTACTCTGTCTGCGGATTCGCAGGAACTTAGACTAGGATACTACCTAGAAGTCTGCACGGGCCCGGGCCGGGCCGGCCGATTTAGAATAGTTTTTTCAACGGGCCGGCAAAAAAATTGAACGGGCCAGACCGATAAAAAAAAATTTCGGGCCTACCGGCCCGTTCTGGATTTAACCAGGAACGATAAAATATGAGCTATTTTCAACGAAAATGGTTTTAACGAGAATAAAGTCTAAATGTGGTCATACTAGTTTGACAGCATCAATATAAAAATGCACAGTGTATCGGCATCGGAGAATTACATTATGTGTAACCCGTTTTAATATTTTTTTAGCTGACTCATGCCGGTCCGAGATCAAGCTTGCATTATTTTTCTATATATAGACTGGCCGGACCGGTACTAGACTTAATTATTGGCAGAAAACATGATTTGTAAAATTATTAACAGCAATAAAGAACTTATGTTAGCTTAGTCTTCGGATATATACTTCTTGATGATTTTTAAATTAATTTCTCAATAATGCGAAAGTTTGACAGATTTTCTGATTAATTTTAAATTGTAAAAGTATAAAAGTTATCACTTTTATACTTTTACAAAATTAACGATAGCCTAACTATTGAAGGGATTTGGAATCGAATAGCGTTTTTCATTTTTGGTAAATAAAATGCTTGTATAACCTTGTTGAGATATAATAGTTTCTGAAATGATTGTAGGTTTTTATCCCTTCCCTTGCTATTCTTCCGGAAATTCCCTTCAAAACGCTAATTATGACAGTATTTTATTTGTTTGCAGTATTCTTAAATTGCTTGTATAAAAAAAGTGGATAACGTCATTCGATTATATAGTTTCTAAATAAAGATATCTGCTAATCTTATGCGTTTCTGAGAAAAAAAAAAAAAATTAGAAATGTATCAGAAAGGAGCTTCTTTGAATTTAAGAATGAATTTGGATTTGAAATCTATAATAAAATGATATAAAAATACATTTATAAATCTTCTTTTATTAAACAGCTTCAAAATTAACGATGTTTTTAGCTTTCTTTCTTTTTTCTTTTATTCTAAGCCATATTAATTTTTCAATGAATCTTTATTCGAATGTTGAAAGCCTAAGAATCTAAGTAATCATTAATGTTGTTAATGTGTATTTACTGTAAAATATACTGTAAAATCATTCCATAGATATGTATGCAGTATTTTTTAAAGGAATCTTAGTTATATGATAAAAATCTGAATTTTTTAGAAATCGCAGAAATTGTAACGGGCCAAAACGGGCCGGGCCTGTTTTCGCTGATTTTTGTACGGGCCGGGCCGGGCCGGGCCGGGCCTAAAATAAAAAAATTTAAACGGGCCGAACTTTTGAGTTTTACAACGGGCCGGGCCGAAATAACTTTCCTACGGGTCGGGCCGGGCCCGGGCCTGGAAATTCCGGCCCGTGCAGACCTCTAATACTACCCAGAGAAGTTATATCCAGACTTAACCCGTCCTGAGGCTCGTGCAGGCCTCTAAATGGCATTTGAAAGAGGGAAAATGTGTACTAAGGTCTGGAAAAATTTTAAATAAATTATGAAAAAACTGAAAGTAAATTTGAAAGTAAATTTCGTTCAAACTCGTCGCTTTTTTGAGTTTCCGTTCAGTTCAAACTCGTTTATAAAATAGTGAGCGAAGTTCAGTTCAAAGTTCACAAATAGTGAGCGAAACTCGTGAGTTTTCGTTCAGTGAGCGCGTTCATACCCAACACTGATCGTTATAATTCAATTGGTAGCTGGTATTTTAATTGCACTAAATTTCCAAACAAATAAATATAGTATAATAATCAGTTATTTTAAATAATTTCCAACCAAAGAGTTGCACAATTTATATGGATATTTTTTATATACACTGTATGGTCATTAATCATCATACACTTTCAATTTTAGACATTTTGTATGAAATTTAAAAATATACTTGTCGGATTCTTCTGCAAATTAAGGATTATAAAAAATATGTTGGACCTTATATTTATCAACTTACATTTGATAAGGAAACCAATAGAGGAGTCGACCAAAAATCCAAAAAATATAGAATATTTGGGATTACTCTGTACATTAAAATGCACGAAATGATCTATCGCTGCAGAATACAAGTACTGTGTGGGTAATGTAGTATGTGCATCGAACCCGGAACCCTTGGAATAGCTATTCCAAGGGTTCCGGATTCGATCCCCGGTTTGGACATTTTTAACAATGTTAGTTCTAGGCTTAGTTAGCAAATGATAATTCACATATTATATGTTCAATAATTTCAAACGTAATTTCATAGGTGAAAATTTAAATAAAATTTAACGCAGTATTTTTTTTTTTTTTTTTTTTTTTTTTTTGCATGTTTTTCAAACATTAAGAGAAAAATCTGTTTTCATGATTAGTTCTGTTTTGGTTCTAAAACTATAGCTAGAGCACTATTTCACTAAAAGTATTTAATGGTTCAGACAGAATTTATGTTTTTTAATTTATTCCAAGCTTCAATTTCTTAATTAGTTTGACGTATAATAGTTATGAACAATAGCCAAATGTACAAATAATAAAATGCAATTAAAATTTCAGCGTGAATTTAGAAGATAATTTTCTCATTTAAAGTTTTAATTAGGCATGCAAATTTGGTACATTAGATATTATATTTGGTCCATAACTAACACAACAATTATCAATTTGTCTGAACTGGGAATGCAACCTTTCTTTCAAGTTATATACCTATAAAATGTAGGTTTACCATGATTCAGTAAAAGTTATGTAGTTTACTAGCCAACAACCGAAGTATAGCAGATATAACTAATATGGTAAAGAAACAAGGCAGTAGCTAGAAGTGAATAATAGAGGAGGCTCAAGAATATGCAGTGGGGGGGGGGGTCATATTTTCTCTCTCTCTCTCTCTGATGCAGAAAAATAAATTAATGCATATTCACATAGTAGGTAATATGTTTCTCATTAAACTGTTGTAATTACTTCTGTTATGCAATGCTGAGAAAGAGTATGACGATGAAAAATCCGTGTGTATAGCTAGTGCAGTATTAAACATCATGTTAGCTTTATATGTGCAAGTAGGATGAGCTAGTGTTGAAACACTTATTTTAGTTACAATTTAGTATTTCTACAAAATTGTGAAAAAGCCTCAAAACTAAATTAGATTTTTGAACAGAATTTCATTTGGATTTTCAGAACATAAATTTATTTATTTAGTGACCTTGGATTTTTTTTTCTAGGAGAGGTTCAAAATGTTTTAGGGGAGCGAAGATACCCCCCTAGCACTTCCTTAGGTATGACATTGTATAGAAATTTGTCAGCCAGCCGATATTCTTATAATTTGGTTTTCTGTTACCGCAAGAGAAAGAGGAATTTGTGAACATATTTTTTTTTTTTTTTTGGGGGGGGGGGGGGGTAAAAGACTAAACCTATTGTTGCCCGGTGAAAAATACATAAAATACGCTATGCCTAACGCTGTTCGCGAAAGGGTTAATTGTACGGGAATTATAACTGTACGGGAATTTTTTGAAAAAAGAAATAAATTTCCAATTATATTAGTGTTAAAAATGTAACCCCTGAAATCAACACTGTGACTTAAAAACCAGTTATTTAAATAGTCGTGTATACCTGACGCTCATGGCGAAGGGTTTAACTGCACTTGATACGTATATTTTCCTTAATATAAAGAATTTTTTTGAAAGAAATCAAGTTCCAATTTAATTCGTCTAAAAGAAATCACCTAAAATGAACATCTTATTCTTCCATTCTATTTCAAAATGAATTCTTTAAATCTTCATGTATACCAAACGCTCGCTGCGAAGGGGTTACGTGTACCAGTTTTGACAGTAGATAAATTATTTGAAATAAATAAATTTCCATTTAAATTACTGTAAAAAGTGTATTTCTAATAACGGACATCTTATTCTATCATTCTATTTCAAAACAAATTGTTCAATTATACCCATTCTTGGATAAATAATATTTTTCCTTTGTGATTCACCAGATTTATTACCAGAGATCAGTGAAATCATGTTAACTCGTTTTTTATTGGCCTTTCAAAAGCTCATGTGATTCGTGAAGGACATTCATCTAAAAAGTATCTTCTTTATGCGTTTGTTAATTTAGTTTGTTTTATGATTCAAAAGTGAGAAGACTTATTTAATACATGTGACACTAGAAAATATAGAAAAATTTTGTTATGGATGTTTTCGATTCCAAAAAAATTTTTTTGGAATGTTTACAAAATCAAACTTAATTTTATCTGTGGAAAAGGATTTTCAAAAAGATTACTATAATGTTTTTCTGTCTTTTATGTAATCGATGTAAGTATTTTTACTTTTTAAATATTAGTACATAGTGTTAATTACTACTAACGAAATCTGCTCTTTATAAATGATTTCATTACATCATTAACAGCTTTATTTAAAAAAATTAAATACATTTTTTAAATAGGGTGCTAGTTATACATTAGTACATAGATAACATAGTCATAGTCAAAATAGTCATACTTTTAGAATAATGTATGAAAGAGAAAAAAACTTTTTAATTTCTATAATCATTTTTGTAAATTTAATTAGACCCCCATTAATTACATATAAGTCGATATTTAGTATTTTCAAACATAGTTGAAAAGTATTTATCAGTTCGATTTGTCTGTGTCTCTGTCTGCGTTACCGCGTAAATATAATTGGATTGCAATGTAATTTTTATGCGTTATCGATGTTTACTATAGAAATTTCGGTATTAAAAATAGTAAAGAATGTCACATTCATAGTTCGTTTATAGTGATTCTCAAAACCAATTCATTTACATTATAATCTATGGTATTTTTTTCGATACATGTTCTCGAAATTGCAATGCTTCAGACATAATGAAATTGATATGCATCTCTAAGGTGGATTATTTCTGGAATATAAAATAAGTAAATTGTATAGTTCATTTACAGAGATGGATTAAAGAATATAGAATGTTATGCAGCATTACTATGCATTTTCTTTTTACTTGAATTAAATTTTAATAAAATACGTGCTATGCATAAAAATCATAGATTTTACAGGGCATCACAAATTATTTCAAAAACGTTTCCACCTATTAGAAAAAAATACTAATGAATGATTTTCAAATACTTTTATCCATTTCCTAAGTATACTAAATTTTAACGAACTACTTTATACATATAAATAATCTATATGATATGTAGGGTTGCACCAAATAATTCAGCTATTTTTTCGACCCTTGACAATAAATGCTAAAATTGTGTTTGCTATACTGCTTCCCCCGTGATTGCACTTGTACTCTAATGCAAAAGATGGTTTTACGAGGCGATCATTTCAGTAATTTTTCTCATTTTGATAATAGTTTTCACAAATAAAATTCATATAAAAAGCACAAATTAAGGTACTACAAATTCTTTCAGGTGCATGTAAATAATACAACTAAAATACATTAAAAATATACTAAAAACCATAAAAAAAAATACATTAAAAACCATTGAAAATAACCCAAAAAACGTTTTCAAACTGTATACGGGCGTCATCAGTGGGAGTTTAAATGTTATTATTTTTCTTTACGGCTATTCCAGACTTTTTTAAAAGAAATTGTTGTAATTTAAAGGTTGTACGTCAGATGAGATGTCAGATACATATGTATTTTATTTATTTAACTCAATGTGAATTTATCACCGGAATTTTATTTTTCATTTATTAATAGCTTTCATCTTATAAAACAGAGAAATTTTCGTACTGTATTCTAAATGTGTTAGAAAAATGCTTCATCATCTATTCTTGACGCTTGATTGTTGTAGTAGATATTAGAAATCAGATTAAATTAGAACTTTTGTTACAGCATTCTAAGAGTGTTGGAAATTGTTTCATAATCTATCCTTGACACTTGATTGTTATAGTAGAAATTAGAAATCAGATTAAATTAGAACTTTTGTTACAGCATTCTAAGAGTGTTGGAAATTGTTTCATAATCTATCCTTGACACTTGATTGTTATAGTAGAAATTAGAAATCAGATTAAATTAGAACTTTTGTTACAGCATTCTAAGAGTGTTGGAAATTGTTTCATAATCTATCCTTGACAAATGATTGTTATAGTAGAAATTAGAAATTAGATTAAATTAGAAATTGTGTTACAAAATTCTTAATGCTTTGGAATTTTTTTCATAATCTGTCCTTTATGCTTGATTATTAGAGAAACTAGTTGGATGTGTCAATCCCAAAACTTTCTTCTATCTCATAAGTACATTTTAATATTAAAAAAAAAAAAAACGTGGTGGCCCCAAAGTTACCCACTATCGAATTTCCTCGAACATTTGATCTAGCCTAATGAGATTCTGGTATCCGAAAAGCCTAAAACGCAAAATTTAATTAATATTCTGAGAAAATGAGCTTAGTAGTGCCTCATGTTTGGTAATTTATACTAAAACCTAATAAGCATCTATTTATGTCAAGACCTAACAGAGTCTGAAATTTGATGGAATTTCGTTCATTAGTTCTTGAGATATAGTTATAACAAAAAATTTGCAAAACGTAGCACAGCAACACCATATCTTGGACAATTTATGCCAAAACGTAATAAAGCGTCTAATTATGTTATGGTGTAAAAGAATCTGAAGTTTGATGAAATTTTGTGCATTAGTTCTTGAGATACAGCTAGTTAAAAAAAAACGTGTAAAATATAGCACACCAGCACCATCAGTTGAAGGTTTTATAACAAAACGTAATCATCGTGTAATTATGTTATATGTAATTTTGTAACAAAATCTGAAATTTGATGAAATTCTGTACGTTGGTTGTTGAGATATAGCTATCGGAAAAATCGTGCAAAATGCAGCATAGCTGCACCACCTGTTGCAAGGTTAATACCAAAATGTAATCAGCGTCTAATTATGATATATATTCTAGTGTAACAGAATCTGAAACTTAATGAAGTTCTCTGCATTAGTTCTTGAGATATAGCTCTCGCAAAAATCGTGCAAAATGTAACATAGCGGCGCCACCTATAGGGCAGTTCACACCAAAACCTTATCAGCTGCTATGTATCTCAAGGTATAGCGGAATCTGAAGTTTGGTGAAATTCTGTGAATTAGTTCTTGAGATATAGCTATCATGAAAATCATGAAAAACGTAGCATAGCAGCGCCACCTGCTGGCCAATTTACACCAAAACTTAATCAGTGTCTATGTATATCAAGGGGTCACATAATCTGAAGTTTGGTGAAATTCTGTGCATTAGTTCTTGAGATATAGCAATCTTGAAAATCATGAAAAACGTAGTATAGCAGCGCCACCTGCAGGCCAATTTTCACCAAAATCCAAGAGGCACTAATTCATATCAACGTCTAACTGAATACATAATTTTATTAAATTTCGAGCATTAGTTCTTGAGATAGAGCGCCCACAATTTTTTGTCACATACAGACAGACTCACAGACAGACATTTTCTAAGAATAGTCAAAACGTGTTCAGGACCTTCTAAAACGTATAAATCCGTCGAAAACCGGAAGTCGAAAATTTTCATGAATCAAATACTTTCTTCTTGTAAAGATAGAAGAAAGTAAAAATGGAAATGAGAAATTAGTAATCTGAATGTGTTGGAAAATGTTTCATAACCTATCCCTTACGCTTGATTTTTACAGTAGAAATTAGAAATCAGTTTCTGAATCTGTTGAAAAATGTTTCGTAATCTGTCTTTGAAGTTTGATTGTTACTGTAGACATTAGAAATTAGATTAAATTAGATTTTTTTTTTTAAATATTCTTAATGTGTTGGAAAATGTTTCATAGTCTATCCTTGACGCTTGATTGTTAAATAAAAATTAGATTGAATCTATCTATATTATAAAGGTCAAACTAATCTGTGAGTAACACATACTTCATTTTGCGAATGGCAACACTTTTCCCGCAAATTCGATTTTGAAATTTTCGCTATTGCGAATTTTATACTTCTAAACATCGTATATTTAAAATTTTTACACTGTCGTATAGAGAAAAAAAATGTACTTTTAAATGCAATTTGTTTGAAAACTGTATCTCAATTTATTATTGAGATATTAATTTTTTTGTAGTTTTTAGTACCAATTTTGTAATTGTGTAACGTTATATGCATGCTGAGTGTCATTTATAACGTTTGGTTGTTCGTGCTGGGAGTTAAATGCAGACATACTCAGTACTTAAGATAAAACAACAAAGTTTATTTAAATGATGAGGGCTGAAGGGAAGTGGAGCAAGTCTTAATTTTACACAACTGAGAATACTATGAAAAAACTAAACGCATACTCACAGGCTCCGGACGAGCTCAATCGTGGCACCTTCTAACACTTCTCACTATCTCTTGGCTGAGCTACTAGATAAAGCTTAATTAGACAGCCCGTGGCTGTGTGTAATTCTTTATTCACAAATAATCAAAATGAAACTACTATGAAGTTTCTTACCCCGGCTAACTCTCAAGTCAACTATCGAAACTCCTTTACACTTCACTGGAGGCCCGCTGCTACTTTCAATCGGCTAGCACTTCGCTGAACAATATCTCACTTCGCTATCTAACGCCACAGATACTCACACACTGGTTAACGCCACAGATACTCACACACTGGCTAACGCCACAGATGCTCTCTCGCTGGCTAATGCCAGAGACACTCTCCATTCACTCAAACCCAAGCTTTTATATGCTGCAAACTGAGATACTTCACATTAACATATTACTAATAACCGCGAGTTAACTGCAGAATCCGAAAGAGACACGCACACACTAGAAAGTTAAAGTAAAAGAGAGGATAGATGTCGCTTTTACGCTTACACATGTTAAATTATTGACGTCACGATCTCAGAAATACTAGAGTGCCTTTATGACAAAGGTCACTCCCTCACAACCCCCCCTCGGATTCTACAGAGAAAAAGGGCTGGGCCAAATGCATGCCCAGAACTTTTTCTTATTATAAATTTCGAGCCGTAAAAAAAAACACAGTGATGAATGAAATTTAGAACCAAAACATAATTTTTAAAATATTAACTTTAACCCATCACAACCAAAAAACCTCAGTTTGCCTCAAATATTCAATCTAATCATTCTTCTATCTTACAAATAGCCTCCGTAAAACTTCCAAAAACTCGTAAAACTTTCAAAACTAATTACTTCTTCTTTCAAAACAACCCACTCCACTGGGAGTGCTAAAATTTCTCAAAACACTAAACTTCCGAAATTTTCCTCAATATTGCAATACAACTATAATTTTACCAAAAAATCTCTCCATAACTTTCCTAATAGTAGAATTCGCACCAAGTCCAAAAAACCCAATGCGCAAAAATTTTCCTCATCCAAATTCCGAACTCATCTAAAATTAAATTTACTTCATACTAAAATAACCCTGCCACTACGTAATACCTACATACCCATTAGCCAATGAACTAACTCCCAAAATTCTTCAGAACGTAACTCCACTTTAACAATAATTGGGGCACATACGTACAGTAGGGTGGGCCGAAAAAAACTTTTTTTCGATTTTCGATTATGGCGGGTGCGGAAAAGTGGCCACTGGTGGCACTCAGTTCATACAAAAAATTTGAGATTTTTTGGACATTTCCTTACCCTGCCGCAAACGGCTTGAAGTTTTGCAAAAATGTTCATTTTTGAACTTTTTTCAAAAAAAATTAAAAAATGTTAAATTAAAATTATTTTGGTTGTATTTACTTAAAAAGGCATATTTAATGTACCAAATGTTTAAATAAGATCTGATCATGCATTATTTAATATCTATGTGTATTATAACTTAGGCTATTTTTATAGCTTTTTCGCGTATAATAGGCAAAAGTTGTATTTGTTTGAATCGATCGTTAGTTTCTGTATTATTTATGTCCCTTGGTCTTCTTTATATATTTTCTATGTGTCAAACGTCATATATTTGAGGAAAAGACAGCAGTATACTTCAAAAACAAATCTGGAAGGCGAGAAAGTGGTGTAGCAGGACCCTAAGCGCGCGCAATGATTCGTCGTAATACTCAGGGAGTGAAGGACGAAATAGTTGAGAGCCGAAATGCGATAAAGGATTCTTATTATTTATCCTTGCTAAATTACCTGCGACATTTGTTCAGTGTTTACGTGAAACCCTTTTGTGGTGATATACAGTGCTTTTTAGGTCGTTTAATGTGCCATTATAGTGTTTTGTGCGTTTTATTACAACGAGCTTAGAAATGGCTAGTATAAAAGGCCATGACAATGCAAAGACACGCGATAGCGTGAAAAGTAACTCTTTGGGGTCATCATGCATATTGAAAGAATTGCAATTGCCAACTTATGCTGAAAATCATGCGCCATTAATACTGGTTGCTTCACCAAGTAGGAGTTGTGACAGCAGAGAATACGAATCTGGTCATCGATAAAAACAAAGTCAGAAGAGAGAAATAGAAACTTGAAAAGAAGATACAGGCAGAAGAAGTTATTGAAAGAAGAAAAAATAAAAGCATATTTTTTGATGGTAGAAAGGATAAAAGTATATTCAGAGGAAAAAAAGAACAAGCGGCACTGTCGAAGGAAAGGAGAGGAACACATCACCGTGTTGTTTGAACCTGGTTAGGAATACTTAGGTCACTTGATACCTTGTTCCGGTCACGGGAAAGAAATAGCAAAATCATTATACAATCTTCCAAGTCACTACAAGTTAGACTTTTCTGAACTCGAAGTATCAAGATAACGGAACGAGGTATCAAGTGACACAAGTATTCCTAACCAGGTTCAAACAACACGGTGATGTGTTCCACGCCTTTCTCTCGACGGTGCTGCTTGTTATTTTTCTTCCTCTGAATATACTTTTATCCTTTCTACCATCAAAAAATATGCTTTTAATTTTCCTTCTTTCAATAATTTCTTCTGCCTGTATCTTCTTTCCAAGTTTATATTTCTCTCTTCTGACTTTGTTTCTATCGATGACGAGATTCGTATCCTCTGCTGTCACAACTTCTACATGGTGAAGCAACCAGTAGTAGTGGCGCATGATTATCAGCATAGGTTGGCAATTGCAATCCTTTCAATATGCATGATGCTCCTAAAGAATTACTTTTCACGCTATCACGTGTCTTTGCATTGTCATGGCCCTTTATACTAACCATTTCTAAGCTCGTAGTAATAAAACGCACAAAACACTATAATGGCACATTAAACGACCCAAAAAGCACTGCATATCAATACAAAAGGGTTTCACGTTAATACTGAACAAATGTCGCAGGTAACTGAGCAAGGATAAATAATAAGAATCCTTTACTGAATTTTGGCTCTCAACTATTTCGTCCTTCACTCCCTGAGTATCTCGAAGAATCATTGCGCGCGCTTAGAGTCCTGCTTCACCACTTTCTCACCTTCCAGATTTGTTTTTGAAGTATACTGCTGTCTTTTCCCCAAATATATGACGTTTGACACATGTAAAATATATAAAGAAGACCAAGGGACATAAATAATACAGAAACTAACTATCGATTCAAACAAATACAACTTTTGCCTATTATACGCGAAAAAGCTATAAAAATAGCCTAAGTTATAATACACATAGATATTAAATAATGCATGATCAGATCTTATTTAAACATTTCGTACATTAAATATGCCTTTTCAAGTAAATACAACCAAAATAAATTTAATTTAACATTTTTTAATTTTTTTTGAAAAAAGTTCAAAAATGAACATTTTTGCAAAACTTCAAGCCGTTTGCGGCAGGGTAAGGAAATGTCCAAAAAATCTCAAATTTTTTGTATGAACTGAGTGCCACCAGTGGCCACTTTTCCGCACCCGCCATAATCAAAAATCGAAAAAAAGTTTTTTTCGGCCCACCCTAACGTACAGCGTCACATCGCTGTGCTTATGCAACAATCAAAAAATATCAAATTTACAAAATGACGTCATCATGCTCTTCATCTGTATTACTGCCTCCTCTACAATGCCTTCTCGCTTGTGACGTAGTGGAGGCCGTTTCCCTGACAACGATCGCGTTTTGAGTTTCGTGGCGATTGTGGAACCAATAAGGTTAGTGATTTCGCCTCCACTTCATGACGTTTCACGTTTGTCGTCTGCTCAGTGAATAGGCATTGTTGAGGGGGCAGTGTCTGTATTAACTAAAAGAAAAATAGCAGAATCAATACATAACACAGGTATACTTCCCTTCAAGAAAATCACATTAACATTCAATTTTAATACAATACAATTTCAAATTCAAACGCAGCTTAAAACTTCGCAACTTGCGGAAACCATTCCCAACTAAAGTACAAACGCAACACATAAAACACGAACGGTAAGAAGAAAGTTAATTCATTAAATGTTAGTACAAGAGATAGAAACGCGTGTCAAGGACTTCTTGACCGCAAAACACGAGCGCCTGAACCGCGGCGCGTGTACAAAATAACCCAAATTACTATCTGTACTTTCTGAAAATTTAAACATACATTAACATACATTTTATAACACATGAACAATATAACAATATAGTAACATTTTTAACAAATAACATAACAATTTAACAATAGATCCAGAATTTTTAAAAGCAGTTAAGACCAAAATCTCAAACATACATAAAACTAACAATTTTGCAAACAAATTTTGAACACAATTAAGCAGTTTCTCTGCTTTCCATTCCTTCACATTGCTACCACATATATGCACTCTAATAGAAATTTAATAAAGAACATTATCACCCAATCATAGAGATGATTCGCTGCTGGCCGGCTTCATACTACAGGATGGCTTTCTCCTCTTGTCCCAGAAACCTTGTACGAAGGATCTTTCGTCATCAGAACTGTACGATGACGCCACAGTTGACTGTCGTGCCTGCAGCCTGCACTTTTAAAAATCTGCTGCATTTTGCTGCAACGCACTCCCCTGCTTGTATAGAAAACGGTTACTTGGCCGTGAAATGGCGCTTTCTCATTGGTTGGAATAGAGATATTATATACAAGTGGTGGAGGGCGTTGCAACAAAATGCAGCAGATTTTTAACAGTGTGGTTCTGAATGGATGCCGTGGAATACTTGTAGGTTCCGCTCGACGACTCTGCTCTGGCCGGTTCGCTGGGGTCACTCCCCACTGTTAAAAATCTGCTGCATTTTGCTGCAACGCACTCCCCTGCTTGTATAGAAAACGGTTACTTGGCCGTGAAATGGCGCTTTCTCATTGGTTGGAATAGAGATATTATATACAAGTGGTGGAGGGCGTTGCAGCAAAATGCAGCAGATTTTTAACAGTGCCTGGCGAGATTCACACTGTTGATGCCGGTAATCTGAGCGTTGTCTCCTCTTTCTAGACGCACCCGAAGTTACTGAAGATCTTAGGCCACGTTTCTTTCCGGATCTATGCTGTTTCTTATTAGGCGAAAATTCGGAATTTAAAGGTCTTTTAAGAGTTTGCCGAGTGTTCACATGAAATCTTTTCCGGGGATTAAGCACTGAAGATGGTGAACTATTAGATAATTTGTGTTTCTGAGGTTGCTGTCTAATAAGTGGAGAAACTGGACAGTTTATAATCTTTTGTCTTTTATGGCACACAGAATCTGATGTATTTGACACAGTTCTCTTATTTTTATTATCATACTGTGCTCCCGGATCGATAGGCTTTCTACTTTCAATAACAGTTTTTGGAGCTGTTTGACCAAATTTTCTTCTTGAATATTGATGAAAAGAATTAGATGAAGAAGTGCTGGACTCGGGACACTCATTGGATCGGGAATTTCGCGAAACACCACTAGACACATGAGAACCTTCACTACCATTTTCTCTAAACTTATAAACTCTAACCTGATCCAGATTAACAGTCATTTTTTCACCATTGAGGTTTACAATCAAATTGTTATTTCGAACTTCCAAAACCTCGAACGGACCTACAAACTTCGGACCAAACTTAGCTACTCTCTTTTGACGACTTGAACTTAACCAATGCTTTTCTACTAACACAAAATCTCCAACTTTCACTTCTAACTCCCTTCTACGCATATTATAATACTGAGCTTGCTTTTCTTGCGCTTTTCCCATCTGAACCTGAGCTTCCTTAACCAACCTCTCAATATCCTGGCACATGTACTGACTTTCCGCATCTGACTTTTTTAACTAACCTTTGGAATGGAGTAATGACTTTTCTACCCAAAAACAATTCAGCCGGCGTTTTCCCCGTCGACTCGTGAACTGCCGTACGAAGTGCGTACGCAAAATGCTGAAGAAACTGGTCCCAATTTGCATGATGAGAACCAACATACGAAGAAATCATTTGAATTAATGTACGATTTACACGTTCAGCCATATTAGACTGAGGACGATACGGAACAGTAAAAGAATGATCGATCTCCAGCTTCTCACACAGGGCCTTAAATATATCAGAAATAAAACAAGGGCCATGATCGCTAACTAACCTAATTGGTGCACCATATTTAGAAATATAATTCTCAAAAAATGCATCGGCAACTGCAGGTGCAGAAGCCTTCCTGAGGGGGACTAACTCTACCCATTTACTGAAATAATCAACTATAACTAGTACAAATCTATATCTTTTAGGATTAGACAATGGATAAGGACCGATTAAATCTACACCTACACATTCGTTAGGAAAATTTACTTTAATAGGTATTAATTTGCCAGCTGGACTTACATTTTTATAATTATAACGTTGGCATGTGCTACAGCTGGAGACATAAACGCGCACTGCTTCCCGCATTTTAGGGAAGTAGCAGGATTCACAAATTCGAGCATAAGTTTTCCTGATTCCTAAATGACCTGCTAATGGATTATCCTGAAATTCTTTCAAGATGGCCTTACAAAGACTAGCCGGAATAAAAACTCTTAATTCACCACGTGAATTTACAATTTTAGAATAAAAAAGAAGACCATCGATAAGCTTAAAAGATTGGGACCATTTCTCAAACATAGGCACATCTGCGCTCGGGACATCATCAGGATTTTCCAAATAACGATACAAACTACCAAACTCTTCATCTTGCTTCTGTTCCCTTATCAACTGCTCTCGTGACTTTAACACCAACGAAGATAATGCACAACACTTAGTTTCCTCCGTGACCTCTAAACCACCATGCGGGATTCGAGACAAAGCGTCCGCTACCGCATTTTCCTTGCCAGCCCTATGTTCTATAACAACATTATACTCTGCTAACTTCAAACACCATCTGACCACACGAGACGACAAACCCTTTCCATTAGTTAACTTTGTCAAAGCTGAATGATCCGTAATGACTTTAACCGGTATATTAGTGAAAAAACAACGAAATTTATTCAAAGCCCAAATTACTGCAAGACACTCCCTTTCCGTAATCGAATAATTCCTGTCCGCTGCATTTAAAATTCTCGACGCAAACGCTATAGGTCGACCTTTCTGTGCTAACACCGCTCCAACCCCCACTGCACTCGCATCGCAATACACTTCAAACTGAGACGAATAATCGGGGTGAACCAAAACAGGAGGGGAAACTACTGCCTCTTTTAATAACTCAAACGACCTCTGAGCCGCTGATGACCATACAAACTTCACCCTCTTCCTTTTTAAATTATACAACGGTTCACATAACTCCGAAAAACGTGGAATGAACTTGGCAAACCAAGCCACCATCCCTAAAAATGTCGCCACTTCCTTACTATTTTTGGGGGGACTCATTGACGTAATTGCCTCAATTTTCTCATTATCTATATTAATACCTTCACGCGTAATTTTAACTCCTAAATACTTTATCTCTTTTCTCAAAAATTTTCATTTTTCTAACTTAACTGTTAACCCAGCATCTCTTAACAACGTAAATACTTCCCTCAATAATCTTAAATGCTCTTCAAAAGTAGCTGCCATTATAATTATGTCGTCCAGGTAGACCAGGACACCCTTACCAAGCAAAGGTTTAAGGATATTATTCATGGCCTTCTGGAACGTTGCTGGCGCTCCCGATAAACCAAAACTCATTCTTTTAAAAGCAAAACAACCGTCCCGAGTAATAAACGCAGTCTTAGGTATGTCCTCCGGCTTCATTGCAATCTGAAAATAACCTGACGTAAGATCTAACGTTGACATATAATTCGCACTCGTTATATTAGCCAAAATGTCATCAATAACTGGAATAGGATACTGAGGGTATTGCGTTATCGCATTTAACTTTCTATAATCTACTGCAAACCTATATGCCTCTGGATTATCTAAACTTTTTCCATTATTTTTACGACATAACACTACTGGAGATGCAAAAGGAGACTCAATCGGCATTATAATATCGTCCGCTAGCATTTTTTGAATATGATAATCAATTATACCTTAACTTTATCATAACGATATGGTTTACTAGCAACAGGTGCTTTCAAACCAGTGTCAATCTCATGCCACGCAACATGCGTTAAACCCGGTTTATCAGAAAAAACCTCTCCAAATTCATTCAAAAACTTAATAAATTCCTCCTTCTCGATTTCACTTAACCCCGACTCCTCCAAATTAACTGACACTGAAACATGCTCTTTCTTACTCACATTCTCATCATTATTCACGATTAACGACTTTTTAAAGAAATCCAAACTAATTACTCTATCCTTCATATAATCCACACCAACTATACAATGCACTGTTAATCCATCTAACACACAAAACTCCCAACATGTCTTAACCGAACGATTTTCAACTTCCAATTCTACTGAACCTTTATTATCGCAAGCTACTCCCTGTGCCGACTGAACCACCAGACTTAACCTCTTCAACTTCTTATACGAAAAATATTTCCGATAACAATCAAAAGAAATGAACGACTTATCTGTCCCTGTATCGAAGACACTTTTAACGACAATACCATCCAACACAATTAACACCTCAGGTAACTCAACCGGATTAATAGTAATTTTATTCAAACTCACAGAAAGCTTTTCCGATTTAATCTGTGACTGCATACCTTCCGAAATACAGTCACTTACCAGTTTAACTGACCCGATCTCTTCACACCTCTCCTTTGCACTGATCTACCTTCAAAATTCTCATCCGAAGTTAATCTCCTTACTTGCGAAGAAACATTCCTGTCCCGTACTCCCCCTCTCTGATCATAACCACTATTCTGTCTATTTCCATACATATTTCTCTCACCACTTCTAAAATTATTAGTACCACCACCATTCCTATTACCAGTATTCGACATATTACGACCAAATCCATCATTTCTATTACGCAAATCATTATCCGGAAATCGCTGTCCCCCTCTCACAAAATTACGTTCCCCCTCATTTCTCAAATTACTATCCGCGACAGGTCTCTGACGAGGGCTACGCAAATCCCGTTGATCCGAGCTATGCCGAGTCTCATACTTCGATAATATCTGATGCATTTCTGCAAAATTGTTCTGTGCTCTAACTTCAATAAAGTCCTGTATATTTGGATTAAAAAGAGGAAAAACAATGTCCAACAATTCCTCAAATGTGATATCTAAATCTAATTTATTTTTTAGTTCCAGCTTACGAAGATAAAATTTTGATGCCGACTCATAAATATTCTGCCTGTTGCAATAGAACTCTTTTCTCAAAATACTCTTATCTTTAACGGGAGGAAATGCCTTCTTTAACTCAATCACAGTTTGTTCAAATCTTTTCGCTTCATCAGTAATCAAAAACTTTCCTATATTTTCCAACCACAAAAGTGCTTCACCCTTCAATGAGCATTTAAGCACTACGTATCTACTTTTCTCAGGTATATTATTGAACAAAATGTAATCATCTAATTTAACTAAAAATTCACTAATATCACCCTCACCGGTGAAATACACACGTGGCGCAATCTCACAATGTCCGATGTTTCGTTGGGCGCCATTTGTAACGTTATATGCATGCTGAGTGTAATTTATAACGTTTGGTTGTTCGTGGTGGGAGTTAAAAGCAGACATACTCAGTACTTAAAATAAAACAACAAAGTTTATTAAAATGATGAGGGCTGAAGGGAAGTGGAGCAAGTCTTAATTTTACACAACTGAGAATACTATGAAAAGGCTAAACGCATACTCACAGGCTCCGGACGAGCTCAATCGTGGCATCATCTAACACTTCTCACTATCTCTTGGCTGAGCTACTAGATAAAGCTTAATTAAACAGCCCGTGGCTGTGTGTAATTCTTTATTCACAAATAATCAAAATGAAACTACTATGAAGTTTCTTACCCCGGCCAACTCTCAAGTCAACTACCGAAACTCCTTCACACTTCACTGGAGGCCCGCTGCTACTTTCAATCGGCTAGCACTTCGCTGAAGAAAATATCTCACTTCGCTATCTAACGCCACAGATACTCACACACTGGCTAACTCCACAGATACTCACACACTAGCTAACGCCACAGATGCTCTCTCGCTGGCTAATGCCAGAGACACTCTCCATTCACTCAAACCCAAGCTTTTATATGCTGCAAACTGAGATACTTCATATTAACATATTACTAATAACCGCGAGCTAACTGCAGAATCCGAAAGAGACACGCACACACTAGAAAGTTAAAGTAAAAGAGAGGATAGATGACGCTTTTACGCTTACACATGTTAAATTATTGACGTCACGATCTCAGAAATACTAGAGTGCCTTTATGACAAAGGTCACTCCCTCACAATTGTAGCAACAAAATCACTCCATTTTCTCTTAAAATTGAAAAAAAAGTAGAAATTAAAATGCGCAACACTTTCCCATGCAATTTCAAGTTTGCAGTTTTCGGTACTAAAAATTTTACATTCCTAAACATCGTGCATTTTAAATTTTTACGATGTCGTATCGAGAAAAAAAATATACTTTTAAATGCAATTTGTTTTAAAGCTGTAACTCGATTTATTTTTGATAAATTAATTTTCTTTTTATAATTTTTAGTACCAATTTTGTAATTGTGGCAACAGAATCACTCCATTTTCTTAAAAATAAAAAAAAATAGAAATTAAAATGCTTCTGTTATAAAATCCGGTGACATTCACTTTTATTCCGTTTAATTATTTGGATAATTGACTTTTGCAGTATTTTGTTAATTTTAGCTTAAGATAATATTTGCTTGAGAGTTAGGCTGACCAATATAAGATGTATTTTTTACTGTAGCTAATTTTGTAGATTCATTAAAAACCAATGAAATAGTTCTTTTTTTAAGATTTTCTTTCGTCGAATTTCGACGGGTTCCACCTCGTATATTTAAAAGACCAGGCTGTTATTTTAGTCATCAGGTTTGAGATTTCTACTGAACCGATTTTGATAATTATTTTTTTTTTAATGAAAACTGTTCTTATGTGTATGTGCCCATTTTAGCCTTTTTTTAAAAATTATTTCCATTTTTATAGGTAGCTTTCATTACAAAAAGTAAAAAGCTACCTATTGCAGCAGTCCAGAGGAAAGCGCTTCCACAAAATTTTGGTATATTTTCACCGATCAACACCCAGACCCCAAAACCACCCTCCGTTCAAATGTTCACACACACACACACACACACACATATATATATATATATATATATATATATATATATATATATATATCTGATTTTTGTCATGCGATAACTAACGTATTTATAAACTGATTTGAATGAAACTTGGTATGTACATAGTACATACAAATATCTCGACCGAGTTCGTTGGCCAGCATCATCCACCATCTTGTTTCAAAATGGCGGCCATTTAAAAATTTTTAAAATATTTAAAATTTCAAATTAAATCCGAAAAAATTAATAGTTAAAAATTATTTTTATTTTATGTGTTAGATCCTAAAAACCGATTCTAGAACACTTTTTACTTTGTTTATATCTTAAAAAATGATTGAGTTATAGCACTTTGAAATTTTCTTATGGCTGACATTTTTAAACGATCTGACTTTTGTCATGCTATAACTAACGAATATATGAACCGATTTGAATGAAACTTGGTATGTACATAGTACATACAAATATCTAGACCGAGTTCGTAAAATTTAAAATTTGAAATTAGGTACAAAAAAAGTGAGGAATTGAAAAAAAAAAATTTCTTTTATGCATTTGACCTTGCTACAAAGATTCCAAAGCATTTTTTGTTTCGTCTGTATTTTAAATAAGTCTGAGTTATAGTACTTTTATTTTCTAGTGTTGTTCACATTTTGAAATGATCTGGTTTTCGTCACGTGATAATACATGATAATGATTTCGTAACAACGGTATTTATACACCGATTTGGATGAAACTTGGTTCGTACTTAGGACATACTGATGCCTGGACCGAGTTCGTTGGCCAGTTCCAACCCCGTCTTGTTTCAAAATGTCGGAATATTATTTTTTTATTTAAAATTTAAAATTAGGTGCAAAAAAATAAGAAATTGAAAAAGATTTTTCTTTTGTGTTTTGACTTTGATACAAAGATACCAGAGCATCTTTCGTTTCATCTGTATTTTGAAAAATGGCTGAGTTTTAGCACTTTCAATTTCCAGTGAGATTGACATTTTCAAACGGTCTAAAATTTGTCACGCGTTAATACGCATATTTATAAACTGATTTCGATATAACTCCGTGTGTTCATGGTACATACCAATGTCTTGACCGAGTTCATGGGCCAACTTTATCCGCCATCTTGTTTCAAAAAGGCTGCTATTTAAATTTGTCAAAAATCTTTTAAATGTATAATGATGTATAAGCAAAAAATTAGAAATTGAAAAAAAGTTCTTTCTAAACTATTTATCTTAATAATGAATTCGGGCGTATTTTTTGCTTTGTCTTTACCTTGACAAATGCCTGGGATATAGCAGTTTGAGTTTCTAATGTAGGTGACATTTTTTTTTTATAAGTCAATTTGCCCGCGACAGCACTCGTATATATAATCGATTTCGATGTGAGTGTGCATGTTCACATAAATTAAGATTTCGATCAAGCTCATTGGGTTTTTTTTTTATCCATCATGCTGCTTTAAAAAGGATATCGTGGAATTTGGCGACCCTATAAAACGCTTAAAATAAAACCAGGTTGAATAAAAGATGACTAATTTCTAAAAATTCCTATTAATATACAGTATTAACAAAAACTAGTATTCAGTCTTATATAATCGTGTTCCACTATTTTGAACTTCGTATATTTCATATATATATATATAACTTAATTTAAAATAAATATATAAGTATATGAAAGCTACCTCTTCCTCCCGGCATTGCCGGAAGTACTATTATAAAGTGGTCTGGTGGAATAATGCCAGGCTGGGTTATAACGCCAAGTGCTAATTTTATGCATAATTATGAAATATTCTGGTAAATGACACCCATGTGCTCTGCGCAGAAGCGTTTTAAGTCGTATAAATCGCAAAAAAAAAATAGCTTCAAGCTAATTTGTTTCATTTTTAGGTCTTATTGTTTTTACAAGCAACTAAAATTAACGCTTGATCTATAATTTGCGAGATACGTTTTGTGATGTGAAGACTATTTTTTTTATCCGGAAATATTTTGTTAATTACATAAATTTGTAGTACATTTCATGGACTTTCAAAATGTTGTTGAAGATTTTGGATATCTTCTCGAGATAATTTGTAATTTAAAATGTACAGAGCAATAGCTATAACTGGGTAATAATGCCAATCCTTGGCATTAATACCCCGGGTGATTCCCTACAGTGGCCAAACTACATCCTAAATACTGATTCAAATAAACACAGTTAAAACTGTGCAATGTTTTTAATAATTCTATTTAAGCGGTCATTTTAAGCAAAAAGAATCTCACGGTCTGATATTCTTTTGCCTCATCCTCCCTCCCCCCCCCCTCCTCCCACACCACACCTTTATTTTTCTTACACTTTCACAAAAAATTGAAAATTTTCAACAGCTTTGTAAGAGAGCCCGGTATTGCGCTTATTTCTATTTACGCGTATAAAATAATTAATTGATTAAAATCATTATATTTTACTTAATATCAAAATAACTAATTAAAATAATTTTACTATATTAAATTAATTGTAAAATAATAATAAATAGAACGCCTTCAGCATATCAACAACAAACAACATTTTTATTCTTTTAATAACAACAAAATCGTCTGCCTTTTTGTTGCCAACAAATGAACGGAATCTTTACAAGTTCATGGAGGCTACAGCTTAAAATGCAATTTGTCAATTTCTAAGTTTGTAGAGTTTGTATTTTTAGAATTTGGCAATCTGCAAGCAATTATTCCATCTTATTTCATAATTTTGTTTGCATGGCGTTTTTACTCATATAGGTGGGTAATAACGCTAAATAACATTGGTCAAGAAATCACGCCATTACATTTTATGAATACATATCTGTTAAATTATTTTTTTTATATAGATAGCCAATGAGTTGCTGTATCAAATCATATATTTGTTTGAAAAATACAATCTAAAACTGAGCCGTGAAAATTGGTAGAACCTTAACGTGGCGTTATTACCCTAGGGTACCTTATATATATTTTTTAATTTTAAAAGCTTTTTTATGAAATTTCTTCGAAACAGTGGCAATTGAATTTCTACATTGTTGCAAAGAAAAGAAATATAATGAAAAATATTTAGACGCAAGGCTTTTTGAAAATATTTTTTAATTTGAGAGTTAAATACTGGTAAAAAAATATTTATGCACGTGTATTTTATTTTGGTAAGCGAAAAAAAAATTCCTATTTACTCTGACGTCACGAGAATATTGCTTATTGGGTTTATTTTATCTTTATGAATTTTAATTTTCTTGATGCCCTTTTTTTACATTACAAAGAAAAAGAGGATGTGCTTTTGTTTCAATACATGCTGGTTATGCATAAAATATGAAGTAAGAGTGAAAAGTTTTTTTCCTGTGAAAGTGGCCACATGCTTAGTTTAAAATGTATTTTTGCCTGACACGTGTGAATGGAAAGATTGATCCGATGATGTCAAAATGACGTAATTTACACTGATTTTTCATTTATGGATTGTAAAAATGATATTAGGGGACTTTATTTATTATTTAATCTTGATTGTGTGATTTCCTCCGCTTTAAAAAAAAATTTAGGTAAAATATATTAATTTTTTAATAATTTTTTAATGAAAAATTATAGGAGAATTAAAATTAATAAAAAAGGATTTTACAGTAAAAAAATGTAAAAGACTTGATGTAAGGCTCATATTCTATGAGAATAATTTTTGTAGGTTTATTGTAAATTCCTTTAACAGTTTTCTATTATCGAAAAAGTCCCAATTCTTTCATTGTGGAATTCTCTGTTGCCGTCAAAAAATAGTAATCTACTTTTGAACGGCAGCCAAAACTCAATTACATTTTTAAACAAGTTGGAAATTGCACGTGAAGCGTAGCAAACGAGGTGCGTTCGTACGATAACGAAGTTTTAAAAATATTACTCTTATATCTCAATCTCATAAAATTGTAAATAGTGAATTACAATTAAAACGCTCATCAAGCAATGTTCTCTCTATACCATTATGTAATGGAATACTTTTGTGTGGCCTTGTAAATCAATAACAAATGTTCTTTGCATCACAGATTATGTAAAATGTATATTATAATATGTACTTTATAGTTGCATATAAATTTTATTAAGTTCGAATGAGTGCAACACCATTAAAATGCATTTGAAACATTTTCCCCCATTGACCGTAATGTAACGGAATACTTTTGATTGTCCCTGTAATTGATCTATGCATCCGATTTTCATAAAATTTGAAATAACTCGACAAAATTATTTAATAACTATGTATTTTAAATTTCAAACGTATAAAATACATTTGAAACTTTTTCCCCATTGACTATAATGTAATTGAATACTTTTGATTGCCCCTGTAATTGATCTATGCACCCGATTATCAAAAAATTTGAAATAACTCGACAAAATTATGTAATAACTATGTATTTTAAATTTCAAACGATTAAAATGCATTTGAAACATTTTCCCCCATTGACCGTAATGTAACGGAATACTTTTGATTGTCCCTGTAATTGATCTATGCATCCGATTTTCATAAAATTTGAAGTAACTCGACAAAATTATGTAATAACTATGTATTTTAAATTTCAAACGTATAAAATACATTTCAAACTTTTTCCCCATTGACTATAATGTAATTGAATACTTTTGATTGCCCCTGTAATTGATCTATGCACCCGATTATCAAAAAATTTGAAATAACTCGACAAAATTATGTAATAACTATGTATTTTAAATTTCAAACGATTAAAATGCATTTGAAACTTTTTTCCCCATTGACCGTAATGTAACGGAATACTTTTGATTGCCCCTGTAATTGATCTATGCATCCGATTTTCATAAAATTTGAAATGACTCGACAAAATTATGTAATAATTATGTATTTTAAATTTCAAACGATTCGGTTGGGTAGTTTTTGCGCTGTTATATGCGGACGGACAGACAGACAGACAGACGGACAGACAGACAGACAGACGGACAGACAGACAGACGGACAGACAGACAGACGGACGGACTGAGCGACAACAATAGGTGCTACGTATTTACATAATTACGAACGCACCTAAAAAAGGTACAAGGATGATGATAATGAACCGCGCTATCACTTTCACTTTTATCGTACTTACCTTACTTCTAAATCTAAATACTATACAATTTCAATTGTTACATGATAAACAGGAATAAAATTAACTTTGGGATGACATTTATTTCAAAACTAACTCTCAGTTTAGCGACATTTTAAATTATTTTCAAGCATGAATAATTTTTCAAATCTATTTTCTCCCAATTAAAAAATAAAGACAAAAAAAGCGATAAATCATAACATTAGATTATCCATAGAATGAAGCATTTTGTCATTAATCTAAAATCTGCTAATTAAAAAAGCAAATATTCAGTTTATGTAGAACATAAAATTAATATCACGTCAAATTGCTTAAAATATATTTTGAATCAGATTACGATAAGAATTATATTTTATTATTTTTTAAGGATCTATTGGATATGTTACTTTATAAAAAGGAAAGTATCCCCTTTGTGGAAATGGCCAGCCACCCCGATTAGGGAAAGGGAACGAGAAAATCATGCAAAGAAATTATGAGTTGAAAGCTTTAAAATTCTATTTCATTACCGAATGTCCTAATATTACAGAAAAATACTTTTTTCATTTTTACTTAAAAATTAATCAGCTTAAAACAATGGATGCGTTTCAGAAGAAATAAAACTGAAACGAAGAATGACTGATGAAAGCATTAAAAAAAAATTTTACGTCGAATTTCGACGGGTTATATCTCGTTAGAGATTATTTTCTTTAACAATAAATGCCGTATGTACGAAATGTGATAATAAATGTGTTGAGAAAGGTATTCCGAATAGAATAAAAAATAAAAAAATCCTTGTCGGCTGGGCCTATAGGCGGAGGTAGATTTCGAAGAGTGCTCATTTCAACAAAAAAAAAAAATATATATATATATATATATATATATATATATATATATATATATATATATATATATATACATGATTAGAGATAAACCCAGTTTAATAACTTCATTTGGCCGTTTATGAAAAAATTTTAATTTCATTTTTCTGCAAAAACTGGTTTTATCAGAATCATATCTTACGAAAAATTCAGCTCAAATGCCCGTTTTGACAACATATTTTGAAATAGATTCTGAATTTATTAAAAAAATCGACCAAAACAGTACATTATACAGCTCCTAAATAACAAAAAACTGTCAGTTGAATGCATTTGAGAAAAAAATTGAATTTAAAAATGAGTCATAAAATAACCGATTTCTTGTTTGAATACATCCTTAATTCTTTAATCATGATTGCTTCGGAAAATTTTGTGCGAAATACTCACTTTGACAGCATTTTAAAAAATACATTCTATCTTTATCAAAAAACTGGCCAATGCGTCACAGTATATAGTTCCTAAATATAAGAGGATCTGTAAATTGGATGCGTTTGAGAGCGAAAATGGATTTTAAAACGAGTCATAAAAAAAGCAATTTGCTATGTGAAAACTTCCTTAAATTTTCAAATCACGATGACATCGGGAAATTCTGTTCAAAATACCCTTTATGGTAGCTTTTTTCCAAATATATTCTGTCTTTATCAAAAAACCGATCAATGCATCACATTACATAGTTCCTAAATAAGAGGTTCTGTAAATTGGATGCGTTTGAGAACAAAAATGGATTTAAAAACGAGTCAGAAAAAAACGCAATTTATAATTTGAATACTTCCTTCAATTTTCAGTCCCGATGACTTTCGGAAATTCTGTTCAAAATACCCTTTTTGGTAGCCTTTTTTGAAATATATTCTGTCTTTATCAGAAAATTGACCAATGCGTCACTTTATACAGTTTCTAAATAAGAGGATCTACCATTTGGATGCGTTTAAAATCAACAAGTTGGAAATTGCACGTGAAGCGTAACAAATGAGGTGCGTTCGTATGGTAATGAAGTTTTAAAATATTCAAATCTTGCTGATATAGTAGAGCGTACTTTAGATACAGTATAGTGGTCGAAATCTTTGTGTCCCTGTAAATATGCAGGGAGTAATTCTTATTATACTTCATTAACGCATATCTTATTCATAAAATGTGAAGTAGTTTAATATAATCAAAACACGCAACAAACAATGTTTCCCCGTATAACATTATTTAGTGGAATACATTTGTGTGGCCCTGTAATTTAATAATAAATATTCTTTGCATAACAGATTATACAAAATGTATTTTTAGTACATATTTCATATATTCATGTCGATTCTATTATATTCAAGTGAGTGTAACACCATTAAAATGCATTTGAAACTTTTTTCCCCATTGACCGTAATGTAACGGAATCTTTTTGATTGTCCCTGTAATTGATCTATCCATACGATTTTCATAAAATTTGAAACGACTCGAAAAAATTATGCAATAAATATACGTTTTAAATTTCAAACGATTAAAATGCATTTGAAACTTTTTTCCCCATTGACCGTAATGTAACGGAATCCTTTTCATTGTCCCTGTAATTGATCTATCCATACGATTTTCACAAAATTTGAAATGTCTCGACAAAATTATGCAATAAATATACGTTTTAAATTTCAAACGATTAAAATGCATTTGAAACTTTTTTCCCCATTGACCGTAATGTAACGGAATCCTTTTGATTGTCCCTGTAATTGATCTATCCATCCGATTTTCATAAAATTTGAAATGACTCGACAAAATTATGTAGTAATTATGTATTTTAAATTTCAAAGGATTCGGTTGGGTAATTTTTGCGTTGTTATATGCGGACGGACAGACAGACAGACAGACGGACGGACTGAGCGACAACAATAGGTGCTACGTATTTACATAATTACGAACGCACCTAAAAATGAATTTAAAAATGAGTCAGAATATAAGCCGTTTGGATTTGAGGTTTTTTCTCCAATTCCTATTTTTGTTTAATTTCTTTTTGCTATACGAATTGGTCCTATGAAAAACTTGTCAATATAAAAGTTGTAGATATTTTTGAGAATATGTAAAATAAATTTAATCAGATTTGATATCTTAAAAATTGACGGAGTTATGGATTTTTCTCTTTTTTCAGCGCCCTTTTTCTTTTCGTTTTTAATTTTTTTCATCGGTAAAAGTTGGTCCTATCAAAAACTTGTAAATACAAAAGTTTTAGATAATTTTAAGAACATTTATAAAAAATTTAGTTGGACTTGATATCTTGAAAATTGACGAAGTTAGGAATTTTTTTCTCTCAAAATCCCTGTTTTTTTCGCCCCTTGAGCCCACTTCTAAATTTATCAAAAATCTGTCATGTATATACTTTTGGCACATTTTTAAGAAGTAATATAAACTTTAAACCGATTTGATATCTACTTTAATTAAGAAGTTGTGGCGTTTTTTCGGTTTTCACAAAAACGCCCCCTATTCCGACCCCCTTGGACCGATTTTGCCCATTAACGAACTCAGCCAAGATTTTATCCTCATTGATTTTATGTACCAGTTTGGTGGAGATTGGTGAAGAATTATAGAAGTTATCGTGTCCATAAAAAAGTGAGATATATAGATAGATAGATAGATAGATCATTGTGCGCGCGGCAGCGCGCTACAATAATATGACTGAGCGATGGTGCACACGGATTTTTCAATTTTTCTTTTTGCAATAACTAACTAAATACTTATCCAATTTCGATGATTTTTTTTTTAAATGTTCGTCTGACCAAGAAGCACAACATAGCACAAAAATTATTTTTTTTATGGCATACTGTAGGTGTACTGTAGAGTATTCTGAAAATCGGACAAAAATTTTGTGTCACAGCACTTTTCTCGAAAACTACTAAAGATAAAAACTTAATTTTTTTTTAAACAAAAGACAAACTTTTTATCCCGGGGTAGTCATCGAGAAAACGTTATTTCGCTGGGCGGTTTTTCTGAAATTGCGTATTTTCCAAACTTGGACATAAATGGGTATATCTAACGTTCTATTGCAGATAGAATGTTGCGGTAAAGTTTATTTTAAAGATTTTGCGATGCTAATTAATCCTGCAAAAATTCATAGCTTTACGTTAAACAGTTTTTTTACAAGATGAAATAAAAGAATGGCAGTCATCAATCTAAGGTACTTGTGATCATCGGAGAGAAAAACCAGTTACACCATTCGATTAAGCATAAAAAAATACAGAATGCTTTTTTTTCTTTTATTTTTAACTTAATTTTTTAACGAATTATGAATTTTTTTGAAATTTTTGACATGCTGATTTTTGGGTCATTCCATTGTGACTAACGTAACTTCAGAGAGATTTTCAAAAGTTATATTATGATATAATGTCTTTAAATTAACTCTCATGAAGATGAATGACCTTAGATATTATGTAATGCAAGTCAGTTTATCATATTTATGCAGAATTTTTTTTTTTTAATTAAAGTTTGTAATTAATTAAAATTAATTTGTTCTGTGTGACTAACGTAACAACTTTTGTACCTCCTAAAAGATAGCTTAGTTTTATTTTTTAAATTTTCTAAATTTTGTGAATGGAAAAATCTGGAATTAATTTTAGAAATACACATGAATATAAGGTTTAAAAAAATACCTGTTTTAGTTTGATTAATAATCAGTAACCATTATTTTTTAACAATATTTTTATTCCAGTAGTGTGACTAACGTAACGTGACTAACGTAACAAATGGGTTATCAATATAAATTCATATGAAAACAAAGATTTTTTGTACAAATTTAAGTTCAGTTATGTCTTTTTTTGTATTTTTTATACAATGAAACTATTTCTTTCCTTATTTCATAATTAATATGAAAAGGCAGGTTACCACTTAATTCAATAGGGCCTGATAAAATAAATTTTCTGTTAACCATTTGAAGGTCTTCAGATGTTGGCCATTTGAAACCATAATCAGTTTCATGTAAAAATTTAATCTTGCACATATCTGATGCATTTTCATAGGCAGTTATTCTTCCAATGTACCAGTTATCATCATAATACACACTGTAGTATTTTTCTAGCTCAACAGAAGCAATGTTGTTTTGAACAGAATCTGTTTTATTTGAATTTATGAGGTTGATGTGTTCTTTAAATGGAATGTCATCAGCAGTATTAATATACATATTGATATTTGCAGAACCAGTTTTCTTTATGCTGTGACAAGACTTTATTCCTTTCAGTTCATTTATTTTATCAAAATTCTTTTCAATTTCTTCCACTTCTCGAATAATTTCTTGTGCATCTACAAAAATGCATTTAATATTAATGTCTGCAGTGTTTACTTCATTAAAAAATTCTTCAGCATTTTTAACAATTTTTTGTCCTTGTAATACCTTTTTCCATACGTGACGTTTTAAAACAGCACCAACTCCATCATGGGGACCTTTGCCATGGTATGAAGCAGTAAAATTCCATTCACAGAACACTGAATTTGACAACATTAAAGCCATACTATAGCGATTTTTGAAATGGGCTGATGCACCATCTGACCAAATGATTGCTTTTTTAATTTGAAACTTATGATTTTCTAGAATATCTTTAATAATTCGTTGATTAAATATTTTTACAACAGAGGAAGTATGTTGGTTGCTATCGGATATTACTGCATAGGATTTGGTTTCTAGATCATCATTCTCAGCTCGTCTAAAGTACACGACAGCAGTGTATATTGTAACTGATAAATCTTGATCTGTTTTCCAATGGGCCGCCATAACTTCATTTTGGTGTTTAATTTGGTAATTTTGAGAAAAATCAATCTGCATTAACATTTGGCCTGGTTGTAAACCATCTTTTTGCTTTCTTAACTCTTTACTTTGCCTGGAGACATTATAAATATGTTTGAAAACATTCGTTGTTTGAAGAATCATTTCTTCAGTGAAATTTTTAGGATCAAAAGTAATTTCTTCCAGTATTCCTTTTTTCCACTGATTTACATAAATTTCTTCATTTATATCTAATTCCTTTTCAATGAAGCTTTTGATTTGTGATGGACAATTTGTGCAATCTTGCCTCATACATTTTTTCTCATTTTTGTCACAAACAATTAATTCAATTAAATCATTTACATTTTTAATGTTATTCTTTTTCCATTTGCATACTTTCAACATAAAATCGAAATTTTCACAATATGGGCAGCAACAAACTTGTTGATCTTTAGAACCAACTAATTCAACTTCTAAGGGACGAAGTTCACAAAATTTGGAGAGTCGAATTTCTATCTCAGGGTTATCTATTTTGAATAGATTAAATGCATCTTTTAAATTATACATTAAAAGTCGTTTCTGCAAGAGTACTCGCTTATTAGTTTCCAAATTTTTAATGGATTTGACATCTTTTTTGCCTGGTAGCTGCCTGGAAATATCATCTCTATAATAAAAGGCTTTCACACATTCTGTGAGATCTTTTGACAGGCCATTCTTTTTTTCAGGTTTAGTGGATGGATTTATGATTCCAAAATCAGAAGCTAATTTCTCCACAACTGCTTGCTTTTTTCTTGGACTAGATGGCAAAGATTTCTTAATTCTACTTACTGCTTTTCCAAATGTTTGAGGCCTTGAATACGGATTTGTACTGGTATTGGGCAGTTTACTCATAGAAGATTCTAACTTTCTCTTTTCTCTCATCTTTCTCATTCTCAATTTAGCTGCTTCAGCTTCTTTTTTTTTAATTTTTTTATCTCCTTTCCTTTTTAGTCTTAAAATTCTCATTCCATTTTTGGATTTGATTTTATCTTCAAGCTTCTTTGCTTCAGATTGAGAAGCACGGCTCTTTCTCTTTCTTTCTGCTGCACTTGTTCTTGCCATTTTAATTTCTGACTGAAAGATAATCAAGTGATTTACTTTTTTGTTTCCTCATAATACTTGCAGTATATCTTAAAATTATGTAAAAATTAAGGATAATTATATTTCAAAGCATTTTAAATAATGTGACAAACGTAACAAATACATTAGTTACGTTAGTCACATTTTACATGTTACATTAGTCACATCTCTAAATACTACAAAAGTTGGCAAAAATTAAAAATTTTGATTAATTTATACTAGCATACCCAGCCCGCTTCGCCGGGCTTAATTTGAAGGTTTATTTAATAATTTATGTGTATGGTACGCTTCCCGGACCATCGGCACTCCACGTGCGTCGGGTGAGCGTCAGAACAAACTTTCAGCATATACATATGGGTGGTTGTACTTGAATGCACAGACCTGCGCGTTTTTTTCTATCTTGCTTTTATACCTCTGGACCGAGTTGGCGCATTGCCAAGATTTGCTTCCTCTGGACCGAGTTGGCGCATTGCCAAGATTTGCTTTCCCCTGTGCCTCAATTAATTAATTAATTAATTATCCTCGGAATTCCTTTTATTTATAGAGATTACTTAGGTAAAAAGTAAAGAAAATTAAAAAAATAAAAATTCAAACATATTTTTCTGCTTTTTAAGAAAGAAAATATACTATTTTGTGACTAACGTAACAAAGATGCACCTTCACAAAAATTTGCAAAAGAATAAATATTTACCTCTTCAAATATCCAGAAAATGTCTTCTTTATAAACAGCAAACAGAACAATCTTCCATATAACGTATTTAATGTACAGGAAAAATGAAGATAACTTTACAAAAAAGTTGTGAACTTATTGGGAAAAAATAAGCTTAAAATTTTCACATACAGGCAGGTGTTCTTTTCAGAATAAAAATAAAGTTAGCCATTTTATTGAAAAACTGTTGCCAGATCCTAAAACTTAAAATTCTGCAGAACAAAATGATATATCACAGTTATGGTTACAGAGAAATTTTTTTTTTGAGGTATTAGGTACCTTTTCCCATGGAATAGCCCTTTTGTCATTTTTTAATGAATCATTTACTGAATAATTATGCACGGTGTCTAGCCCTGGTGGCTGTTAAATTTGATTTTTAATTTTAAATTAGGCAATTTTTTGCACCATACGAAATTTATATTTTATCCATTTTTTTCATTTATTTATATTTTGTTTTTAGCACAATGGCATCAAAGGCAAAAATGCCTGGCATACCTGTCAAATATTGGGTCCCTGTACTTTAACAAAGTGTATTTACTATAAGTATATACCGTATTTATTTTAATAGAATGCGCCCTCTAATAGAGCGCGTCTTCTAATAAAGTGCGCACCTTGGTGCTGATTGAAAAAATAAATATACGGAAACGATATAGTAGATAAGTAGAAAACGATTACTTAAATGCATTATCGAGGATTCTCATCAATCAAAATAGAGATATTCTATCAAAGTGATGGAGTGGCGATGCAGCAAAAGTTTCAAATTTTGAACAATGTACCACTCCTGTAAACTATAGCGCCAAGGATATGCACACTGTTAAAAATCTGCTGCATTTTGCTGCAACGCACTCCCCTGCTTGTATAGAAAACGGTTACTTGGCCGTGAAATGGCGCTTTCTCATTGGTTGGAATAGAGATATTATATACAAGTGGTGGAGGGCGTTGCAGCAAAATGCAGCAGATTTTTAACAGTGCACTGTTAAAAATTTGACCCATTTGTTGCAGAGTCACTCCACAGCTTTTGTAGAATGTCTCTTTATGGCCAATGAGAATGCTCCATAACACAGTAAAGCAATCGTTTCCTATAAATGCGGTGGAGTACGTTTTTAATAAGTCCGTAATAAATACGGATTAAGAAAACAAAGAAGCATGGTTTTTGTATCAAACTTTACTCTTGCATAAAAAAAGTTCCTGTTTTTGGCAAAAATAATGGATATTTGAATGAAAAATCTATTCTTTGAAAGGATTTATTATTTTATTCACTTTAGTAAAAAACTGATTTTTTTTTTTTTTTTTTTTTTTTTTTGAAAACCACCGTAGAATTTTGGTATAGAAAAACCTGTTTAAAATTTTTTTTTAATTTGTAACACCAGAGTATTAGAGTATGTAGCATTTTTTAATTTCAACACAAATAAGATTTTGTTTTCTATATATAAAATACAAAACAAGTTGTGCAGTATCCCTATGGAATATGGAAAAATAGAAGGACTAGTGAAAAATGCTCCAAGGAGCAGTGCAAAAGCAAAATATGATTTTAATTGAGCATTAAAAAGTAATGGACAAGTGCTTCTGTTAATTACTGAGCATGAGGAAGGATAAGGGATCCCTTCTTGGCTACAACTCACTTCAATGCCAACTTTGAAAAAATCATATTTGCGCTTTTTTCGTGAAAACAAATCAGTCGCAGTTACTATAAAAATGTATAGTGTAAAGACGTAACCATTAAAGATGCAGCTTAATTAGACATAAATGTAAAGGAAGGCGACATAATGCCAGATACCTAGTTCCTACAGGTATCACATTCATGCACTGCCACCAAGCATACCCTAAGTGTATAATTGCACAGAAAATTGATTTGTAGTATAGTGCAGTGTGAACAGTGCAGTTAACATCAGAGATGTAGTCCAGGCTATACGCCGCACACCTTCTGGACTTTTTAATAGAACACCATATACCCTCTGTTTTTCAAGAAAGCTTATAGTATACACATTCTAGAATATCCCTCTGCTTAGAGCATATATCTTATGTTATTTTTATGACTACACCCCTGGTTAACATTTAAAGCACGGTGGAAAATTCTACTAAAGAACCGCAATTTTCTTTTATATGGAAAAAGCGCAAATATGATTTTTTTCAAAGTTGGCATTGAAGTGAGTTGTAGCCAAGAAGGGATCCCTTATCCTTCCTCATGCTCAGTAATTAACAGAAGCACTTGTCCATTACTTTTTAATGCTCAATTAAAATCATATTCTGCTTTTGCACTGCTCCTTGGAGCATTTTTCACTAGTAGATATATAAACTGGTGCGATTGCAATAGGTAGTATTTCTTACGAAATCTACCTAAAATTCCAAACATATTGTTTGCAAAAACACAAAGTCAGTCTTTAATGGGTATGGCAGATTAAAAAAACGCAAACAGAGATATACATTGTGCAATTTTAAAGAAGTTGGAAATTGCACGTGAACGTAGCAAATGAGGTGCGTTCGTACGATAACGAAGTTTTAAAAATAGTAAAATCTTGCTGATATAGTAGAGCATACTTCGGATACAGTATAGTAGTCGAAAATTTTGACGTGACAACGTCTTGTAAATTGGTTTGCCGGGAGACACTTCAAGAAACTGCGTTACGTTACGTTACGCTCCGCTCACGATACGCGCTCACTTTTCTCTTAACTTTTTCCGGTCACTTGTGGGACCATTTTCTGAACGTGAATGTGAATTCGCTGCAAGGAAGGGGCGGTGCTTAATAGGAATTTTAGATAGTATCAAACTAAGACGAAATACGTTATGTATTAGTTATTAGTATAAAGTACAAAGAAAATAAGTGTAGTTTATTTCGTAATTCGGTGGTATATTATGGAAAACTAATGATATGTGATTAGTGAAAGCCATTTTACTTTAGTTATATTCTGCTCATTGAAAAATTCTTTAATATGCTGTTTACAAAATTCAACATTTGACATCAATAAACATGAAGTAAAATGTGTTTAACAAACACAGTGTATTGCAAGTTATTGTATGTATATTTGTATATAAATACGTATGTATGTGTAAAGGTAAAAATAAAATTTTGTTAATATGAAATTCAGTGCGAGATTCTTTGTATAAATTAATGTTTTAAATATAATTCTTTGTATAAATAAATGTTTTAAATTGTTACTATTATTTCATCCTTCTTCCTACTATACGAATGAATATTCACATTAAAATTATTTTACAACTCAAAGTCGTTGTCACGTAAAACTTTCGCCCGTATACCGACTTTACAGGCAACCAATTTTTTTGTGTTCCTGTAAATATACAGAAAGTAATTTTTATTACACCTCAGAAACGTATATCTTATTCATAAAATGTGAAATAGTTGAATATAATTAAAACACGCCTCAAACAATGTTTCCCCGTATAGCATTATGTAGTGGAATACTTTTGTGTGGCCCTGTAATTTAATAATAAAAATTCTTTGCATCACAGATTGTACAGAATGCATATTTTAGTATATACTTCATAGATTCATGCCAATTCTATTATGTTCGAATGAGTGTAACATCATAAAAATGCATTGGAAACTTTTTTCCCATTGACCGTAATGTAATGGAATACCTTTGATTGTCCCTGTAAATGATCTATGCATCCGACTTTCATAACATTTGAAATGACTCGATAAAATTACGTAATAATTATATGTTTTAAATTTCAAACGATTAAAATACATTTGAAATGTTTTCCCCATTGACCGTAATGTAACGGAATCCTTTTGATTCTCCCTGTAATTGATCTATCCATCCCATTTTCATAAAATTTGAATTGACGCGATAAAATTATGTTATATTTATGTACTTTAAATTTCAAACGATTCGGTTGGGTAGTTTTTGCGTTGTTATATGCGGACGGACAGACGGACAGACAGACGAACAGACGGACGGACTGAGCGACAACAATAGGTGCTACGTATTTACATAATTACGAACGCACCTAAAAAAGGGGAAAATCAAGTAATTTGATTTTTTTTTTAAATAAAAAATATTCAACACTGTTTTTACTTTCTTCTATCTTTACAAGAAGAAAGTATTTGATTCATGAAAATTTTCGACTTCCGGTTTTCGACGGATTTATACGTTTTAGAAGGTCCTGAACACGTTTTGACTATTTTTAGAAAATGTCTGTCTGTGAGTCTGTCTGTATGTGACAAAAAATTGTGGGCGCTCTATCTCAAGAACTAATGCTCGAAATTTAATAAAATTATGTATTCAGTTAGACCTTGATATGAATTAGTGCCTATTGGTTTTTGCTGAAAATTGGCCTGCAGGTGGCGCTGCTATACTACGTTTTTCATGATTTTCAAGATTGCTATATCTCAAGAACTAATGCACAGAATTTCACCAAACTTCAGATTCTGTGACCCCTTAATATACATAGACGCTGATTAAGTTTTGGTGAAAATTGGCCTGCAGGTGGCGCTGCTATACTACGTTTTTCATGGTTTTGAAGATTGTTATATCTCAAGAACTAATGCAGAGAATTTCCCCAAACTTCAGATTCTGTGACCCCTTGATATACATAGACGCTGATTAAGTTTTGGTGTAAATTGTCCAGCAGGTGGCGCTGCTATACCACGTTTTTCATGATTTTCATGATAGCTATATCTCAAGAACTAATGCACAGAATTTCACCAAACTTCAGATTCCGCGATACCTTGAGATACATAGCCGCTGATAAGGTTTTGGTGTGAACTGACCTATAGGTGGCGCTTCTATGCTACATTTTGCACGATTTTTGCGATAGCTATATCTCAAGAACTAATGCTGAGAACTTCATCAAATTTTAGATTATGTTACACTAGAATATATAACATAATTAGACGCTGATTATATTTTGGTATTAACCTTGCAACAGGTGGTGCAGCTATGCTGCATTTTGCACGATTTTTCCTATAGCTATATCTCAACAACCAATGCACAGAATTTCATCAAACTTCAGAATTTGTTACAAAATGACATATAACATAATTACACGATGATTACGTTTTGTTATAAATCCTTCAACTGATGGCGCTCCTGTGCTATATTTTACACGGTTTTTTTTAAACTAGCTATATCTCAAGAACTAATGCACAGAATTTCATCAAACTTCAGATTCTTTTACACCATAACATAATTAGACGCTTTTTTACGTTTTGGCATAAATTGTCCAAGATATGTTGTTGCTATTCTACGTTTTGCAAATTTTTTGTTATAACTATAACTGAAGAACTAATGGACGAAATTCGATCAAATTTCAGATTCTGTTAGGTCTTGACATAAATAGATGCTTATTAGGTTTTAGTATAAATTATCCAACATGAGGCACTACTAAGATCATTTTCTCAGAATATTAATTAAATTTTGCTTTTTAGGCTTTTCGGCTACAGAATCTCATTAGGCTAGGTCAAATGTTCGAGGAAATTTGATAGTGGGTAACTTTGGGGTCACCATGTTTTTTTTTAATATTAAGATGTACTTATGAGATAGAAGAAAGTTTTGGGATTGACACATCCAACTAGTTTTTTTTTAAGTTAATGTAGTGAGCGGAATACGCAATTTTGTTTTTCACTCTTTCTACTTAAAATAAATTAATTCACGTGTGTCCATTTCTTTAATTATTTTAAGATAAGGAGATTAAATATCTAAAATAATAAGAGATAAAAATCGGGGCAAAATAATAAATAAAAAAAATACTTTGTCTATTTAAAAATAGATGGTAAAAAAGTCTGTTATTAATCAGAGAAACTTGAGTTAAGCGAAAAAATTATAATCGTTTTTAATTTAATTTTATTTTTTTATTTTTTGTTATTATTATTCTTTTTTACAAAATAGATTGATTTGAATGTGTTCTCCCCTTTAAGCGGACAGTTCACTTTAAATTGGTTAAAAAAATCGATTTTTTTTTTTGCATGCATATTTTGTTACCTCAATTATATCGCGAGACTTGCACATTTTCTTAATACACTATATGGCCATTGATTATTGGACACTTGCGATTTTAGACATTTTACTAAATATCTAGAAAAATACATGAGGAATCATCTCGAAACTCTTAGTGTATAAATATAATAGTATACGTCATACATCTCCGTGAAGATTTTTTACCGAAACTCTATGGGGGACCGTCAACAAATTAAAAAAAAAATGAATATCTTTTGAATAACTCTGTCAAAACTAATGTAGCAAAAGCGCTCAAACTCTAGATTATGATTGAATGCCTTATTGTAATACACTGTGTTCATTTTTATGCAAATAGCATGCATACTCGCAGAGTAATTAAAGTTTTTATAAAAATAGTGCCAAATTTTTCCAAGTTTTTCCCTTATAATTTTCAGAGTTCTTAATATAAAATAATATTTTTTTCAGAAAATATGACAAACAACATTGCACACAGTACCCTGTAATCAGAATTAAAAAATAATAAAAATTGTATGAAAAATGATTAGGTTTACTAAATAATTTTTTACTGCGCATGCGTCAAAGATATCAAAATTTCATTTGCATATTATGTTAGCTAAATGTATAGAGCAACTTTTGTAAAAGTCTCAAAATCATAGCCTGAAAATTCTGAAAGTGATCGTCTATAGAAAAAGGACAAAATCCGTTGTTTCCAAAATGAAGCAAAAAAAATGAGGGATTTTATCCAAATGTAGTAGTACCGCCCGTATTGTGTATTCTATATTGACACTAATCAATGAATATATGGATACAACCCCTCTTGTTTTTGCTATATTCATTTTGAGAATAATGGATTTTCAACTTATTCAATTGACGATTATTTTCAGAATTTTCACGTTATGATTTTGTGACTTTCACAAAAGTTGCTCTATACATTTAGCTAACATAATATGCAAATGAAATTTTGATATCGTTGACGCATGCGCAGTAAAAAATTATTTAGTAAACCAACTCATTTTGTATACAATTTTCATTATTTTTTAATTCTGATTGCAGGGTACTGTGTGCAATGTTATTTGTCATATTTTCTGAAAAAAATATTATTTTATATTAAGAACTCTGAAAATTATAAGGAAAAAACTTGGAAAATTTTGGGACCATTTTTATAAAAACCTTAATTACTCTGCGAGTATGCATGCTATTTCCATAAAAATGAACAAGGCATACTACAATAAAGCATTCAATCATAATCTAGAGTTTGAGCGCTTTTGCTACATTAGTTATGACAGGGTTATTCAAAAGACATTCATTTTTTTTAATTTGTTGACGGTCCCCTATGGAGTTTCGGGAAAAAATCTTCACGCAGATGTATGACTTATACTATTATATTTATACACTAAGAGTTTCGAGATGATTCCTCATGTATTTTTCTAGACATTTAACCAAATGTCTAAAATCGCAAGTGTCCAATAATCAATGGCCATATAGAGTACACTAAGCGCAATTACCCACACTAACTGAACCCTGCTTAATAGCTTTTCTGAATGTTCATATTTTCTTCTCTTTTATGTGCTAAAAAATCTTGTTTTTATTATTATTATTATTATTATTATTATTATTTGAGATAGAGATAGACAGTGTTGAATTCAGGGGGTGGCTCGGGGGGACATTCTCCTCCCCGGAGCTATCAAATGTCCCTCCGGAAAAGTTGAAATTTTGTGTTTTCAATGGTAAAAAATGTAATTTCCCCCCAGAACTCTATTCCCCCCCCCCCCCCGGAGCGTTAGAAGTTCCTCCCGGAGAAAAGTGTCTGAATTCAACACTGGAGATAGACATATAGAGATTTAAATTTTTTGTAAGTATTCTTTATTATACATGTATTAAATCTGCTCATGGACCTTAGTCTTCAGATTTTTTGTTATAAAAATATATATAAAGAAAATGTATGAAAATGTGTTAGATTTCGAAATTTTTCACAAATGTATCAGCAAAAAAATTATATTAGGTTTACATTTTATAAACTTAAAAAAATATTTTTTTTAAGTAGATATTTTTAAAAAATCAAATTTTTATGCAATTTTTTTTTATTCTAACAAATTTTGCACTTAATTCATTTTTCAAAATGAATTTTTTTTTAGGTGCGTCCGTAATTATATAAATAAGCTGCCCCTATAATAGTAGATCAGTCCCTCTGTCCGCATGTAACAGCGCAAAAACTACCCAACCGAATTATCTAATATTTCAAATATATAATAGCATAATTTTGTTGACTCATATCAAATTTTATGAAAATCAAATGTATAGCTCATTTACTGGGTCACCTAAAAGTATTCAGTTATAGTACGGTCATAATGAAAAATAGTTTCAAATGCACTTTATTGATGTCGACTCTTTCGAACATAATAAAATTGATATGCATGTATGAAGTATATTCTTTATAACTAGCCACCCTGGCGACCAGTTTGGTCGCCAGGTCTTATGATTTGGTCATTGACTTTTTCTGTAAAAGGTCTTTAATGATGTTTACCCTTACATTAAACCAAAATATCGATCATTTAATGCCAATCATTTAATTGTATATTAAATATTATGTGAGTTGGCTTATTTACATTTTACTTTATCAAGAAAATGTTTTGAAAGTTGAGTTGTATAGTATTTCACCCAGCAGAATGAAACTGAAGTTTGAATGGATTACATGCTCGAATTATTTTTGCATGGCAAGATTGATGATTGGAAAACTTGCTATATGAATTATTACCTCCATAAATTATTTTTTTCTCAATCATTGGAGAATGAATCTTTTTTGTTTACTTTGGTGGAAACAGATTTTGGAAAATTAATTTAAATTTCACTGATGTAATCTCTATGCATATACTTCAATGTATTTCATCTCTCAAATATTATTTTTTCCAAGCGATTTCAATAAAAGTATAATTTTTTTACAGATTTATCCGGAAAAATAATTTTGATTAAAATTGGCTGTTTGGCCTAGGAAAAGCAAAGTGGTCATCACGATAAACTGTTGATGACAGTCAAATGCGCTTATAATAGCAATAATCTGTACAATAATTTGGCGACTTATCATCTGCGCTGGCTAACATGAAATTGGCTTCATAGCATATAAAGAGTGAAGTGGGTAAGCCCGGAAGTGTTGATGACAGTCACATGACTTAGGCTTTTATTATATAGATGATAATATTTATTCTATACAATCTGTGGTTCAAAAAATATCTGTTATTAATTTACAGGGCCTCACAAAAGTATTCCATTTTATAATGGGAGAAACACTGTTTGCAGCGCGTTTTAATTATATTGAACTATGAAAGCGCTAAAAATTTACATGTTACAAGTAGACTTGAAAATAAAAATAAAATTATTACTAAATGGTATACAAAATGTTGCAAAATTGAGAAACTATACAAGACATTAAAGTAAGTTTAAGAAATTTCAACATTTCGATCTTCATCAGGAAAACCTCTTTATACTATTATTTTAACGCAATCAAACGGATTGGTGAATTTATCATACGAATCGAATAAATCCAACTGAGCAAAAAATTGCCCAGGCCGGGAATCGAACCCAGATCCTTGGCTTACGAGGTCAATGCTTTACCTGTTAAGCTAACTGAGCGGTAGCCTGCTAGGATTTTTCTATCAGGTAACCTTACTGGCCATAACATCTGGTCTGTCATTTAGACAGCTCGCAGAATAATTCGCAGGTAATGGAACTCCTTACTTATTCTGCCGAGCTGTGACAGACCAGATGTTATGACAAATAGGGTTCTGTGAGCGAAAAATCTTAGTCGGCTATCGCCCAGTTAGCTTAATACTACCTCGGACAATAAAGTTCGGTGAATGAATTCAGAACGACCGATCTGGCAATACTGGGGAAACAAAACGGTGCACATACATAGAGGCAAGTGTTGTCCATCTTCCCCCACCGTTGTTCAGCTGAGCGTCGTTTATGTTCTGTGTAAGACGTGCTTTACTAAGTGCTTGTTCAGTGTGTTGGTTCTTAACTGAGAACAGGAAAATGAACGAACAAAAGATCAGTTTAAAGTTTGGTTTTAAGCTTTGCAAGACAGCGAAAGAAATTCATGAGTGATGGTGCAAATTGAACTCCAACTATACTCGCCAGACCTCAATCCTCCAGATTTCTTCCTATTTTCACGACTCAAACTCTCTTTGAAAGAGATTTGACCATATTGCTGACATCCAGCGAAACGTGGCGAAGCTTTTGAACGCCATCTGTTGATTTCAAATACGACATTTCAGTAGAAAAATAATATTCTTAAAAATAATAATATAAAATTTTCCTACCTTGCGGGTTCTTGAGGGATGTACGGTGGGCAGAATCGTAATTCTTGGCCATCTTCAAAAACAGAAAATCCACAGCAAAAAAAAGACAAAACGTAAACACACAAAAAAGGTTGATTATTTACACGCGCGCACAGATATTACATGTTTCTTGATCATTATTCTTAATACAACTACATCGAAATCTGAAAGGTACAAAAAGAACATTAATAAAAAAGATCATAAAAAAACCAATCAGCGTTTAGTTTGCAAAAGAAAGAAAAATAAATAAATGAATGTTCTCAAAATGATCGGCTGCTGGCGCCAGGGAGTCTTCGTGAAGAGTGTTTTCACACTCCCCACCTTGAGTTCATTAGGGGACAGAACTCAATCACTGCAGTTGGAGTCTTTCGGGCGGCCGTACAATTCGACCACGGCGAGTAGTTAAGCGCTCTTGCAGTAGTGCATCACTTTGATTATTGGCGATTCCATTCACCCCCAAAGAACAAAGTTTCTTAATGGGACGAATTAGCATTCCAGTTGCAGTCTTCAACTTTACTACGCGCACAACGCCATCTTGACTGGGTGTAAGTTCGGTAACTCTACCAAGAGGCCAGTTTATTCGGCTAGAATTTTCCGTCCATATCAGGACAACATCTCCTACACACACTTGATTTTTTCCCACTAAAGACCGAACATTTTAATGTGCCGAGGTATTCACTTCTAAATCTTGATTTTAAATCATTTCTAATTTTCATTCTATAATGGTATCGTTTATTCATTTCTTTGTGGTCTAGAAATTCTAATTCAGGCATACCTATTTTAGTATTTTCCTGTAAGAACATTGAAGGAGTTATAATTTGAAGATCTACATTATTATCTGTAACATACGTCAAGGGGCGGGCATTTATAATACTTTCACAATCGCAGATAACGGTATGTAGTTCTTCAAAATTTAAAGACGACTTGCCCAATACCCTTCTCAAGATTCGTTTCAGGATTCCAACAAGCCTTTCCCAAAATCCACCCCACCAAGGTGCAGAAGGTGGAATAAATTTCCAATCTATACGTGAAAACGCAGTAACCGCTTTTACTTTTTCACAGTCAATTGTTTTCAAAAAATTGTGACAGCCAGTAAAGTTTGTGCCGTTATCTGAATATATTATTGCAGGACGACCTCGTCTAGAAATAAAGCGTTTCAGTCCTAAGATAAAACTTTCGGTTGAAAGAGCTGTCAATAGCTCGAAATGCACAGCTCTAAAAACTGCACACGTGACTATCAAAATCCAGACTTTAGATTGATTTTTCAAATAAAGAGGCCCGCACAAATCGATTCCTATTATTTCGAAAATCGCGGCTTCTCTGACACGATCAAGAGGTAAGACACTTTCTACTACATCAGGTGGTTTTGCTAAGTGTCTTTTACAAATGATACATTTGCCGATTACCTTTTTGATTGTTTTTCGACTCTTCAGCACCCAGTAATTTTCTCGTAACGCAGTCATCAACAAGTATACGCCACAATGACCGAATTCTAAATGTTTCGAAAATATAATCTGTTCTACGACGTAATGATTTGAAGGGAGTAAGATAGGTAATCTAAAATTAAATTCATCTTCTCGTTGAAATATTTTCGTTTTTACACGTATGATTCCTTCCGAATCTGTAAAAATATTCAGGCATTTCAGTCTTTGATTATGTTCATTCCCAAAGGATTCCCTTTGAACTAATTTTAATAATACTGTTTCTGCCGCTTTTAATTCGTTGTGTGTTAATTGACCGAATATTCTGTCGGTACTACCCCTTTTCGAATTTTGGTAAAATCGCAAAATCCAACCAGTAACTCGCAAAATTTTATTGTAAGAAGAATAGCGATTATAAAATTGTGCCTCATCACTCTCTACATTAGGAGCGGTCACAATAGTTTTTCTTTTTTCCGAATTCACTATATCCATATTAGGAAAAATATTAGTACTAGGCCAATTTTCCTTTGATTCTGAAAGCCATGATGGCCCTAACCACCACTGAGATTTAATAAGGGAAGTAGGGGAAAAATGGGGCTCCGACCCCGGGAGGAGGATTGAGGATCGGTGGTGGTGGTGGGCTCCTCCTCCTCACTCCTCCTCACACCTCCTCCTCCTCAATCCTCCTCCTCCACAATCCTCCTCCTCCTCAATCCTCCTCCTGACATCGTCTTGTAAGAGAAGGGGTTAAAAAGGGGGACTAAATTTTTTTCGTGAAATTTGAATATTTTATGCTATAAGAGAGGGGTAAAAGGGTGATTAATTTTTTAAGTATACTTCAGTACGAGCGGTTCTTTTGACTGTTGATTAAGAGATGAATGATTCATATTAAATTAAAAATAGTAATTAATTAAAAAGTAATTTAAAATAATAAGTGAAAAATAATGAAGGGACTTAGAATTTTTCGAGCGGTATTTTTTAGTCAAGTGTAGTACGTAGTGGAATTTAAGAAGTGAATAACAGCAATTAACGATAATTAGTAATTAATAAAAAAGTAATTAAAAATATTGAGTAAAAATAATGAAGGTAATAATTAAAAATGATAATTAAAAATAATGAGTAAAAAATAATGAAGGGAATTTTTCGGTGAACTTTAGTTTAAGGATTTATTTTTTGATTTGAAGCGGAAATTTTGGGGAGATTGATTTTTTTTTTTTTTTCACCGTGTTTTTAATAAGGGGTTAAGCGGATATTTTGGGGACACAGAATGTTTTTTTCTGTACTATTGTACGAGTAGTTTTTAATTTTAATGTGGTGACTTAAAAATTTTCAGTTTGGTGTAATTTAAGAGTTTATTTTTTGATTTTAAGCAGAAATTTTGGGGAGATTGATTTTTTTTTTCCACTGTGCTCTTACATGATGAGTTAAGCGGGTATTTTGGGGGAAATTATTATTTTAGCCTAATCATACACGAAAGATATTTTGCGGATATAAATGTTTAACAGGAGGACTTTAAACTTTTTGGCAATGAGATTGACGTGCGCTCGTCGACCTAACCGTACGGAGTTTGTAATTTTCTTCGAATCATGGGTGCATATTGGCTTAGAATATCTTAGAAAGACTTCCACCACCTTTATCTCTATCCACCATCATAAATAACACATGCTGGTAATGGGAATAACAATTTTGAATATTTATTTAATGAGGGAACTTTAAAATTATTTCGAGTGTTATTTTTAGTCAACTATGCTATACACTTGATATTTTAAAATAATTAAAAAATAACTTTAAAATTTGAATGAAAAAATGTTTTCAAATTGAATTTTTCGTACTAACACTTATTCACGCTCGTCGGCCTAACTGTTCGGAATGTGTGGTTTTGTTTATGCTGTGGAAAAATTTAATTTAATTGATTATTATTATTATTTTGTGTGTGTTGTATGTATGTGTGTGTGTTGTATGCATGTATGTGTGTGAATGTATGTTTGTGTGTTGTATGTATGTATGTATGTATGTGCGTGTATTGTATGTGCGTGTATTGTATGTATGTGCGTGTAATTTTTTGCCGAAAGGTATGATCTTTAGCTGAAAGTGACCTAGGGTCAAAACTTTCACCCAGGAATCGCCACGAGGAGGCAGATCACATGATTCCCACAATGCACACATTCACATACATTATTTCGAAAACTATTTTTAGTTAACTATGTTATACACTTGATATTTTAGAATAGTTAAAAAATAACTTTAAAATTTGAATGAAAAAAATATATTTCAAAATGGGATTTTACGTACTAACATTCATTTGCGCTCGTTGACCTAACCGTTCGGAATCTGTGATTTTCCTCGAATCATGTGTGAATAACTGTTAGATTTCCTTAGAAGGGCTTGAATAAGCTTCAACCATCATAAATAACGCATGTCTGTAACGGGAATTTGAACTTAATTTTTTAAATATTCATTTTAATGAGGTGACTTCGAAAACAATTTGTAGAACTTTTGAGTGGTAATAATTTTTATTGGGAAACTTGAAAAAATCTTGTGATTTTTTGGGAACTAATTTTTAATTGTTGAAGTTTGCAATCTGTATTCGCATTTCTTTTGTGTGAGATTGTATAAATGTTGATGAAAACTATTTCTATTCATATTTTTAAACATAGCAATGTGTTTAATATAAGTAATTTTTGTGTGTCCTTTCCTTTTTGAAAGTGTAAGCGATTTTTAACATAAATATCTTTTGACATGTGTAATTTTTCCCTGGCAGAACAATTTTCAAATAAATAAATTTTAATATTAATAGAATTTTTGACTTTCCGAAGAAAAAAAAAGGAACTTATTTTTAATGTTTTAATACTTGTCGGTTAAAAAAAAAAAAAAAAAAAAAAAAAAAAAACTATATTTATTATCGAAATGAATTCATCTTCATTAATTTAAAAATATATAATATTTATAACCAGTAACGCGGAACTTTTTCAAACCCTGTTAATGAGATTTTATTTAACATTGTATTTTATCTTCAGATCAAAATAATTTGTGAAAAATGCTTTTAAATATTTTTAAAACTGTATTGAAAATAATATTTTACATACCTTAACATGGATGAAATCCGAATCGATGTAGAGTTTAATAATTATTTTCTCAAAGAGAGGATACTAAATTCATTGCAGTATATGTGTGTGTGTAAACCTAGATGAATCATTCTTATCTGCTTATCTGATAGCGTTTTCCGAAAAGGGTTGAATCTCTGAATCATAGCTGATAAGGAACTGGGGTTCATGTGTTATCTTAATTAATCTTAATGAGTACTATGTCTAATTAAAATTATTTGACTTGAAATAAAATAAGGTCTTTTGAGTAATATCTTTTGAAAATTTAAGATATAATTATTTAAATCAAATTAGAGGCTTTTTTTTTTTTCTCATCGATTTATTTTAAATAAAACTAAAATATTTATTTTTTTCTGTACTTTGTTAGCAAAATAAAGAGTGTAATACTTTCATTTAGGATTTAACTATTTGAAAATTTAAACTAACCTTTGATTAAAATGATTTCATAAGGTTGAGTATGTGATCTTTTAAATGAAATCTAGTGAAAACGGAACACGCATTCATATAAAACTTTAAATACTTATGGTTTTGTGTATAATGTAATGTATGTATTAAATATTAAATGAAAAATATGAATTAACAATAAATGAAAGACAAATATTAATTAAACATTGCATTGATTAAAAACTTAATGAAAAATATTAATTTGGGAATACACATTCGTATAAAACTTTAAACATTTATATTTTTTGTGTATAATAATATGTATTTATTAAATATTAAATAAAAAATATGAATTAACAATAAATGAAAAATATCAATTAACATTAATAAAATATTAATTAAACATTGTATTGATTAAAAACTTAATGAAAAAAATTAATATGGGAATACGCATCCTTATAAAACTTTAAACATTTATGCTTTTGGGTATAATATTATGGATGTATTAAATATTAAATGAAAAATATGAATTAACAATAAATGAAAAATATTAATTAACATTAATAAAATATTAATTAAGCATTGTGTTGATTAAAATATTCATTAACAATTAATGAAAATTATGTATGTCTTAAGTAATTAAAAATTAAATGAAAACTATTAATGAGAGACACATTGAAAAATATTCTTACCTTAAAAGTGACTGTTATATGCTTATTTCAACTGCTATCCACCGTCAACCTGCATCGTTGCTGGCCTGTTGGATACTGTCTGATAACAACAAATTCTTATCTTTTAACGGCATTTCCCGAAAGCTGACTCACTGGTAACAATGACAGGTTCAAATCTGAAATTAAGAGTTTATTCATATCGAATATAATTAATATAAAATGCAATTAAAAAGAGACTTAATTTATTTAATACGTCATAATTAAGAATTTAATTAAATCCTGAATATAATTTTTAAAAATCTTATTAATAGAATAGAATAGAAATTCTTTTCAACATTTTCAAGAAACACACATGTTATTGAATACTTAATAGAATATTTTTCGTAATGAATGTGTAATTAACAATTTTTAAATGATTTTTTCTAATTAATTTGTGTTTAATTAAAATTTTCATAATTATAATAAATATATCAAATAAAAAAGGAATTCTTTTCAAAATTTTCAAGAAACACAAGTTATTAAGTAATATTTTGAATAACTACAAACTTTAATCATGATAAGTCATCACTGTGAATGATCTTTTCTTCTCATATGTTATAAAAACAAGTTTAAGTACCCAAATTTATTGATATATTTCATTGTGTGTTGTATCCTTCTTTACTAATCTCGTTAAAATTATTCATTTACCAATGATTTAAACTTCACATTTTAAAGTTATTTATATAATATACTAACATTTGACTATTAAATATCAAATAATGGATATGCACTTTTTACACTCACATCTTACAACGTACTTAGTAACCAAATGTAATGATTTTTAAGCATGTCTTCTTAATTTTTTTTCAATGAAAGACTATCACAGTTGAATTTTTAGCTTTCTCTTCATAACTTTATCGAGAAATATGTAATGTATACCACATGATTTCATCAAATGAATCACAATACAATTCAAACTTCTCATTTTCAATGTTTTATATATACTAGTATTTATCAAATAGGTGTTTATTCTGAACAATCATTACTTAGTATATTGATGAAAAGTTTGTGTTGAATGGTTTTTAACTCAAATGGTGTGAGAGAAGGATATATTAGGACAGAAGTTATTAAATATAGTCTTTAAAGTTTATACCCGTGCAAGAATTGGCATTTCAAGAAACAAAGTTGTGTCACATTTGAAAGCATTCTTTATATTCGAAACGCACACATGATCACGATCACACCACTGAAGAGTATAGAGAAGCTGTTTATGATGTATATAATTTGAATTTTCATTAACACAATATTATAACCGAAGTTTTTCGACAGTTTGAAAAATTATGATGCACAATGTCTGCACACGTTAACACAGAATAAGATTAGCTTATGCCCTTTCGATGATAAGCGTTATTTGCAGGTAAGATGCATTAACATAACAACATTTTCTTGATAATTTTTCTTGCAGGTTTCGAAACCACAAACATCTGATCATACTTCTCATTTTTAACACGCGACACTAACCACTGGGCCATTAAAGCCCGTAATTTAGCAACTAAAAAGTAAGAAAGATCATCGAAAGGGATTACTTCACACATGCAAAAATAATTTTTATTGTGACTTATCAGTTAAAAATCACGAAGAAAAGAAAAAAAATCACATATGTTTTGGATTACTTTGAGATTTTATGAATCACCTCATCAGTTAAATAGACATATTCACTTCTTACGAAATGTATTATATTTTAGTTTATCAGTCATAGTGTGATTACTTATTAATAATTTTAGTATCATTAAAAAAGTTTAAAAAAAGTTAAGTATATCAAAAATACAAGTTCGTGTTAAAGGTTTAAACAAATTGTTAAAATAATTTTACAAAACTTTACAAATTATTTAAAAATGATTCACTAATATTTAGTAATCGACAAATTTTAATAGCCATAATCATTTATATGTGATTAAAGTTTTCTGTTTTAACTGTTAAGTTATTAGATTCCCCCTTCAATTACATCTCATTGATAAGTTTTAATCAACCAACCAACCAACCAACCAACCATTCAACTGTTTCCGCAAATATCTAGTATGTCAGTAAATTATTAATAATTTAATTTAATAATTATCATAATTAATAATTTAATACTTAATAATTAATTAATAAGATTAATTAACAAAGCACTGGTCATGTGATATACATCACGTGACCAGTTGATGACATATGTTCTCTGACGTCACTTATCTTAAGATAAGACTATCTGATAACATTTTCTGATAAGGACTTTGAATCTCTCATTTCTTCCTAAACCTTGGAGCGAGTCGGACGTGTATTTGTGAAAGTGTTGGATTAGGTGAGTATAGAATGTTAAATGTGTCTTTATTATTAATGTATTTCAATTTAATTATGCATGAAAATTAAATATTTTATTCCAAATTTTAGTAAAACTTGAAAACAATAATTTGAAATAATAAAATGTGAAAATTAGAATGAAAAGTTTCGCTTGCACATTTCATAACATTGGGATAAACTGGCATCAGTAATAATTTTATTTAAAAATGTTTTTTAAATAATAGAAGGGAAATAATCATCTTTAAAAGACTAACTGAATTATTCACATATTTTAGGTTGATATTAAAGGTTTTTTCGATAAATTTTATAAAGATATGCTGAGACATAACCAAATAGGTTGAATATCATATAAAACTTAGGAATATTACTAAGCTGAAACATTGAAAACCTGCTTTGACAAGTTATTTTTTCAAGTTAGTTAAGTTATGTTATTTGCATGTGAGACTTTTTTTATAAAACCATACTGGGAAATAACCAAACAGGTTGATTATCATATGAAACTTATGATTATTACTAAGTTGGAATAATCAAAACCTGCTTTGACAAGTTAATTTTTTCAAGTTAGGTTAGTAACGTCACTTACAAATGAGAATTTTTATTAAAATAATTTGTTGATTTCTTAAGATATTTGGTAAAATGTTAGTAAAATACTAAAAGAAGTATGAAGACCTTGTCTGTTGACTTTAAATTTGTGAATTAAATGAATTTTCCAAGTTTTACCATGCACATGCAAAGGTTTCATTTAAGTAAGGAAAAATTATTACATATGTCATTGTTTTTTCGATTAAAAATGACAAGTCTTGCATCTTAAAAATTTTGTTCATGTGTCAATAAAAGCTTTTTGGTTACTAGGGTAAACAAATACCTGGTTGTTAGGGTTGATAAATAGTTGGGTGGTTGGTTGTTGAAAACTTATCAATGAGATGAAATTGAGGGGGAGGGGATGTAATAATTTAACAGTTAAAACTGAAAATCTAACTGACATACTAGATATTTGCGGAAACAGTTGAATGGTTGGTTGGTTGGTTGGTTGGTTGGTTGATTAAAACTTATCAATGAGATGTAATTGAAGGGGGAATCTAATAACTTAACAGTTAAAACAGAAAACTTTAATCACATATAAATGATTATGGCTATTAAAATTTGTCGATTACTAAATATTAGTGAATCATTTTTAAATAATTTGTAAAGTTTTGTAAAATTATTTTAACAATTTGTTTAAACCTTTAACACGAACTTGTATTTTTGATATACTTAACTTTTTTTAAACTTTTTTAATGATACTAAAATTATTAATAAGTAATCACACTATGACTGATAAACTAAAATATAATACATTTCGTAAGAAGTGAATATGTCTATTTAACTGATGAGGTGATTCATAAAATCTCAAAGTAATCCAAAACATATGTGATTTTTTTTCTTTTCTTCGTGATTTTTAACTGATAAGTCACAATAAAAATTATTTTTGCATGTGTGAAGTAATCCCTTTCGATGATCTTTCTTACTTTTTAGTTGCTAAATTACGGGCTTTAATGGCCCAGTGGTTAGTGTCGCGTGTTAAAAATGAGAAGTATGATCAGATGTTTGTGGTTTCGAAACCTGCAAGAAAAATTATCAAGAAAATGTTGTTATGTTAATGCATCTTACCTGCAAATAACGCTTATCATCGAAAGGGCATAAGCTAATCTTATTCTGTGTTAACGTGTGCAGACATTGTGCATCATAATTTTTCAAACTGTCGAAAAACTTCGGTTATAATATTGTGTTAATGAAAATTCAAATTATATACATCATAAACAGCTTCTCTATACTCTTCAGTGGTGTGATCGTGATCATGTGTGCGTTTCGAATATAAAGAATGCTTTCAAATGTGACACAACTTTGTTTCTTGAAATGCCAATTCTTGCACGGGTATAAACTTTAAAGACTATATTTAATAACTTCTGTCCTAATATATCCTTCTCTCACACCATTTGAGTTAAAAACCATTCAACACAAACTTTTCATCAATATACTAAGTAATGATTGTTCAGAATAAACACCTATTTGATAAATACTAGTATATATAAAACATTGAAAATGAGAAGTTTGAATTGTATTGTGATTCATTTGATGAAATCATGTGGTATACATTACATATTTCTCGATAAAGTTATGAAGAGAAAGCTAAAAATTCAACTGTGATAGTCTTTCATTGAAAAAAAATTAAGAAGACATGCTTAAAAATCATTACATTTGGTTACTAAGTACGTTGTAAGATGTGAGTGTAAAAAGTGCATATCCATTATTTGATATTTAATAGTCAAATGTTAGTATATTATATAAATAACTTTAAAATGTGAAGTTTAAATCATTGGTAAATGAATAATTTTAACGAGATTAGTAAAGAAGGATACAACACACAATGAAATATATCAATAAATTTGGGTACTTAAACTTGTTTTTATAACATATGAGAAGAAAAGATCATTCACAGTGATGACTTATCATGATTAAAGTTTGTAGTTATTCAAAATATTACTTAATAACTTGTGTTTCTTGAAAATTTTGAAAAGAATTCCTTTTTTATTTGATATATTTATTATAATTATGAAAATTTTAATTAAACACAAATTAATTAGAAAAAATCATTTAAAAATTGTTAATTACACATTCATTACGAAAAATATTCTATTAAGTATTCAATAACATGTGTGTTTCTTGAAAATGTTGAAAAGAATTTCTATTCTATTCTATTAATAAGATTTTTAAAAATTATATTCAGGATTTAATTAAATTCTTAATTATGACGTATTAAATAAATTAAGTCTCTTTTTAATTGCATTTTATATTAATTATATTCGATATGAATAAACTCTTAATTTCAGATTTGAACCTGTCATTGTTACCAGTGAGTCAGCTTTCGGGAAATGCCGTTAAAAGATAAGAATTTGTTGTTATCAGACAGTATCCAACAGGCCAGCAACGATGCAGGTTGACGGTGGATAGCAGTTGAAATAAGCATATAACAGTCACTTTTAAGGTAAGAATATTTTTCAATGTGTCTCTCATTAATAGTTTTCATTTAATTTTTAATTACTTAAGACATACATAATTTTCATTAATTGTTAATGAATATTTTAATCAACACAATGCTTAATTAATATTTTATTAATGTTAATTAATATTTTTCATTTATTGTTAATTCATATTTTTCATTTAATATTTAATACATCCATAATATTATACCCAAAAGCATAAATGTTTAAAGTTTTATAAGGATGCGTATTCCCATATTAATTTTTTTCATTAAGTTTTTAATCAATACAATGTTTAATTAATATTTTATTAATGTTAATTGATATTTTTCATTTATTGTTAATTCATATTTTTTATTTAATATTTAATAAATACATATTATTATACACAAAAAATATAAATGTTTAAAGTTTTATACGAATGTGTATTCCCAAATTAATATTTTTCATTAAGTTTTTAATCAATGCAATGTTTAATTAATATTTGTCTTTCATTTATTGTTAATTCATATTTTTCATTTAATATTTAATACATACATTACATTATACACAAAACCATAAGTATTTAAAGTTTTATATGAATGCGTGTTCCGTTTTCACTAGATTTCATTTAAAAGATCACATACTCAACCTTATGAAATCATTTTAATCAAAGGTTAGTTTAAATTTTCAAATAGTTAAATCCTAAATGAAAGTATTACACTCTTTATTTTGCTAACAAAGTACAGAAAAAAATAAATATTTTAGTTTTATTTAAAATAAATCGATGAGAAAAAAAAAAAGCCTCTAATTTGATTTAAATAATTATATCTTAAATTTTCAAAAGATATTACTCAAAAGACCTTATTTTATTTCAAGTCAAATAATTTTAATTAGACATAGTACTCATTAAGATTAATTAAGATAACACATGAACCCCAGTTCCTTATCAGCTATGATTCAGAGATTCAACCCTTTTCGGAAAACGCTATCAGATAAGCAGATAAGAATGATTCATCTAGGTTTACACACACACATATACTGCAATGAATTTAGTATCCTCTCTTTGAGAAAATAATTATTAAACTCTACATCGATTCGGATTTCATCCATGTTAAGGTATGTAAAATATTATTTTCAATACAGTTTTAAAAATATTTAAAAGCATTTTTCACAAATTATTTTGATCTGAAGATAAAATACAATGTTAAATAAAATCTCATTAACAGGGTTTGAAAAAGTTCCGCGTTACTGGTTATAAATATTATATATTTTTAAATTAATGAAGATGAATTCATTTCGATAATAAATATAGTTTTTTTTTTTTTTTTTTTTTTTTTTTTTTAACCGACAAGTATTAAAACATTAAAAATAAGTTCCTTTTTTTTTCTTCGGAAAGTCAAAAATTCTATTAATATTAAAATTTATTTATTTGAAAATTGTTCTGCCAGGGAAAAATTACACATGTCAAAAGATATTTATGTTAAAAATCGCTTACACTTTCAAAAAGGAAAGGACACACAAAAATTACTTATATTAAACACATTGCTATGTTTAAAAATATGAATAGAAATAGTTTTCATCAACATTTATACAATCTCACACAAAAGAAATGCGAATACAGATTGCAAACTTCAACAATTAAAAATTAGTTCCCAAAAAATCACAAGATTTTTTCAAGTTTCCCAATAAAAATTATTACCACTCAAAAGTTCTACAAATTGTTTTCGAAGTCACCTCATTAAAATGAATATTTAAAAAATTAAGTTCAAATTCCCGTTACAGACATGCGTTATTTATGATGGTTGAAGCTTATTCAAGCCCTTCTAAGGAAATCTAACAGTTATTCACACATGATTCGAGGAAAATCACAGATTCCGAACGGTTAGGTCAACGAGCGCAAATGAATGTTAGTACGTAAAATCCCATTTTGAAATATATTTTTTTCATTCAAATTTTAAAGTTATTTTTTAACTATTCTAAAATATCAAGTGTATAACATAGTTAACTAAAAATAGTTTTCGAAATAATGTATGTGAATGTGTGCATTGTGGGAATCATGTGATCTGCCTCCTCGTGGCGATTCCTGGGTGAAAGTTTTGACCCTAGGTCACTTTCAGCTAAAGATCATACCTTTCGGCAAAAAATTACACGCACATACATACAATACACGCACATACAATACACGCACATACATACATACATACATACAACACACAAACATACATTCACACACATACATGCATACAACACACACACATACATACAACACACACAAAATAATAATAATAATCAATTAAATTAAATTTTTCCACAGCATAAACAAAACCACACATTCCGAACAGTTAGGCCGACGAGCGTGAATAAGTGTTAGTACGAAAAATTCAATTTGAAAACATTTTTTCATTCAAATTTTAAAGTTATTTTTTAATTATTTTAAAATATCAAGTGTATAGCATAGTTGACTAAAAATAACACTCGAAATAATTTTAAAGTTCCCTCATTAAATAAATATTCAAAATTGTTATTCCCATTACCAGCATGTGTTATTTATGATGGTGGATAGAGATAAAGGTGGTGGAAGTCTTTCTAAGATATTCTAAGCCAATATGCACCCATGATTCGAAGAAAATTACAAACTCCGTACGGTTAGGTCGACGAGCGCACGTCAATCTCATTGCCAAAAAGTTTAAAGTCCTCCTGTTAAACATTTATATCCGCAAAATATCTTTCGTGTATGATTAGGCTAAAATAATAATTTCCCCCAAAATACCCGCTTAACTCATCATGTAAGAGCACAGTGGAAAAAAAAAATCAATCTCCCCAAAATTTCTGCTTAAAATCAAAAAATAAACTCTTAAATTACACCAAACTGAAAATTTTTAAGTCACCACATTAAAATTAAAAACTACTCGTACAATAGTACAGAAAAAAACATTCTGTGTCCCCAAAATATCCGCTTAACCCCTTATTAAAAACACGGTGAAAAAAAAAAAAAAAATCAATCTCCCCAAAATTTCCGCTTCAAATCAAAAAATAAATCCTTAAACTAAAGTTCACCGAAAAATTCCCTTCATTATTTTTTACTCATTATTTTTAATTATCATTTTTAATTATTACCTTCATTATTTTTACTCAATATTTTTAATTACTTTTTTATTAATTACTAATTATCGTTAATTGCTGTTATTCACTTCTTAAATTCCACTACGTACTACACTTGACTAAAAAATACCGCTCGAAAAATTCTAAGTCCCTTCATTATTTTTCACTTATTATTTTAAATTACTTTTTAATTAATTACTATTTTTAATTTAATATGAATCATTCATCTCTTAATCAACAGTCAAAAGAACCGCTCGTACTGAAGTATACTTAAAAAATTAATCACCCTTTTACCCCTCTCTTATAGCATAAAATATTCAAATTTCACGAAAAAAATTTAGTCCCCCTTTTTAACCCCTTCTCTTACAAGACGATGTCAGGAGGAGGATTGAGGAGGAGGAGGATTGTGGAGGAGGAGGATTGAGGAGGAGGAGGTGTGAGGAGGAGTGAGGAGGAGGAGCCCACCACCACCACCGATCCTCAATCCTCCTCCCGGGGTCGGAGCCCCATTTTTCCCCTACTAAGGGATTTTGCACAACTACCGCGTGACGGTAAATCTGCTGGATTCATATGTCCAGGTACGAAATTCCATGAAATGTTGGGGGGTAAGCTTTCGAATTTCCCTAACTCTATTTTCTACAAATGTAGCCCAAGGACCTTCCCGTTTTATCCAGTATAACAGTCCATTGAATCTGACCAATAGAAAGTATCAACATTCTCTAATTTCAAATCATTTTTAATGCTATTAGACTATCTAGCTCCAATACAACAGGCCAATAACTCAAGGCGTGGAATGGAAATGTCCTTTAGAGGAGCTACTCTAGAACGAGCCTGAATAAGTTGACAAGTTACACGATTTTCTACTTCATTTCTTAGATAAATGCATGTAGCGTACGAAAATTTACTAGCGTCGCAGAAAATATGTAAAGATAAGTTTCCCTCTTTTAGAGATAAGTTAGACAATCTTCGCGGGATCTCAAGATTTCCCAAATCATTAATTTCCTTAGTCCATTTTCTAAATTCCTTAACTATCCCATCGGGCAGCTTGGAGTCCCATGACGCCTTTATTTTCCAGCATTTCTGTAAAAGTAATTTTGGAATTAAGGTCACGGGGCAAGTGAAACCGATGGGATCGAATATTTTATGAGTTAAGGACAAAATTGTTCTTTTAGTGATGCACTCATTTTCCAATTTAAAATTCCGAAAATCACACGACAATGTATTACTCTTGGTGTCCCACATTAAACCAAGTAAGGGAATTTTATCCTCAGCCGCATCACTCAAATGACCCTTTTCATTAAAGCCTAATCCAATTTCTTCGCACCGATTATGACACCAACCACGAAGATCAAACTGTGCCGAAGCTAAGAGTTTCCGTGCTTCATTGCGAAAATATTCTAACTCTTCTAACGATTCTACACTAGCTACACAGTTATCTACATAGAAAGATTCTTTAAGTTTTATAGCAACATCTTTAATGTTCTCAGGTGCTTCATCTAAGTGACGTGTTAGAGTAGCGGCCAAAAGGAATGGGCTAATACTAATCCCAAAGACAACCCGACAATGTCTATAAATTTCAAGGTTTTCTGAATTCCCATCTCTCCACCAGAAAAAACGTAAATAATCTCTATCCTTTTCATTTAGTGATATCTGTAAAAAAGCTTTACGAATATCTGCTACAATACCTATCTTTCCCACTCTAAATCGATTTAGAACAGAAGGAATTAGTTCAATTAAATTAGGTCCCTTCTCTATACAATCATTTATGGAAACAGAACCCTTAACATGTGCTGATCCATCAAAACTGGCCTGATTTTGGTCGTAGAATTAGGTTTTATTACAGCTCTATAAGGAAGATAATGGACTTTGGTGTTAAGTTTTTCCTCTCCTTTCACTCTTTCAATAATCCCTTCCGTTTCCCACTCATTTAAAACTGCTTCGTAATCTTTCAACAGACCGCAATTTTGGAGATTCTTAATATTATTTTGCAGGCGTTTTATCGCTAAATCTTTATTACTTGGAATGGGAGGATGCTCACTTAACCAGGGAAGACAAACTTTGTACCTACCATCAGTTTCGCGTCTTACGGTTTCTTTAAAATGCTCCAAAACTAATTTCTGAACTTCTTCCTTAGTTTGTTTTTCCGCCGGATCTACTATGCCTAAAGAATCTAAATTCCACAAATCTGTAATTTTGGCATCGTTTACATATAATAAAAGGACCAAAAGAGAACTATCCCTTTCATTTCCGCCAATTTTGCCCATAGTAGTCCAACCTAGTTTTGTTTGCATCGCAACCAAATCACAAGATAAATTTTCTATTTTTCCTGTAAACAGTTCTCTCACAACATCACTGTAAAAAATTTTGTGTAAGGTTCCTGGGAAAACCTGTGGCAGAATAGCTGCCACAATTTAATCATAAAAATGCCAGGAAACTTACACAATCCAGGAAAGTCCAGAAATCTATAATCTGAGATGTTATTCATAAAATCTCAGTTCAATCTTTCACAATTCTGAAAAGTCTAGAAACCTTTCATCTGTAACGTTACTCATTTCTTCTGTGTTAGGTTCCACCATTCTGAAACCTACAATCTGAAACATTACTCGTGAAATCTCAGTTAAATTCCACCATTCTGAAAAGCTCTGAAACCTATAATCTGGAATGCTACTCATAAGATCTCAGTTAGGTTCCGCTATTCCGAAACCCATCATCTGGAATATTACTCATGAAATCTCAATTATGTTCCTTCACTCTGGAAAACTCTGAAACCTGATATGTTACCACATAAAATCTCAGTTATGTTTCTTTATTATGAAAATATCTTAAATATTTCACGGAATACGGTAATGTTCCTGGGTAAGCCAGTGTCAGCAATTCTGCCACAGGTTTTCACAGGAACTTTACCAAAAATTTGTCTGGAATATTATACAAATCTGAAAAGTCCAGAAATCTATAATCAAGTATGTTAAGGCTATCTTTCAATCAGAAGTTACTTCTAATCTTCAGCATATTATTCAAAGAGTTTTAAGATACCCCGCAGTTATCATAATATCTAATCAGAATTCATATTTTCTAATTATTTCTTTCGCATTAGAATTGTCTCTAATTCGTTGACTTTTCTTTTGTCTTTTTCATATAAAAGACATTTGGTGTAGAGTTATAAGGATAATGATTTTTCTAAAAGAAAATGTAGATTATTAATTATTTTAAGAATATCCGTTTTAAATGTGGTTTGATGTTTATGCCATCTTTACACATGTGCTGAAAGAGAAAAGTATACACTGTGTCGTTTGCTGCAATTTGATAAAGGGCATTCCATAATTGCTTTAACAGTCATGTGCTCTCCAAAATGTGTTAAAATTTTGAAAGATTAGCAGAAAAATAATTACAATTTGGACAGCACAATGTTACAAAAAATTCTTTCTTCGAGCAATGAGTTCTGACTTTGAGATCGATATGAGCTTAATACCGTAAATGTTCTGGAACATAGTTCATATTTAATTTTAAAGTTTGGTCCTTGAACATGATACATAAAAATGAGTTAGTAATCTCTGTTGAGAATATGAACGATGATTGCAGAGTTGACAGATAAACATTGTATCGAAAATATTTCTAATTGATTGTTTTCATTTTTCAATTGACAACACAAATCTAAAAAAACACAGGATATCTATGAGTAAAACCTTTTTTTAAATAATGGATATATTAAAATTACTTTTACAGAAATAAATTGGTTAAAATATTTATGCAAGGATAAATTATGATAAATGCACACTCAGAAACAAAAGAAATATCCAAATGAGTGATACTGTGCTGGGATCTACAAAAAGACATGGTTAAGATTTTCTTCTTTTATATCAAGCTTAACATATTAATTTGAAGATGTAAATAAATTAAGAGATGATGTAACATAAAGCACATTTTTGGCATAATCTCATACATAGCAGTTTTTTAATAACTTTTAGATAATTTTACCATAATATTTAATAATTTAAACAGATGAGCAATTCGTGACATTTTGCATAACATGGTAGATTTAATTTCTGTCAAAGCATTCTTAAATGTTTTTACAATATCTGAATATCTGCTCTTTTTGGGGAAATATGTGGCTATTTGAAGCTTCCCCCCCTTCCCCCACTATCTTTACTTTACTTGGATTAATTTTCTTTAATAATTATATTCCTTAAATAATCTATATAATACTACAGTAATAAATGAAAAAACGGTTTTTGATGCATGTATTATACAGGGCATAATTCTTTTAAAATTTTACTCCAAAACGTTAAGGTTTAATTACAAAAATTTTCAAAGCAAGTTCAAATACGCAAAAATGTTTGAAAGAGATTTTTTAAATTATAGTAAAAATAACTTATAAATTGTAATTCAAGAATTAGCCTATATAAAGACATTCATCCATGTGGTTTATGCACAAAATTCAAATTCAGATGTCAAGAGATACAATAAAAAAAACAATATTTAGCTGCCGAATGAAGATAATATTTTTTAAAATTGAAAATCTTAATACAGTGTACTCTTGATACTTGAAATGAAGTACATTTTTCTCTTTGATATTATAAAGTCCTCTAAATGACTTATCAGAACAACTGGCTATTACAAAATATTTTTTTAGAATCCCTTCGACTTAAGATATCGCAAGTATACTGTAATTTAAAAAATAATATAATCAAAAATAAAAATTCACAGAACTTTTATTATATGCACAGAGTTTTATTCATAATGGCTAAAATTACAATCTAGAATTAAAACCTAGAATAATTACAAATCTAGAATTTTATCACAATTTGTTTAATTTTTCACATAAAGTAGCTACTTTTCGTTGAACTACACCAACTTCAACAATTTCAGTTCAATGAAAGTGCGAGTCCCAGTGCCTTTGAAACGATATTTTATGCTACAAAAATTATATAAAGAGATTGTCAAAACTACACTCTGTTTAAATTCGACATCTTCAATTAAAATTTCATTTTCTCCTTGCTTTCGTTCAGCTGCAGAAGGATTGTCTATGAATTTGGAGATCTTCAAAGCTAAATGATACAGTAAATCACATTTTGCTGTCCATTGCAAGCAATCTTCAGTTAAAGCTTTTTTAGAGTAGAAGAAGAATGTTCTGAAAAAATCTGAAAATCCTTGCGCGATGGGTGCATTAATATACTAGTGACTGCTAATATTTAAATTTAATTCTGCTGTTCCAAGGTATTCATTTGTTTCTGTTAATGAGCTATCATTATCTTCAAATTTGATTGTTATCCAAGGTGGCTACAAAGAAAAAAAAGCATATTATAGGTTTTATTTTTTTATGCATAAATTATTGAATGCAATAGTGTTTATTCTGTTTCTGGAAAAATCAAAATGTTTATTGGTGAAGTTATTCTTATTTGCACTTTGTATTATGCAATGGCTTGATAATATAGAATACTTGAATATATGTCCTAAAAAGACTGTAATGACAATACTTAAAGTACTTCAACTACTTTTGTATACTTCCAGAATGTTTTGAAAAAAAAAATGAAAAAGTTTCAAAATATTCAATATATACATTTTAAACAGGGAGTTTTTGCAAGTGCACTGTTGTCATGTTGCGCATGAACAAAAATGAATATCCATGAAATGTACAGAGTTTTGTTCCATTTTGAAAAATGGATTATAATATTTTGGATTTCAAGTGAAAATTTTTAATTTATTAGATAAAAACGGGTTTATACATCGTTGAAACATTTTTCTCTCAATTATGTATTGATTTTGTGAAATCTCCATTCAGTAGACTAACTATAGTTTGTGAGTCTTCAGGAAAAGTTTCCACAAGGAATTTATATCCCCCCCCCCTTTTTCTCATCATGTTTTTATCAGTCCCCGTTTCGTGACCCGTCTTGTGGGTATGATTTTTTTTACGCGCAGATCAGGTTAGGAGTACGCAAAATATACATTCGTTATTCAATACAAATGACTCGTTCTTAAAATCCTAAAATGATCAACCGTTTATGACCGTTTAAGATGTTTATTTTTCACAATTACTTCAAAGCCCTCTCCCCCATTCGTCGCAGGGTTTTGCGGACCTCAGTTTTGCCACTGTCCTCGATATTGATATACAATATAAGTTCATTTTACGCTTTTACACATTTTGTGGTTAGCTCCTTGCAATAAAGCGTAAAATTAGCAATTTCCACCGTCGAGTAACACTAAAAAACTATTAACTTTACCGTAATCAGTCGCAAACTTGATGGGTGCTACTCGCCAAACACGATGGTTGTAAGATATATCGATACCAGGGATAAAATGGGAAAAATTCGTTTCTAATTTTCGTAGTATAAATTGACGATTATCCCAAACACTAGAAAAGAAAGTAGATAACTTTTTTTTGGTTTAAAGGTCACAAAATCACTGCTGGTGGGAAGGCATAGTTAATTGCCAAGAGATCTTTTTTCATCCGAGCTAATTACACATGCTACTATACACTATGAAATATTTAAAACAGGGACGTAGTTTATCTTGAAATTAAAAAAAGTTACCCGAAATGTCTAATTTTAATGTTTAATCCTGAAATTCCTTAAAATCTCTTCCTCCGACTTATTATACAATATGAATTATTTCATTTATGACAAAATTGATATATCGCAATTCCAATTCAATGTTATTTTTAATATACTTAATCCAGGAATCTCATTCCTGTGCAAATTAAAGTGTGCCAATTGACAAAATCTGCTAAAAAATTGCTAAACCCGAAATTTGGATGAATCTCCATTATACAAGACCCATGTTCCTGCGCAAACTCGCTTAAATTTACTAAATAAAATCTACTTACTTCGTGAAGCTGATCATTTCGGGTTTTGGTGGGTTCTAAATCAAGTATAAAGTGACTGGTAACCCCCCCTTCTCTTAAATAGGCTGAAACAAACACTTTTGTTTAGAATTATACGTTTACTTTGAAGTTTCAGTATCAGTTTATTAGAAAATTAGGTGAGACTAATCAACTCAACAATGTTATGTCAAGTATAGGTAAAGTGTAAAAGGAACCCCCCCCCCCCTCTCTCCAACTAATTCAACTTTACCTAGATTTTCTTGTCGAGAACCAATTAGTTTCAAATTTTGGTCTCCTTTTATTAGAAGGATAAATTATTCCTTTAGCATGTTGAATTCCACTCCAGTCACAGATGATTGACACTCAAATTTCCGTTTTCTTAATGATACCCTTTAATAAAATAAAGCGAAATTTTTAAATAAGTTTTCAGCAATTCCTTAAAACAATATAATATTTAGTTTTATATTACAATTTTACGCTGTCGGACACCGGCGACTGACGCGGCTAAAACGGAAATTTCAATGTCAGTCACCGGTGAATGACATGCCACTTAACATCTTAATGCAAGTGTTTTTAGGTTGAGTATTTTTTTTTTGGGGGGGGGGGGGAATCCAACACTTTCATTTTGTTTATTTAAAATTGCTTTTTCCTTGCATAAAATTATCCAAATAGCTTCAAATTGTGGGTACATATTTAATAGAAAGATGGATTAATCTCACAGATACTTAATTATATTTTTTAACTATCATACTAATTGGAGCAAACTTTAAACTTCCCCCATACCCCCCCCCCCCTCACTTCAAACACTTATAAAATTTATCCGATGTTTTATAAAAGTAGTATTGTGAAATTTTCAAAATGCACCTGCTAACCCTGTCAAAATAAAGATGTTAAAAAAATGTCAGATTCAAGGTATACATTAACACTGAAATAGTTCAACAAATCACAAAAATAGATGTAATAAGATTTAAATTCAAAGTGATACTTTACGCTTTAAATATGGAAGTAAGCTCACGCATGTTACGTACGAAACTATTTTTCACGTTTCTTCTCAATTCTTTTGGTAATAAATAATTTATACCAAATATATATTTTATACCAAATTATATTGTAATGATATATTATTTCGTAATAATAATAAAATTTAATTTTGAACGCCTTTTTGGAAGCATATTTCTAGAATTCCTATTTCTAATATACTAGTTAATGTGCATTTAGGTTTGTTGAATTATATAACATAAATATTGTGTTTTTTTAAATCAAATCACAGAAATCCTCAATGTTACTCCATCCCCAGTTAATGTTGCTTCGAATATTTTTCTAATTCTTTATGTAGCTTTATGTTAATTTGATAAATTATAACATTGAAAGTTATTTTGTAAGCGAGATTTAGAAGCCTCCATTTGTGCGGATTTTAGTTGGGCTTTGGAGGACTTGCTAACGCGGATATCCGAGGTCTTGTTTTCCAATATGGTCATAATGCATATTTTAAGTTTGATTACATAATATATTTAAATTTGGAAATTAAGTTTGAGAAATTCTCGATGTTACGCCACCTTTTAACGGGGATTCAGAGCAGTTTTTTTAAATGTAGCTTTTCTTTAATAAATTTTTATTTGAATATTATTTTCTTAGACTCTTTGATGCCTGTTTACATAGATAGAATGTAATTTGGTGTTTGCCAATCCCCCCCCCCTTCCTCCCCACACAGGTACGTTAATGCGGAATTCCGAGCTCATTTTAAATATTGTTAATTTGACTACGGTAATTTCTTGGTTACATATTTTTCTGTTATATACAATTTCAGCTTTCGGTTGAGTGTAATCCTATCAAATGGAAATTTAAAAATATTAGTAAGCTACAACGTTGATAGTTAGAAATATACGAATAATTCATATGATTTTGTATGAAGTGTTCGTAACTTTGTAAATTGTCAATAATTAAAAATCTGCGTACTGGCCAGTGGCCAATGTTAATTTTTATCTATATTTTGCACAAGCATACAAATGAAAGATTATTGTAAATAATTATGTACAGATCTGTATAATAAAGACGCATGCATATAAATTATTCAAATTATTCAGAATTTTTTAAAAGAAAATAACATTCAAAAAGTATGTCTTACAAATGTTAAAAGCTTCAGCAGTTAAAGTATTGACTTCATTAAAAACCTGACACAAAACCAGCAATTTTTAATTTATGTATTTTTTTCTTAAATTAAGATTATAAATTGATACTATAAAATTTTGTTTAGTTTTATCTTAATCCTTCATTTAACTTACACGAAGTTTTTAGCTTATGATAATATGCATAGAATTTTTATAGTCTGCTTATGCATATAAGTTAAATTGTACATGTAATAAAATGTAAAATATTCTTCAATTTTTTTTCACTTTAATAAATCAAACAAATTACCGTATCATTCATTCCTAAAAGATAAATAACACTCCCAGGAGGTATATTCAAAAGCAGTAAATCATCATCATCTACAGCTGTTCCATCATCAAAGTAAGCTTTGACTCGAGCAAAAGAAATTTTCAGTTTCTGACCCTTGATAAATTAAAAGCAATAAAACTGGATTAATTTGTATTTTATTGAAAACATTTTTTTAAATAACTTTCTTTAAATGCAAATGTCTTACTGTAAAACTCTACAAAAAACTCTGCAGATTGCAAAATTCATGTAGTGGCACACTGTCTCATGCATAAAAGATATACAAAGGATATCTGGCAAAGATTGGATATTCAGCTAACAAGTGCATGTTTGGAAGTTGCACCAACATACAAGTTACTCCAGTTACTCGGCTATACATTCTTTCACTTAAAAAAAGAATCGAACATTTTCTGTACTTAAGTATAAATATATTGAAACAAATACTCATTTAAATAAACGTAGTTTTATTTTTTATCTTTTCTCTAATATAAAAGTTTAAAATGTCGATTATGAGTAAAAAATGAAAACAGAATTCAAATATAATGATTTAAAAAAGTGCTCGCTAAAGTTACGCTTAAATGAGGGCATAACTCAACTGCATTCTGTTTTAATCGGAGACTGCATTTAAGCTACGGAATTGTATAATGTTGGTAAAATTAACTTAACCTCATTAAAATAAATATTTAACACAAGATTTTCAATCAACACAAAATTTTTCAGAGTTTCCATCATAAAATTATTGTAATTTCAATAATCATGTAGTTATATTTTGTTAATAAAATATACACTGAGTTTCTTTGATTAAAAAATTTAAAAAGAAATATATTGTTCGATTTTGATAATCTTAAATACATACTTAAGTGCTAAGTTAAAGAAAAATTTTAAATGGAGGATAATGCGATTTACGACAGCTTAATTAAATATAAAATTTGCTTTAATTATTTTAATATAATATATCAAGAATACCATACAAACTTACCTGGCAGTTCTTTAATTCTAATCCACAAACTGGGCGCTTTTTTTAACAGGTCAGTGAAACAAACATAGTTTATTCACATTAATAAGATTATTTTATCTTCAAAGTTAAAAATTCGAGAGGCAATTTAGGGAAATTTGATAAATGTACGAAACATGGGGTCGCTATAAAATGAACGATGTCTATTTGATCGAAAATCTCTAAGAAAATGTTATCAATGCAGAAAAAATGCTTACTGTTTTGTTAAAGATCGAATTCCTTATTATATAGCATTTGGGGTTTCTGCATTAAAATTTTAAATAAAAAAACATTGCCGTACTTAGGGGTCACATTTAGGCACACTAATCTTACACAAAATTTGTAATATTTTCTAGTAAGTGCCTTAAAGTTGTACCTTTTCAACCTTTTATACATATATAGCTTACAGATACTAAAGAGGAGGGGGAGGGGGATAAATGACAACATTTAAATATTTCTCTACTGATATGACTTTAATTTCATGCTATAGACTCAATATTTTGAAAAATAAAATAGTTGTCCAGAGCTTCTTCCATTTCCCGTTCAAGCGTTGTCTTTGTTTATAATATTTTTTATGCTAGATTTATTGTTTTAGGAAACAGTCGAACTCACTTAAGACGTGATACCGACTAATACCCGAATTTACTCCAGTTCCAACATCACCAGAACATTGCTCTTACAACAAATGTAAAAATTTTCCATTTAATATAAGAAAAAAATTTTCATCTCTTGGAACAAAAAGATCTCGCTTAAGACGCGAATTCATATACCTAGATATTAAGTTTTTAATGTGAACATCAAACTATTTCCGAATAGTAGTAATCACTTTATTTAATGACAGAAATAATACTATTCGGATTTAGTGAGAGACATTGTAAAAAGGAATCCTTTAGACTGGCATAGCTGGCATAGCTAATGCGAATATTACTAATCGGAAATAGTAGGTATTTGGATAAAATGTAGCAGTACTAAAATCAAGAATTTCTTCAAACAATCAATGATAAAATAATTTCGTAAAACGATCATTGGTCGAATTTGGAAAAATAGGTTTCAAAATGTACAATAAGACGGACATAAGCACTTTCATACCAAAGTTAGTTGCTCTAGATACCACAGTCTATTTTTTCATCTGAGGCAAGTAACAAATTACCCATACGCAAAAAGAAGTTCATATGAATAATAAAGACCAAGAGGAGTCTTCAGAGTCTAAACTGGGAAAAAATATTCGAGATGCATAATTAAATGCGTAGTAAAAGCTTCGGTAAAAATTAATGATTCTAGTTTCCATACTCGATTCATAATTAAGCGAACAAATAGATACACACACAAAAAATTGATTTTTACATGTGAAATATAGCTCAGAAACTGTACAGGGGAGAAATTTGAATAAGAGCTTTGAGATGTAGAATTAGTAGGGTATACGCACCTTTGTGCTATTTTTTATGGCGCAAGATCACGTAGTCTTTTCACAACTGGGATAATAAAATGACATACACTCAAAATAACGATTTTTCTGACGTACCACAAAATAAGGAATGTTACACACAAAACATACATAAGTTTGCAAAGATTATCAATAACTTCTATTTTACAGTTAATCCGAAAAGTTACACTAAAGCTCACAAAAAGCATGCCTACTAAAACTAAGGAATGTTACACAGAAAATATTCAGAACGTTTCACAGTTGATCAGTAATTTCCACTTTCTCAAATATTCCAAAAAGTTACATAACATTGTGGAAGGTATTACACAGGATTTCTCGGTATTTTTGGATCAGAAGAAATAAACCGAGAAAACCCAGGAATGTTACACAATAAAGTTCAAGAACATTGCGCAGATTTTTTACAGTGATCTGCTCCCAAAAGTACATGTATTTCATTTAAATTTCTTTCATATAAACAATTTTTACCTTCAGGGCAGATATCGCTCAAAAATAAACTTTTTCCTTTTAATTCCGCAATTCAACGAATGTCTCTAATTTTGGGTACATTAGCACAAATTTTTTCTTGCTCCATTACCTCAATTTTAATCTTTTTACCTCCCATTAAACCCCTTAAATTAACAGAATAACAGTTATGATCTACCGTTGTTTCGGTACCTCCAAACAACCCGTGAGTAATTCGGACCTTTCTTAAACTTTTTAATTCCATCTTATTGGCAACGAACTTTGAAATATACGACTTAGAAGAGGCCGTATCTAACAATGCGCGTACTATATATTCACAACCATTATTTCTTACATAAACATATAAAATTTGTAAATAAACTTCTTTCGGCAAGTTTTCATTCGCAAAAAGGGCAGTATCCGACACTTCGGTCTGTTGTTTAGATTTTTCCTTTTTTACGTTTCTATACAAAATCATGTGTTATGATTCCCGTTACAAATCCGGCATTTAATATTTTTTTTTGCAAAAACGCGATAAATGTTTTTTCCTTTCTAGGCACTTAAAACATGCTCCTTTTTTCATTAGAATGTTCTTAATTTCATCAATAGATAACTCATTAGTCATATCGCAATTAACCGATGAGTGATGAAATGATTCACAAAAAACGCAGTTTATTACGTTTAAATTCTCTTTTTTGTTCATTGACACTAAATCATTAGCTGTGGGATAATTTTTTTGTTTATTGTTATTTCGAAACGAATTAAAGTTTTTCTTTTCAGGAGGAATAAAAAATTTTCTATCTTCGTTAATTGGGTTTATTACTAGATTAGCCTTTTCTCTTGCTTTTAAACAAGTAGATAAAAAATTCATTAGTTCTTCAATTTCATAAAATCCTTTTTCATTATCAGACTTGTTAAGTTCTATTAACAAATCTTTCGGAATTGTTTTAAAAATGGTTGTACATAATACACTTGAAATGTTATTTATATCTGTTCCTAAGCTTTGCAAACTTCTCAGTTCCACTGATAATTTATCAAAATATTGTCGGAAAGCATATATATCATTCGAAGTTCTCAACGGCTTGATAGCTAAAAGATTACTAATATGATTGTGTAATAATTGTTTATTAGCAAACCTACTTTTCAGCAATTCTATAGCCGCATCGTAATTTTTTTCGGAAACAGGAAAACCTTCAATTGTGTTTAAAGCGGTCGATCTTAAATGCGATCTTAAATAATTAAATTTATCAACTTTATTTAACGACTTATTATCATGAATGGCCGATTTAAAACTGCTCCAAAAGGAAAGCCATTCATTTATATTTCCATCAAATATTGGTATATGCAATTTCGGTAACTTAACTTTTACAGAATTATCCACTTTTTCATTAAATGCACTGTCTGAAAATTGTTCTTTGTTACTTTCTTGTTTTGATTTTAATGCCGCGTTTCCAATGCTTTCTTTAATCAAACCGGCTTTTAACGAAGGGGTGATATGCGGGTGTCGTACCTGCTTTCATTTTGCACCCATTTCCATACGCAAGCTTAAAATCTATCCCCCCAAAGAAACCGGAAACTGCGCAACTTTTCGTTCTGACCTTTGATTGGCTAATTGGTGAAATTGAGCATGAATTTCCTGTGTAAACACAAACAGAAGGCTTTTGTTACGTTTGGCGTGTTTAAAACTTATTTTTTTTCTTTTTTGCTTCTGTTTTTACCTTATTCTTGTTATTGCACACTTTATCGACCTGGAAACAAATGCTAATTTAACATTCTAATGCGAAATGGGTAAAACAAAATAAGTTGTTTTAAAGACTGAATTTTATGGGAAAAGAGAATGTGGAGTTTCGGAAGAGGGGACTTTAGATGAAATTTTAATGAAATGAATGTGAATCCTTAATGAAATTTATGATTAATTGTTTATTTTTGTTATAAAGAAAAAAATAAAACAGAAAATTAAATAATAATAATAAAGTATTTTAAAAATATTTAATTTTATTACTTTGTTGAATGTGTATTGGGGGGGGGGGGAATCAGATGATGAAGCAAAATTTCGGAAAAAGAGCAGGAAAATTGCACTTACATAATGTAATAACACTAAAATTTTTACAAACAGCTGCTTTAATTTGCTTCGTATGGTTAATAAAATTTCCAGTTTTTTTTTTTATTATTATTTTTATTTATTTATTTTTTTAACTTTGTTTTGCATATTTTATAATCTAGTTATCTTTAAAACAAATCAGGAAACAGAATATTGATTAGGGGAATAGGGGAAAGAAAGGCTGAATTCCTCCCCATTTAAATAAAAACAATTAAGTTATAGAAGTTGTTAAAGGTTTATCATTTTCAGTTTAAAATGTTAGCTTATTCATATCTGAAAATAAAAGAATTGTAATATTAATTAAATTTATAGTAGTAATGAAACTAATAAATTTGCTGATCGATGGTCTGAAATATTAGTTCTGCAGTTCTGTTTTGAAATTATTTTATTTAGTACTAAAAACATTCAGCCTGCAGTATTGTTTGTTTGATATTTGTAATACTAGTTAGTACAAGCAGTATATCAAGTAGTTTCGAGGAGTTTAACTGTTAAAAAGAGCATGAAATACACGAATTTATGCATTAATATTTAAAATTTAAAAAAAAAGTTTCAGAATTTTTTCTCCTTTTTTTGTATTGTTCTCTAAATCTCTCACGGTCTCAATAATTTTATAAACTATAATTTCCTGACATTTTGTTTTTAAAAATTTGTATCTGAAATTGTTAAAATGTGGATCTTGCGGAAATTACAATAATTAATTTAAAATAAATAATTCTCACAAACATTTTATTAACTCTTGATATCCTAATTTAGCGATGCACAACCTTTTTTCCAGAAAATCATTTGACACCAGAATATTTCAAAAATGACGTTTGTTTTGTTTCATAGCAAAGTTTCTGTCATTATTACAAGGAAAAATATTCTGCATAAAATTACTGGTATCACTTTGGCCCGCGGGCCACAGGTTGTGCACCCCTATCCTAATTGTTAAATTTATTTGGAAATAAATATTTTGTTTTATTAGTATTCCTTCATTAAAATCTGGTTCTAAATGCAATCATAAAAACATTTATATTAACATTTTTTTCCTTTTTTCGAAGGGGGGGGGGGAGAGAGGAGATGTGTCCGTTTCTGGAATTTTAATTGCTTTGATATATTACTGTTGCTTACAATAAAATGTTGACTAATATTAGAAAATAAGGTATAAAAATGGTTAAATATTGTTGGTAAACAAATAAAATATTGAAAAAAAAATCTGAATATAATAATAATCTAATTATTAGAAAATAGTTTTTAATGAAACTCATTAAAGATATCTATTATTGGCACATCTACCCTACATAGCAATATTTAGTTTTAAATATGTATAAATTTTGCTTAAAAAAATAAAAAAAAACAATTAAAATTATCTTTTTTTATAACCAAATTAATTTTATATTATAAATGTAAATGAAAATTTCCGTGTATTATTTATATTAATTACATTGTAATAAATAACACATAAAAAATAAAAATTCAACATTTCCTTAGCGTTGTTTAAATTAAATCTCGAACTTCAAGCAGACGAAAACCTAAAGTTAAATTATTACACATGCGCGTGCATTAAGCTTGTGATTCTGTTGCTGCAATGACCGACCAATCAAAGAATGAAACAATGTCAACAACGCGAGAAATATCAATAGCGCTAACGAAAAACCATTGACTTTCTCATATACGTAGACGCCAAATCCCATTGTTATCTCGGCATGGTTTCGAATCCAACATCTTTGGCGAAAAGATGCTGTTTTTTTGGCGGTGATCACTTTATTGGCAACTTTCAGATTTCACAAAGAGAAAAGAAGAAGTGCGGTCCAATTCAAGACAAACATAGCAATATGAGTTTCGGCGGGAGAAAAACCGGTTTGGCGTGCTAAATCTGCCCTCCGTCACGTGACGGAAGGCACACATGTCGGCCTACGAAAAGGTTGCTATTTTGGAGTCTAAGTATCTTAAGGTCATTGCGAAAAACATGCAGACGATAAGCAGAAATCACGGTAAATTGTTTACCCGAACTGAATCATGGGTAAAAGGCGGATTACTGACCTAGTCGATTGCAGGTCTGACTTTGGGGAGAAAATGACCAAGGATCGATTCTCCTTCAAACCGGTTTGTGCACTGGAAATGGAGTAGGGGGTAAAATAACCGTTCTGAGGTGTCTTGAAAAACTGCATTGGAAACGGGGCTTAAATTTAAAAATCCGGCATTTAATTCTCTAATTTTCTTATTTGCGCGTGACTTCCATAATATTACATTTTCGCTATACTTTTCAGCGACTTCTAATTCTTTCTCTAAATCATCGGGATTGACTAATAATTCAATTGAATTATCTGTTGTCTTAAGTGACTTAAATTTGTCGGTCAATGTTTCAACATGTTCTTGCAGTTCTTCAATAGACACATCGTCTGATTTTATGGAAGTTTCGATTTTATTTAGAATTTTCGTAACAGCAGATCGAAAAATCGTTCTTCTTTTTTTAAGTGTTTCTAAACTTTCTGCTTCAGCCATTTTTTTTCTCTTTCTCTACTTAATTAGTTAATTTCGAAATTCAAATTCTTAATTATTTCAAAATATATTACCACCGTACATCCCGCGGCAGGGATGCCATGTTGATTTCAAATACGACATTTCAGTAGAAAAATAATATTCTTAAAAATAATAATATAAAATTTTCCTACCTTGCGGGTTCTTGAGGGATGTACCGTGGGCAGAATCGTAATTCTTGGCCATCTTCAAAAACAGAAAATCCACAGCAAAAAAAAAAAAAAGACAAAACATCAACACACAAAAAAGGTTGATTATTTACACGCGCGCACAGATATTACATGTTTCTTGATCATTATTCTTAATACAACTACATCGAAATCTGAAAGGTACAAAAAGAACATTAATAAAAAAGATCATGAAAAAACCAATCAGCGTTTAGTTTGCAAAAGAAAGAAAAAAAAATAAATGAATGTTCTCAAAATGATCGGCTGCTGGTGCCAGGGAGTCTTCGTGAAGAGTGTTTTCACACCATCCCAAAAGAAGACTTCTTGCGAATTTCCCAGGACATGTATAGCTGATCTAGCTATACGCTAGATTAATACAGCGGTGCATAGTTATGAGAGGTCACTGCTTCGCAGGATGGTATGGTAACTTTCGTTAATATTTCATCTAGATTAATGCTACAGGACTATTCACCGAACTTTATTGTCAGAGGTAGTAGATAAAGCATTGGCCTCGTAAGCCAAGGATCTGGGTTCCATTACCAGCCTGGGCAATTTTTTTGCTCACTTGGAATTATTCAATTCGCATCTTTATATGGCTTCCAATATGATTCAACTAGGTCTAGAGGCCTACCGTACAGCTTAAGTTCAACAAGCCCCAACCGCCTTGAAGTTCAAAATTTCATTCTATTTTAAGTCAACTATTGCTTCAACCAATAATAAACAGAAAAACATGCATTACCAGCCTCTACCTAACAAAAATTAACCCTTTCGGGTCCGAATTTTTTTTCAATTTTTAGAAAAAATTGTTTTTACGTCGATAACATTAACACTAGATATCCAAGTAGATTAGTTAGAGTTTAACAAATATTTAATTGTCTGAAAGTTTGTTTGTTTGTATTTATACCGGCCAATTATCTACACTGTGGGATATAGGCCCTAAGGAATGGGATGCCCTTCGCGGGGGTCTTTTTAAGTGAACCTAATCCGTATTTACGCAAGGTTCGAAGAAAACCACGGAAAACTTCGAACGGTTAGGCCGACGGTCGCGATTGTGTTCGAACCCAGCACCTACCGTCTACCAGTTTGGAGGTCAGAACCTCGCAGCCGCTGGTGGGGCCAAATTGTGTGAAAGAAAACAAATGTTATTGTTTTGCGTACTATCCAGTTAATATTCATATGACAATAGGCTAAGGAAGAATTTTTGAAGATGTTTAGAAAATATTATATAACAATCAGATTTAACATATCTTACAAATTTCTTATACTTTTTTAGCTTTATCATGCATGGTTCTTTCAGAAAAGTCACTTTTATTTTAAATTTAAAGATTATATTTAATTTATTTTAATATATATTTTAAAATAAAAGAATCGCAAACTGCGCAAAGAGAATGAAGCAAATAATAATAAATATTATTATTACTAAATGCATAAAGATAAATGAAGTCATATAATAATTGCATAGACATATACTATATTACTACATGTAAACAGCAGCAAAAATATTTCTTAAAACAAAATAATACTCCATTAAAAGACATGTACTATTAATAGTACACCAGGCCCGAAAAAAAAAAAAAAAACTTGTTGTAAAATATGTTTACTCTTGCAACAAAGTTTAGGGATTTTAAATGAAACGTTATTGTTGCAAACTTCAATTTCTTCGAATCATTATTTCAATCGATTCTTTCTGTAGACTACATCAATAGCAGTATTACATGGAATTATCAACTTGGCATCATTAAAGTCTATGAAACTATAAGGGTTGTAGAAATAAAGTCTAGCAAGTGCTGCCGTTGTTCGACAATATTGCAAAATATCTTTTTTATGCTCTTTCAAGCGTTTAGGAAAATTTCTTTTCGTATCTCCAACATAAAACATTTTTGCATTGTTTTTCGAAATAATGGGTATTCATTAAACTCCGGCACGTTCATGCGCCAGTGTAGAATACAAATTACCCTTTAATAAGTTTTAAAAATGTATGGAGGGGGAATAACAACAAGTTGGATATTAAATCTGCGAACAATTCTCCTTATTTTTTCAAAAATTACTGGGATATATCTGAATCGGTAATATGACGTTTTCTATTGGTTATTAGGAAAGCTGTAAAAGGGGAAACTTTGATTAATATAAATGTATTTGATGGGAAAACCATGACAATGGTAACCATGGGAAAACCTTTAGTTGCACGTGTTAAAATGATGCTTTACAACTAGTTTTATTTATCTCTTACTTTTAACGTGAGATTACTCTCGTAATTGTACTTCGTTAAACCATTTGGATGTTTTTACGGTACTACTTGTTTATCCCGTCGATCAAAAAATTATCGCCAAACCATAAGATTAAATGCCAATAATGGATGACCATGAATGTCACATTCAATGACATTAAATATGATAAAGGTGTTAAAAACGTCATTAAGTGATTTTATTTCGACTTTTTATCTGTATTTTTATAAATATTCTACTAATTATTTGTTTTTTCGTTATTTAAAATAAAAATTATGGCAATATCTATAATTTGGCGAAATTGGTCACGGGATAACCAAGTAGTACAGTTTATTCTAATTTTTGTTAGGTAGATGTTGGCAATTCACGTTTTCCTGTTTATTACTGGTTGAAGCAATTGTTCACTGATACGTAATATAATGAACTTTTGATCTTCAAGACGGTTTTACTCTGTTTGGAAGCAATATAAAGATGTTTTCCAGATGAAGACCTCAAACGAAATTCGAAACGTTAAATTTCTGAAATTTAATTTAATGTCTGTACAGTTTTTCAGTTTAACAACATTTTGTACACCATTTAATAATCATGTTATTTTTATTTTCAAGTCTATCTGTATATTAAAATATTTCGGATTTTATGAAATTGATGTACATTGCTGAGATTTACTACAAGTTAATTCCTGTATAGTAGAAAGCATACAGTATTTACAGGGACACATAAAAGATTTCGGATACTGTACAGTATCCGAAGTATTGTAAATTATAAAAACATTGTTATCGTACGAACACACCTCATTTGCTATGTTTGGCGTGCAATTTTGGATTTGTTTACATGGTACATAACTCGCTAAAAAAGCTCTATAAGAAACAAACTGAAATTTTGTTTCATTTTGCTATCTGTTAGACCTCTTTTCACACCAATTTCTCTCTTTTTTTAGCATTATTTATATACGTGAAAAAAAAAAATTGTAGCGAGTATTTGAGGATAGAGAACGCACAGGAAGAAATCCTTCCCTTACTAAATCTGCCAAACATAATCTGTGGGGTTTTATTACTTAGATAAATAATCAAAATAAATTTTCTCATTTATGTCAATCAGCAGTTTAGACATTTTTGTTAAAAAACATTTTTTATCGCTTAATTTCCGTGCTTGAAAGATGGATTATAAAAAATAGACAATTTTCCTAAACCGTCCGGATATCCGGAATTATTCAATGACTTAAAATCCAGAGTTTATTTACATTAAAATCGTATACAAAAATCGAGACTTTGAAAAACTGACGTGATAAGCGGAGTGACGCTAAAACCGGGTGTCGGGATAGCAAGATTTGACTGTACATATATTTTTTTTTCGATAAGGAGCTACGCAAAACTCTAAAAAGGCAAAATTTCTGTTTTCTAGCTCTTATTTTATAATTTTTAGCTCACAGGCTGTCAACTGTGACATTCTGTGGCAACTGTGTCATTCTGTACTTACGTGCGTATGTACGTAACGTGATTACTCATGATAACAATATCCGATTCACTTGAAATTTTGGATATACGTATATTCTGATAAGGCGCTTCCCTGATTAATTTTTTGGAATTCATTCGATATGTATAAGAAAGGGGGAACGGGGGGCTAATGCCCCTCCCCTTGATTTATAAAAATGGGTTTTTCATGCAGAATTATCAGTTTTTGTTCAAAATTTAGACATAGGATCATTCTGATGAGGTTCCTCCATGATTAGTATTAGGTGTTCATTGAATAAGTATAAAGAGGGGGAACGGGGGCTAATACCCCTCCCCTTAATTTATATAAATGGGTTTTTCATGCAGAATTATCAGTTTTTGTTCAAAATTTAGATATAGGATCATTCTGATGAGGCGCCTCCGTGATTAGTATTAAGTGTTCATTGGATAAGTATAAAGAGGGGGAACGGGGGCATAATGCCCCTCCCCATGATTTATATAAATGGGCTTTTCTTGCAGAATTTTTCAGATTTCATTCAAATTTTAGGCATGTGATCATTTTGAAAGACGGCAGCGCCATGATTAGTTTTGGGAGTTCATTGGATAAGTATAAAGAGGGGGACGGGGGCTAATCGCCCACCCTTTATTTCGATAAATGGGTTTTTCATGCAGATTTATCAGATTTCAATGAAATTTTAATACGATAAGGCATATCTTTGATTACTTTAACCCTTTCCGGCGCACTACTCCTTAAAGTTGTAATTTAAAGAAAAAAAGTATTAGGCAATCTATTAAGGCCTAGAGGCGTTCATAGGTATTGTTTTGTAAAGATTGCACTAACCATTTTAATTATACAGCTGTTGCCGAAGTGGTAACCTCCCATAAGTAAAGCATTGATAAGCGCAGTGAGAAGAGCATTGCTGTGAAGCGCGTATTACAGTAAAACATTTTACCTATTATTTAAAAACAGTAGAGATTGATCTATGAGGTGCTGCCATCTAGAACTCATAAGAAAGATTTAAAGTAGCCATTAGAGTAGTTTTTGAAATATTCACGGAGTTTTTGTGTCTCTAAACAGGGGGAACTTTAGGTGTTGCCGACCCGGCAACACTGCGCGTTAAGGGGTTAATTGGTTCAATGATTAAGTATAAAACGGGGAAATGGAGGGAGCTGTCCCACCCCCTTAATTTGTTTTCCGAACGGCACTAACCCTTGAAATAATACAATTTGTATGCGTAGCCTATGAGCTCAATACCATCAGTTTAACTTGGCTAATTTTTTTTTTTTTTCGATTATTAAGGGGGAAAAAAGAGTCATATACGAGAATCTAAATTTTGTCATGTAATAAAATCTTGTTCAGCCACTCGTCTAGTATAGCTAAATCCTTATAATCGAGCGCAAGCAGCGATAAAAACAATAACAACAACATTATTGTTTACAAATACAGGGTATTCTGCAAATAAGACCCCGATTTCAAAATTAAATTTCTCAAAATCAAAAATAGATAGAATTATGCGGTAAACTGTTTGTTTATTAGATAAGCTGTAAAAATCTTATAGAGAAATTTCGAACGGTGAATATTTTGAAAAAAATTGTTTTCTAATTCCAAAAATTACTTTACTTGACATTTTTCTTGCTTTTGGTTGCTTGTGGGGAAAGAGGTTTTCCGCTTATAGTGTCATATTTTAATGATTTTGTAATTAAATTTTTGAAATTTCGAATTTCCAAAAATTTAGTTTGAAAAATTCTTTTGAAAAGCAGCATTACCTCTTGAGCGATTTACACTAATAACTATTCAGCACTAATTTATATCAGGGACTACTTAAATACAAAGTTTTATTAAATTTCCTTCATTAGTTCTTGAGATAGAGTGCCCACAAAATTTATGTCACAGACACACTGTAAAAAAAAAGTGTCGATCTACTAAAAAAACTTTAGTGATCTTGTAATTACTAAAAAATTTTTAGTAATCTTAGTCGGTTACAAGAAAATCTGTAAGAATTACTAGAAAAAAGTTAGTAACGAATAGCGTTAATAAGTTTGTATTTTTAATAGCTATTACTAAAACTCACTTGGTGTGGCCTTGATAGCATAGTGGTTATAGTAACGGACTCCAGGCTGAAAGGTCCCGGGTTCCCTACTGGCCACTGCCAAATACGCCTCGAATATATGTAGTGTAATTACTCGTCAATAAAGGGATTATGAATATACTGTAGGAGCAGTAGCAATGTTTGGTGCTGCCATCTATTGCGGTTTTGCCGAAAATATCCCGCTTCTGAAGTCTGGATGCAGCTCGAAGAAAACTCCTGCCCTTCGGGCCCATGTTATGGTTATTAAAAATAATTTTGCAGCTTTTACTAAAATTTACTTGGTGACTCATACTAAAAATTTTTAAGTTAGTTATACAAAAAGTTCTTTTGTTTAGTTTACAAAAGAAATGCTTGTTTCGCTTGCAAAAAAATGTTTGTAATGGTTACTAAAAAATTCTGTGGAATACAAATTTACTAAAAAATTTTAGTAACCTCTTGAATTTTTTTTACAATGCAGACGAAGAGACTGCCTGACAGAGTCACAGACTCACAGACAAAATTTTTAATAAAAACATGTTTTGTGTTTTTTGACCCTTAAAGCGTGTAAATCCATCGAAAACCTGAATTAAAAATTATCCGAATCCAATATTTTCTTTTTGTAAAAGAAAAAAAAAAGTTAAAATGCGTTATTTTAAATCGTGATGTCATTTTCTATTCAAAAGTTTTTAAATAGTTATTTTCAATTGTAATATGAAAATGGAATGATATGTTAATTTCCATTGTTTTCTTTTCTCTCCTCAACAATAAAAGTAATCCAATTGTCGATAATGTGACGAAATTTCAAAAAAACAACCTTTAAAATTAAGTTCAAAACGAGTCGGATGGGGCAATCCCAAAACTTTTCTCTGCCTCGTGCATGTTATGCTTCAAAATTCGCTACCACAGTGCCAAAGTTAAATGACAATCTAATGTTTATCGTGAGGATTCCAAAGTGCATGAAATTCCGTGCATTAGTTTTTGGAACAGGACTGTTGCGGATATCGGGAAAAATGCAACATAAAAGGGCCACTTGTTAATCGATTTATACCAAAACAGTGAAAGCAATAATATTTATTATACTATACCAGAATCTCGAGTTAGATGAAAAAATTCGTGCATTAGTTCTTGAGATACCGCTATTGCAAGAATCGGGAAAATTCTGCATAGGAGCGTCAACTATAGGCTATTGACGCCAAAACATAAACAAAACTGGTTTATACCACGTATTTACTGAAAACGAAGTTTGATAGAAATCTGTACATTCATTCTTGAGATAGAGCTATTGCAGAAATCGTGAAATATGCACGATGCAGTGCCACCTGCTGAGCGGTTTATACCAAAATGTAAACAACGTCAATTCATGTAAAGGACTAACAGCATCTGAAGTTTGATTTAAATCCGTGCATTAATTATTGAGACAGAGGTTTTGCGTAAATCGTAAAAATGCAGCATAGCAGCATCACCCGTTGAGGGATTTTCACCAAAAACTAATCAGCATAACTTTATATTAGGGACTGTCTGAATATAATTTTTTATTAAATTCCGTGCATCAATTCTTGAGACAGAGCGCCCACAAAATTTATGTCTCATACAAACAGACAGGCGGACAGAGTTAAAGACTCACAGACAGATATTTGGTACAAACATGTTTTTTGGAATATCTTACTCCTAAAACGTGTAAATCCGTCAAAAATCGGAATTCTAACATTTTTCTAATTCCGAAACTTTCTTCTTGTAAAGATTAAGTAAAAATAGCGAATGCGGGCACATCTACAAATAAAATGCTTTTAGTTAAAAACATAATTATCAAAATCGGCTCACAAGGAGAAATGTCCAACTTTGATAATCACATATTTTGATTATTTTAATATATGTTGTAGGACAGAGACCCCTTAGCCTCAGGCTCAATGGATTTTATACAATACTCTGTAGTTCTTCAGAAACAGGGAGGGGGGGACTAATATTATGACGGGACTTAAATATTTTTTTTCATAACGAAGGACGTGGTTGATCATATCTCAGAAGGTATATCTTTAGTTCGCTGCCCAAAAGGTCCAGGATCGATACACCGCTGCGCTACGTTCTTTTTCATCTTATTTTTTGTTTTATAAATATATACTGGTAATTATAATAAAAAAATCGAAAAGTCAATAAAAAATTTTAATATTGTATATCATTTTTATTCTAATATATTTACTTTCTTTATTTATGACTAAATAGTTGTATAAAACATCATAAATCGATCTAAAACTTTTGTTTTCATCAAATCAGTTTTAAAAGGCACTTTATAAATATGCAATAATATTTAACAATTGTGCCAATTCGTGATTTTAAAGAAATGTCATTTATATGACCTCCAGATCCCAAAACCACCCTCCGTTCAAATGTTGACATACACACACATACATATATATATATATATATTTATTTATATATATATATATATATATATATATATATACCTTGTGTAGGTGTATAAGTTAAAAAACCTCCATGCAACTGGCGCCAAGCAGCTCTATATTGCACAAAGTCCATATAATTTTATATGAAAATATGACAGTGATGAAAAAGATGAAAAATAGGGTGCAATAACAATTTGAACAATGAATTAAACCAAGAACATCACCAAGAAACACCTAGAACAATCTCCCTGCTCCTCGAAAGGTGGGGGGGAGCAACAGGGATAAAAAAAACTTTAAAAAATGTATCCTCACAGGTTTCGCAAGGCATGACAGACCTGCATACTCCATTAATGTAAAAATGTATAAATAAAATAACTTTGATCAATAAAACTTTAAACAATAAAACCAAATAAAACCAAATAACGACTAACAACAAAACCATAAACCAAGTTAACTCTTAATGAAAAAATGTTTTTAAATCTTAATAAAATAAAAACTTATAACAGTAATAAAATGACTTAAATAACTTAGCAATAAAGAAAATAGACATGCAGGAAATCCATACCCTCACCTTGACCTATGAGGGAAAAAAAGAGATACCTGTTAAAAGAATTTCACACTTCCATACTTACACGAGCAGGAATAAAATAGTCCTAGGATAGTAAACTGGCCAGCCTCCAATCTTGATTTGTCGTTCCAATATTCAGTTCGTTTAAAAAACAGTACCAGATCTGTTAAATCCAAAAAGTTGAATCACATCACCCTGTTGACTTTCCATAAGGACTTTCATCAACAAGTCTTCATATATTCAACCTTCTCGAAAAACCTTCCATCATGGTTTTTGGCCCTAAAGCTGTTGCCACTTCAAAAAACCTTTCTTGGGATCATTTACATAATGAAAAATAAATTGATATGGATAAAAATTATTATAAAAAAGATTTGCAGTAAATTTAAAAATCTGTGAATTAAAAATTTCTTTCGTTCCGCAAATTTTATAATATCTGATTACTTGCCCCAAAATAATATTTAATAATACTATTTGATAATACTCTTATCGAATACTCCCTAATATATCGAATACTCAAATTCGAATACCAGTGAGGCATAGAATGGGTTTTTTAATTAAATTCATTTTATCAAAAAGCTTAATCTGTAAATTACCATTATTAATATTTAAATCAAGATCCAAAAAATTTACATGAAAACTATTATCTGAAGCACTATTTAATTTTAAACAAGATGGATATATATGATTACTCGATTCCAATAACTTATATAAGTTGTTGGAATCGATTAAATTAAATTAAGTACAAAAAAAATTAGAAATTGAAAAATATTTTATTCTGTGTATTTGACCTGGATACAAATATTCCAGAGCATCTTTCGTTTTGTATATATCATTAAAAATGGCTGAGTTATAATACTCTGAATTTCTAAAGTGGGTGACGTTTTGAAAAATCTATTTCCCTGCGACAACACTCGGATATATCAACCAATCTTGATGTGAGTGAGCATGCGCACAGGATTTATTAAGATCTCGGTGAAGCTCATTTTTTAATTTTACCCATCTTGTTGTTTTAAAATAGCAGGTACTTCATTATATCACCGAATTCAGGATCAAATATAAATCGCTTTATAAAAAACCAGATTGCATAAAGTTGATTAAATTAAATTAAGTACAAAAAAAATTAGAAATTGAAAAATATTTTATTCTGTGTATTTGACCTGGATACAAATATTCCAGAGCATCTTTCGTTTTGTATATATCTTTAAAAATGGCTGAGTTATAATACTCTGAATTTCTAAAGTGGGTGACGTTTTGAAAAATCTATTTCCCTGCGACAACACTCGGATATATCAACCAATCTTGATGTGAGTGAGCATGCGCACAGGATTTATTAAGATCTCGGTGAAGCTCATTTTTTAATTTCACCCATCTTGTTGTTTTAAAATAGCAGGTACTTCATTATATCACCGAATTCAGGATCAAATATAAATCGCTTTATAAAAAACCAGATTGCATAAAGTTGATTAATTTCACGAAATTCACATTTATATTCAGTCTTGATATAAACAAGTATTGAATCTTCTATTATCGTATTCGACTAATTTGAGCTTTGTATAGTTAAATAATATAACTTGATTTTTTTTTTTTTTTTTTTTTTTTTTTTAAGTAAAGCATATGAAAGGTACTTCTTCTTCCCGGTACTTGCCGGAAAAACTTTTCTGAATTATTTTGCTTTCGGTTTCTTCCTGGTTTAATTTTTATTATATTTAAATATGTTTTATTTTATCATAAATAGATGGTGCCACACCAGTTTTTGTTACGAGTTTGGAATTAATATGTTTTTTTGGATGAAAGGCGAATTTTGAGGGAAAAAATCTATTTAAATGGTCAGAAATAATTGTTTAAAAATAAAAAATGCTAAAATTTTAGTTAAGGTATGATATCAAAAATTTTAAATTATAATTACAAGTATGCTTACAAAACAAAAAATGAGATTAATAAATGTAGCACTACTGGCCATCGACCAGAGGCTCTTTGGTCAGCGAACCAAAGCGAACTACCAACTGAGCTACGATCAACCATGACGTTTATTTTCAAAGTAAGTATTTAAGTTGTGTCATATTATTAGACCTTCCTGTTTCTCAAGAACTAAGGAACATTGTATAAAATCCATTGAATAGGAGGCTAAGGAGTCTCTGCCCAACAACATATATTAAAATAATCAAAATCTGTGATTATCAATGTTGGCACTCTTTTTGTCAGTCGAAAGTTCAGGCTAGATGAGTAAAAAAAATGTCTAGTGTTTAAAATGTATTTTAAACACTATCTGGCAATTTCCCATAACAACCAAAAAAACGTAATTAAAATACGTGCTCTTTTTGAATATGTATAAATGAATGATCTCTCCTAAAACATGGAGCTTTTATAAATTATATTTAATTTTAAGTATTCGCGTTAATGTTATAAACAAATGAAGGCTTATGAATCATTAGATAGACACTTTTTTGTGAGTTTCTTGAATAAAGACATCGCTTTTCTTGTATTTGAACAAATCAAACAAGTGAATATTTTTCAGTTTGATAGAAAATGTACTAGACATTTCTCACTTATTTCGCCTCTTACCAGTTGTTTCTTAACTTTTCAGGAGAATATCTTGTTGAACAAGCACAATGCATAGGTACAGGAATATGGAATTCGCATTTAACTATTTAAGAGGTAATAAATTTAAGTTGTTATTAAACAAACTAGCCACCCTTGCCAACCAGTTTGGTCACCCTTAAATCTAATGCTACGAATTTTATGGAGTTAATTTTATTTATAATTTAATTCAATTGTTTAATCATTTGCCGAAATCGGTAGCTTATGGTAGAGAAATGGAGATTTCGTTATTAATATCTGAGCTGGACGCATGGGATAAGTCGCCAAGCAATGTTCTCGCCACACTTGTTTGCATTTCATTAATTTCATTAAATATAAAGTACTATCTGATCATCAAATGGACCAATTTCGCCAAATTATACAAACTTACATAATTTTATTTTAAATAGCGGCAGAACAAAAACATTAATAAAAATACAAATAAAATGTTTAACTAAAAATAATTTGCACCTAACAGACTGATAATAAAGTTTAATTGGATTGCATGCTCTAATTTTTTTTGCATGGCAAATTCATGGTTGAAGAACTTGCTATGTGAATCATTACCTACATAAATTATTTTTTTCACTCATTGAAGAATGAATCCTTTTTTGTTTACTATGGTAGAAAGATATATTGGATTCTTAATTTAATTTTCACTGAAGTAATCTCAAAGTATGCATATACTTTAATGTAACTCATCTCTCGAATATTTTTTTTCAAACGATTTCTATAAAAGTGTAACTTTTACGCAATTTTATTGGAAGGAATAATTTTGATAAAATCTGGCTGCTTGGCATATGAAAAGAGATATGGTCATCCCGGCAAACTGTTGATGACAGCCAAATGCTTTGCGCTTAATAATAATAATCTTTACAATATTTGGCGACTTATCACCCGCATCTGCTAATATTAAAGTACAAAATTGGCCGCATAGCATATAATTAGTGAAGCAGATAGGGCGGAACTGTTGATGACAATCACATGACTTCGGTTTTTATTACATAGAATAATTACTTTCAATAACACATAATGAAAAACTAAAGCAGGGAACACTCTTATGACTTCTAAGCTGTAACTGTATGACAAATTTACACCAATAGTAAAAAAATATATATATGTGTTTATCATATTAAAGTGACTGCAGCGCTTCTAGCAGCGTAAATTAAAAATTAATTTTTCTATATTAAAAAATACAAAATTAGCGTCACAAAATCAATTACATAAATGTTTCAGCTAGGTGGGGAGGCCTACCAAATGGCTTAAGCACAACGTGAAACGTTCTCAGTTTAAAATGAAATAGCATCTTATGTGAAAAATAATTTTATTAGAAGACCAAAAATGTTTAATTTTAGATATCCAGTCACTGTCTTAAATATGTTGTAGAAGTGTGATATTATAAGGCAGATGTATAATTTCCCCAAAAAAGTATATTTACTTAAGGTTAATTGTTAGCTAAGGTTTTTATTCAGATAAAAAGATCAAATTGCATATATCCGATGTGTCTTTTGTCGGGATAGATACAGAATCCATCACTGGAATTGGAAAATACGCTGAGAATATTTAACTTGATTTTTTAGAAGAACATATTTAAAGAAAATAAATTGAAATTGTTGTAAATCAATTGAAAGGGAAAAACTTCTTAAAAACACCATGAAAATTCCATAAATTGCTAAGCCCATCAAAAGATCTGAGTCTTTCTTGGTCATGCTCAAACGAAGATGTGTGTTTACCATGAAATGAAAGAAGGCGGGAAAGGGAAGAAGCCGAAGGGAACAGCCAATAGGAAAGCATATCGCAACAACCAATCAAGAAAGAGTATAATCAAAACGGACACAATGTAGAAGGGGAATGAGAAATCGGTAAAACGGCGCAAAATAAATTAAATTAAAATACGATTCTAATAAAATAAAAATACACACATATATGGAAGCACAATAAAAATGAAAGATATATATTTATATTGTATGTATAAGCATAATACTAATTAATATTTAAAAAAATATTTGGGATCTAATTATCTTAGCTCACGGATTATCTTATTCTAAAACGCTCTTTGTAGCTTGGAAAAACCTTTTCAGCACTACCATATAATTAACTCTCACAGTGTGTCCCAACGAAATAAAGATAACATGATTTTGTGTCATAATTGGACAGGAAACAAACCAATGGGAACGAAACAGATATAATAAGAAAGTTTATGTACAAATGCATTTTTACAAGTAGTAAGTCACTCTTTGCCCCATCTGGGCTGGAAAAAAATGAATGTATAAAAGAAGAGGGTGTGAAAGTGCCATGTCGGAATAAAGTTACTACTGTTAAAAGTCATTATGTCCGCCATGTTTATGTATGACATGAATATATGATTTGCATGTCATTTACAAACCTCTGGCAAACAATAGTGTCAATATTATCCCAGGCTGATATGATGGCGGCCTCCCGTACAGCCATGGACTTAAATTGTCTGTTATTGACATATACAGGTCTACTGAGTATACCCGACAGACTTTCTTGAGGGTTGAAATGAGTGTACGGGACACGTGCACCCAGTTATCCAAAGTACCAAGGAGGATTTTGCAGAGATTATGGGTTCGTTGTTCTGCTGGAAAATTCAACTTAGGCCACCCTTTCTCTCTGCGTATCAACAGTAAATGGATTTCTAGCATTTCTTAGTAACCGTAGCTTCCATGTGTTTTGAGTGAAAAGCCAGGTCAAGTTTACCACGATAGTCGAAGCCTCCAAACACCATTAATAAGCCTTCACCTACATAGCCTATGTCGGAAGTTATCCACAAGCAAAGCAGAGTCGATGGAACCAAATCTAAACAAACCTGGAAGGATCAGTGACATCTTGTTATGTTCTCAGATGAGGAAAAAATTAGTTTCGATGACTCAGACAGCTTTGCTTTCCATTGGCATGACATGAGGTAAAGAGGGAAAATTTTCTCCAAAAGACAGAATGGACGAGGCTTATTAATAATGTTGAGTGGCTTCGGCAACGGTGGTAAACTTAACTTGGCTTTCTCCTCAGACCGATGTAGGCTACAGATTACCAAGAATTGCCAGAAACCCATTTATTGCCAATTGCAGAGAGAACTGGTGGCATAAAAGTGCTATTACACGTAAAAATTGCAAGCGACAAAAATCGCCTGCGTTTTTTTGTTTTCTTAGCATTTCATTGGCTGTTCGAAAAGAGTCTTTATCATCATTTGGATTTCCAAGCATTTCATTGGCTCTTACTGGCGACTCGCTTCGTTCCAAGCGTCAAAGACGCTCCGACACAAGAGAATCGCGCGCTAACCAAGCGACTCCCCTGGTCCCATAGGATAACATGGAGACGAATGCAATTTGACGCTCCGACACAAGAGAATCGCGCGCTAACCAAGCGACTCCCCTGGTCCCATAGGATAACATGGAGACGCCTGCAATTTGACGCCTGCAGCACGACATGTGTTGTGTAATAGCACTTTAAGTTGGATCTTTCTTATTTGTTTACTTTTTTCTATCTTTAATAGAAGGAAGTATTGTAATCAAAAAAATTTCGACTTCCGGTTTTCGATGGATTTACACGTTTTAGGAATCAAAGATTCCCAAAGATATATTAGAAACAAAATGCCTGTCTGTCCGTGCGTATAAGTGTCTGTGTGTGTGTCAGCTTAGTAGGACGCGAATTCCGGTCTCTGCTCTTCGAGCCGATGAACAATAGAGCGATTCTATTAAGCTAGAATATTTTACTAAGCCGGCTATTTGCAAACAGATGATAACAGAATAAAGGTAAACTATTGATTTTAATAAATATCATGTTCCACATTAACTCGTTTTTACTCCGATCAACTTACTGAAGCAGAAATTTATATTGGAAATCAAATTTGACATGCTATTGAATTAATGCTATTAGAGCATCAAAATCTACCGCAACTACATTTTGAAACATTTAATGTGCGTATGAGATAGAAAAAAGTTTTTGCATTGTCTTTCCAACTAATTTTAGATTAGATAGAAACAAATTATTTGGAGAATGTTCAAGAAACATTTTTTTTAATCTTTCTTTATTCAGCATCTGTCACTCATTTCTTCCAGAAAATGCCTCTCCTACCTACACCTTGTATGTTATTCCGATCGAACATGCACGAGTTTGCGTGTTGCAATTTCTAAATAAAGAAACTTGGGCTTCTCATAGAAGAAAAAAAAGAAACGAACACAAATCAATATCTAACCATAAAAATAGTTGCAATACTTGTATGCTAGAAACTTGCGATCAATGTAATAGTTATAGAGCGATATACGAGAATTGATTTTCGAGATACTTATGACATCAATTCTTTTTATTATAGATTTTCATTTAATTCCGGATACAGATTTTACTGTTTAATGAGTTACAAGTATATTGTTTTATAGTAAGAACCTTGTAGTATTTCAGCGATATACAGGGTGATTCATAAAAGATGGGCAGAACTTTAAGGGGTTATAGTACACTTAAAGACAAATAATATTAAATAGGAGACTAAGGGTCCCAGACGTATTCCCAAGGAGATAGGGGGCATTAAAGTTTAGGGTCCGAAATTTCAAATGATTATAAAAAATGGAAAAATTGGTCGATTCGTTTGCGGTTTTTGCAAAAAATTTCTTTGTGCCATTATTTTCTTGAAATAAAATTTTAAAGTTCAATTTCAAAAAATGCCGATAGGGGGCGCTTTAGACTTTGGAGTAACAAACAGCTATTTTTAACGTTATTTTTTGTATTTCTTTAAATGATTTCGAAAGCTTAGACTTAAACTTAAATTTTGATCTAAAAATCTGAGTCCTAACGAGTAGTTAAGTAGCGTAAACTGAAATTTGAAATTTGAAACCCTTCTCCCCCCAGAACAAAAATCAGTTATTCCCGATCTTTGTGTCGTAGATTAGGCTCTAACTACTGCCGCGTTTTGCTAAAATTATTCTTTATGTCAGTATTTTCTTGAAAATAAATTTTAAAGAAAAGTTTCAAAAAATTCCGATAGAGGGCGCTTTAGACTTTGGAGTAACGAACAACTATTTTATACCGTTATTTTCTGTGTCTCATTAAATGCTTTCTAAAGCTTAGACTTAAACTTAAATTTTCAGCTCAAAATCTGAATCGCTGAGCGTGGTTCAGTAGCGAGGGGAGGGGGTTCAAATTTCAACTTCTGAACATAGTTCAGTTTGCACTACTTAACCATGCCCAACGATTCTGTGCTGTTATACGAGGCAAAAATACAACTTTCGTCAAGGACTGCATAGTCGGAATTCACTCATAAAGGCACTGGCACAGTTGGAAACGTCGCTCATGCAAACGTTAAAGCTCCATTCCTGACGCTAGTCACCGGGTGAAGAAGGAGACAGAAAGTATGCAAATGTCAAATGGGGAAGAAGAAGAAGAACACGTATACAAAATTTCGACACGATTCAGGCATAAAAACCACTGAACGGTGAGTCAAGTGTAAGTCGCTGTAGTAATGAATCGGAAGATGGTGCCCTTCACGAATAAGGAAAAGGCTGAGATGCGTTTAATTTACGGAGCGGCAGATGGAAATGTTGCAGAGGCACAACGAAAGTACGGAGAGCGATTTCCCAACAGGCGGTTGCCTAACCGCAAAACTTTCGAGCGCTTGCACAGACAGTTGTGTGAGACGGGATCATTTCTCGCTTCCCGGTCGAATGCAGGTCGTGCCAAAAAGGACGAATCAGTAGTTGTTGCAGAAGCCATTCTGGATGTAGTAGCGGCGCAGCCAAGTACAAATACACGAACAGTGGCTAGGCAGGTGGATACCTCACAGTCCATGACTTGGAGGGTACTGAAGGATGAACATTTGCTCCCGTTTCATGTGCAACGAGTCCAGAAACTGTCTCCAGGGGATTATCCAAATCGTATTGAATTCGCCCGCTGGTTTCTGCAGCAGAACGCGCTAAATCCACATTTTGGACGAACTGTGCTTTTCACCGATGAATGTACCTTCACACGTGAAGGTACATTTAACACACACAATGCACATGTATGGGCGGATGTCAATCCACATGCTACGTATCCACATGCTCATCAGAGACGCTTTTCCATCAATGTTTGGGCAGAAATCCTCGGAGACCACCTAATCGGACCGTACCTTCTTCCTGAACGCCTCAACGGTAAAACATACCTCACATTTCTGCAACATGTGCTGCCAGACCTGTTAAACGTTGTTCCTCCACGCATCCGGCGGGTCATGTGGTTCCAGCACGATGGAGCGCCAGCCCATTACGTACGAGACGTCCGTAACTCTCTGGACATCACATTTCCGAACAGATGGATTGGTCGAGGTGGTCCTGTTGCTAAGCCTGCTCGCTCGCCAGATCTTTCACCCCTCGATTTCTTTTTTGGGGACAATTGAAGGCTCTTATGTATGAGACACCCATTGAATCCCCCTAGGAACTGGTCGCCAGACTTTCCGCCGCTGTAGGGGAAGTGCTCGAAAAGCCTGATGTTTTCGCGAATGTTCGCCGTTCCATTCTTCGCCGTTGTTCTGCGTGCATAACCTCTGGTGGTCACAATTTTGAACATTTATTGTAATTACATGTTAATAAATATGCTTTGGTAACATAATTCTAATTTGTGTCTTTTTACCTCGTATCACAGCACACAATGTGTGGACATGGTAAACTGAACTGTGCTCAGGAGTAGAAATTTCAAACCCCTCTCCCCAGAAACTTAACCACGTCTAACGATTCAGATTTTGGGCTGAAAATTTAAGTCTAAGCTTTAGAAAGCATTTAATGAGACACAAAAAATAACGGTATAAAATAGTTGTTCGTTACTCCAAAGTCTAAAGCGCCCTCTATCGGAATTTTTTGAAAATTTTCTTTAAAATTTATTTTCAAGAAAATACTGACATAAAGAATAATTTTAGCAAAACGCGGCAGTAGTTAGAGCCTAATCTACGACACAAAGATCGGGAATAACTGATTTTTGTTCTGGGGGGAGAAGGGTTTCAAATTTCAAATTTCAGTTTACGCTACTTAACTACTCGTTAGGACTCAGATTTTTAGATCAAAATTTAAGTTTAAATCTAAGCTTTCGAAATCATTTAAAGAAATACAAAAAATAACGTTAAAAAATAGTTGTTTGTTACTCCAAAGTCTAAAGCGCCCCCTATCGGCATTATTTGAAATTGAACTTTAAAATTTTATTTCAAGAAAATACTGGCATAAAGAAAATTTTTTGCAAAAACCGCAAACGAATCGACCAATTTTTCCATTTTTTATAATCATTTGAAATTTCGGACCCTAAACTTTAATGCCCCCTATCTCCTTGGGAATACGTCTGGGACCCTTAGTCTCCTATTTAATATTATTTGTCTTTAAGTGTACTATAACCCCTTAAAGTTCTGCCCATCTTTTATGAATCACCCTGTATATTTATTTCAGTATGTTTAAATTAGTGTAATATAATTGAATAAAATCCCTGCCGGCTCGGCTTACTGGCACAGGTTGATTTTGAAGATAAGAACTAATTTCACTAGTTGTAAGAGTTGTTCTATCAAAAACTTTTCAGTTGAATATTATTTTATATTTCTATTTGTTTTAAGCTTGCTAAGGGACTCTACCACCTACGCGCTACGCTCGTCAACCCCCGTTCAGACACCCCAGTTCTAAAAGCACACAAATGTCATCGGTTTTAAAAAGATTGTATTATAATTTCAAAGAAAAGTGCTGATCTCCGTGAAAGCGGGTTCCAATTTATTTTCTTTGATTGGAGATTTTTAAGGCCAAATCAGCCGCAGTTAAGCAATACAAAATCTGTTATCGTCTTTGAATAACTTAAAAAAATAAAAAAATAAAAGAAATTTCTAAAATAAGCTAATGTAAACTGAATTAAGTAAACAGATTTAAGTAAAGGGTTAAAATAATTTTTCCGCAGTGATAAACGATGTCCAAAGTACTCTAAGAATGCATTATTACACCATTACAGTACTTTGGACTCAAAATGGATTAAGAAAAAAAAACCAAAGTTTTTTATCTATAAAATTTCTTTAATACCTGTATTAACAACTCTATATCCGCATATTTACCAATTATATCAGGTATTATCGTAAGTTCAAGATGGGGGAGTTTTCCACGTCCAACTACTAAAAAATTCAAAATTCTTTTTCAAAAAATAGTATATATTTTTTAAAATTGTGAACTTATATACACATATAAGCACATACTCTATGTATATTTCAACATGTTTATTTATATTATATCAGTTATTAATATTCTGTACAATTTATTATATACAGTAAATCCAATTCACAATTCCTTTAAAAGAAAAATAATAATAAGTATATTGCATCGAGTCTTTTAAAATGTTTAAAAATGATGATAACGATAGTTCTTTGGACATCGTTTCTGGACATCTTACTTTTTTTACAACGTCTGTCCATCCTTGACCATTATCTATACTAATAAAAGAATAAAACGCTCTGTGTATCTTTGTGTCTGCGATGGCTAGCGAAATCTGAGACACGTACAAGACTCAATTATTTTTAAAGCAGCCCAAAGTCTGTCCTGATGTACCAACTATTCAGAATTTCAAAATTTTAACTGAGTAATTAATTAAAATCCAGAACTCACTCTCATCAAAAAATCATTTTGCCCCTTTTCCCTTCACTTGCTCACGTTTGGTTGGTTGTATAAAACTTTTGACGCAATAATTTAAAAATCTGGGACAGAATTAAAGAAATCAATTTAAAAGTTTAAGAGTTTTTTTAAAGACCTTTAAAATTAATAGACCGGCAGGCATCCAGTTTAAAACTGAGGATTTTGATCACAGTTGTTGTACGTCAGAATGTTGGCACTTCGTACAATTAGAATATATGTGTGGTTAGCTGTGTTGCAATAAAAAAATTATACAAGGTTTTTCAAGGAATTATTTTTTTAATCATTGATTAAATTGAAATGCATCATATTTAATTTAAAATTGTATTATGGTTTTAATTTGTTTTTAAAACGAAAATAAAATGGCTGTCATGCGTACAATTGTTCGAATCAGCAGACGATTAATACACTATAATAAATTATCAAATAGCAAAGCGAATTATACATCAGAAAAAGTCGCTAAAACAATAGTAGGAAAACTGGTTACAACCATAATGTTTAGGCTTATTAACACATAACCCGATCCCAACCTGAAAAAAAATCAGACCATACTCCGATCCGAGTAAGACAAAAATTCCAAGAGTATAAACCCGACTTTAACCTAAAATTCCCAAGTGAAAAAAAAAACTATGGCTTTGATATCTAACCTAAACCAAATCTGTATCCCCCAAAAATTTTTTCAAATGAAGCACAACCCGATTCGAACAAGGAAAAATAATTTTCGTGGACATGTAACCTGACACGAACCTAAATATTTTCTTTGAAAAAAAAAAAAAAAAAACCCAAAATATGACCCGAACGAAATATGAAATCGATAAAAAATATTCCAAAGAACTATAATCCGATCCGTAAAAGACAAATTAATTTCTATCGACTTAAAACCGACTTGAACCTAAAAAAAAAAAAAAAAAAAAAAACAACAACCCTGAAATTTGATTTGAACGCGATCAAAATATTCGAAAGAACCATAACCGGATTCGACTAAAACAAAATAATTTTCGTAAAAATGAACCCAATCCGAACCTAAAAATTAAATAAAAAAAATACCTGAAATTTGAATCGAACCAAACCTGAACCTGACAAAAATATTCCAAAAAAACATACCCAGGTCCGAACAAAACAAAAAAATTTCCATGTACATGAACCAAATCCGGACCTAAAAAATTTCGTTGAAATAATGTCGAAATTTGAATTGAACTAAATCTGAACCTGGCGAAAATATTTCAGTGAAGCATATACTTATTCGAACAAGACAGATCAATTTCCGTAGACACGCAACCCAACCCGAAACTAAAAATTCCATTTGAAGAAAAACCCGAAATCATAACTGAACCAAATCTGAATCCGAAAAAAATATTTTAAAGAACTATAACCTGATCCGAGCAAGGCAAAATAATTTTCGTGGAAGCACAACCCGACCCGAACCTAAGAATTTCATCTGAAAAAATACCCAAAATCTGAATTGAACGAAATCTGAACCTGACAAAAATATTCCAAAAAACCATAACCGGATCCGAGCAAGGCAAAATAATTTCCATGGAAACACAACCCAACCCGAACCTAAAAAAAATGTTTGAAAAAAAATCTAAAATATGATAGAACAATAACCAGATCCGATACTGACTGAGAGCAATTACCGTGGGCATAAACCCGAACCGAACCTAAATATTACATTTGAAAACCCCCAAAATATGACCCGAACGAAACCTGAGACCGATAAAAATAATCCAAAGAACCATAATTCGATCCTTATAATCTTTGATTAAAAAGATTTATAATAACATTAAAATAATATTCTTTATACTAATAAAAGTACATCTCCTATCAAAAAACTCATTTTCTATAATTGAGTTAATAATTTTAATTTGTTTCCTTTTGTATAATTTTAAGTCATATTTTTAATATAAATTATTCTTTTACGTTAAAAAAATGCAAAAATTTCTTTTTATAGCTAACATTTAAAATAGACACGAACGTAGGTACATTAGTGTTTAAAGATTGTAGCAGTTAAGGTTTTTTTCTAATAAAGGCTGCTACTTTTTGACACATACATGCATTATTTTGTATTGGTAAACTCAAAAGATTAACAGGTACTCTTATTCAAAAATTAAATGTATTTCTATTGTTCGATAAAAGCAGACGATTATTAAAATGGTGTTGTCAAATTTGCCATTTTTCGAAATTTCCGGGCACAATGGACGAATGAAGATCGCCATGAGACAACAATCGCTTATAAATAAAGATTTTTTTCAAATGAAATTTTTAGTTTCGGATTGGATTCATGTCCATAGAAATTATTTTGTCTTGTTCGGATCCGGTTATAGTTATTTGGAATAATTTTGTCTGTTTCGAAATTGACTTGGTTCAGATTTCGTGATTTTTTAAATTGAATTTTTATGTTCGGTTTAAATTATATGTATGCAGAAACTATTTTGTCGTAATCGGATCGGGTTATCGTTCATTGGAATATTTTTGTCCGGTTCAAATTTGTATCGGGTCAGATTTCATTTTTTTTTTTTTTTTTTTTTTTTTTTTATACTGGGTTTTTCGGTTCGGTTCGGGTTGCAATTTTGTCTGGATGGGTTGCAATTACGTTTACGGTTAGTCTTATGTTATATTTAATTTCCGGTTAGGCTACAGTTAGATCATGTTTAAGTTACAGTTAGGTCAAGATTAAGTTGCTATTAGATTATGGTTAGATTACGGATATGGTTGCGATAAGATTCTAGAGGTTACATTCATGTTATATTTACGTTACGGTTAGGTTACGGTTAAGTCGCAGTTAGTTTACAGACAGGTTATGGTTACGGTACAATTAGTTACGGTTAGGATTTTGATCACAGTGTGAACATTATGCATGCTTTGATTAACCCATTAACGCCCAGCGTCCTCTTTTGAGGACAGTTACAAAAAAAGCAAGAAAGCGGTATTCCCACCAGTAAAGATGAAGATAAATATATACCTTATTTCGCGAGATAGAATCCTCGATAAATTTAGATAAAAGTTAATTTGCTTTTAAAAGTGGTGGGAAATACAAAATTTAAATTTTAGCGAAGAAAATAATTCGGGCGTTAATGGGTTAAAAATATAGACTTTTTTATAATGTCTCTAAAATTATAATATTATATACATTTAAATTACATTTTATATTACATACTTTTAGCTGATCATCAAGTATTGATTTCATTCGCGGTATAGTTGGATTTAGAAGTGATATAATTAGTTTGAAATTCAAAATAATTCACTTGGGATTTCTAAGTGAAAAAAGTAATTAATTACGTGACTTATCAGTGACTTTTACGGATAAATATCAACATTTTAACATGAAAAATCACGCTATCGCTGCACACATATTCCCTCCCGTGTTTCCCATTGCAGTTATTTTGAGCATTTTTACAGATAAATATAAGTTGCTTGTTTTTTTTAAACCAATTTCTCTCACAGCAAGTGGCCACATATTTCAGACAATGTATTTCCACGTATTTCGAATTAAAGATAAAATCATACAAATTTCAACGTTTGATATTATTATTACGGATCCGGGCAACGCCGGCTGGGTCAGCTAATGTGGTGATAAAATTCGAAATGCCAGGGAATCTGCATGCTGTGAAGTTTGATTGATAATAGAAGTTTCACGGCCACCTTCTTGTCTTGAATAAACTTTAAGATCCACACATGGAATGCAATTTACCTTTTGGCTCAATTATTAAAGTAATTTTCGAAGTTTTTGCTTTGTTATATCATCGCTTGTCATGAAAAATTCATAGTTTATAAAATTTAAAAAATGTTCTTGTCCATCAATTCTACTTAATTCCTGCAACATTTTATAATTTTTAGCATATGGATTTATTTGTCTGAGAAGTTCACATGAGCATACTGTTACGTATTTTGTAAATTGTTAGTATTTGTACTCAAGAATAATATAAATAATCTTATTAAGCTTTATTCATAAGCTAATATTAGTTTTAGTTGCATTAAAATGTCTCATTTTGTTGATTTTCTGCAAGCAAGCAAACCTATTGGTTTTCATTGTATGTTTGTAATATAAATATATTGTTACGGATTTTGTAAATAGTTAGTATTTGTACTCAAAAATAATGTAAATAATCCTATTAAGCTTTATTCGTAAGCTAGTATTAATTTTTGTTGCATTAAAATGCCTCAATTTTTTAATTTTCTGCAAGTAAGGAAACCTATTGGTTTTCATTGGATATCTATGGGAACTTGGCGAAATCTTAGAGATAACGCCAAGTTGGCGTCACTTTTGGCGATTAATTTTGATCTCCAAATTTGGTCTCCAAGTTGGTGACGAACTTGGCGATCTTTGGCGAAAGATCCAGACCCGCCCCCAGCGGTATCTACGCAGATTTTCATTAGTCCATTGGTTATCTAATCAGATTTTCATTGGGGCTTTTCCAGATCGTTAGTTTAATGTACATAGGGATAAGGATAAGGATTTATATTTCTGCATAGATACCGAGAAAACCGCACGGAGTATTATTATCGGGAAAACCCGTTTCAAATTTGTCACCAAAGTTAACATGTTTGTTGCCAATTTGACAATATATCTCCAAATTTGGAAATCAAACTTACTCGGCAAAAGTGACGCCAACTTGGTGCTATTTCCGATATTTCGCCAAATTTTCATACGCATCATTATAATCCAAAAGGGTTTCTTTTTCTTTTCATTTTTATGGGGGTTTTCTTTTTTTGGGGGGGGGGAGTAAACGTTGGTTTTATCAAAAACTTGTCAGCATAAGAGTTTTAGATAATATTGAGATAATTTAAAATAAATTTAATTGAACTTTATATCTTGAATACTGACGAAGTTATGAATTCTTTTCTTCCAAAAACCCTATTTTTTAGCCCCTTTAGCCCATTTAATTTCGTCAAAAAATTGTAATGCATAAATTTTCTGCCCATTTTTTAGAAGTAATAAAAACTTTAAATTGATTCGATATCCATTTTCTTTAAAAAGTTTGGTTGTTTTTTTTTTTTTTCGATTTTCACAAAAACTCTCCTTATTTCCAATTCTTTGGTCTGATGTTGCCAATTAACGAACTTGTCCGAGATTTTATGTATCAGTTTTTTAGAGATTTGAACAGAATTATGGAAGCTATCGTGTCCATAAAAAGTGATATAGACTTTTAAATGTAGAGACGGGAACTCGCGTCCTTCTTAGCTAACTATTAGCAAACAGCTGATGATAACAGAATAAGGGAAAATTATTGATTTTAATAAATACAAGATAGATCCCGTCAAGTTTTGACGAAAGGAAATGTTTAAGAACGAACTATTTTATTGACTTATAATAAACCTATTAGTTTTCGTAAAAAAAAAAAAAAAAAAAAAAAAAAAAAAAAAACATTTTATATTGGTAATTCTAAGTCTTAAACAAACAATATTTAACGTCAAATTAACAAAATACTATTTTTATGAAACTCAGTTGTAAAAATTGTTAAAATTAAACTTTAATCGTACATGTAAGCAATGAAAAATAATAAAAATCTGTTATTATGATAAAGTTATCAATTAAGGTTATATGCTAATGTTCCAAAATGAAAAAAAAGGTAAAATTTATTCAACTTTCACTCAGTCATAGAAATTTTTTCCCGTGATATCTAAACCCGGCATCATTTTCACCATATCAAAATTTACAAAAGTCCTTCCGGCAATGCCGGGAGGAAGAGGTAGCTTTCATATACTTATATATTTATTTATTTATTTTAAGGTAAGTTACATTGTTCAAAAATACTAAGCTCAAATTAGTGGAAATAATCTTATAAAATTAGTGATTTTATAAGATTGAATACTAGTTTTTGTAAAGATTGAATATTAATAGGAATTTTTAGAAATTAGCCATCTTTTATTCAACCTGGTTTTATTTTAAGCGATTTAGAGAGTCACCAGATTCCACGATATCATAAAGTGTATGCCATTTTAAAGCAACATTGTGGATCGTTCAGATCAGACCGTTTCAAAATGTCAGCCATAAGAAAAATTCAAAGTGCTATAACTCAATCATTTTTTAAGATATAGACAAAATAAAAAGTGTTCTGGAATCGTTGTTTTAAGTTTTAACACGTAAAAGAAAAATATGTTTCAACTTTTAATTTTTTCGCATTTAATTTTAAATTTTAAATTTTTTAAAAAATTTAAAATGGCCACCATTTTGAACCGAAATGGTGGATGATGCTGGCCAACGAACTCGGTCGAGACATTTGTAAGTACTATGTACATACCAAGTTTCATTGAAATCGGTTCATAATTACGCGTGTTATCACGTGACAAAATCAGATCGTTTCAAAATGTCAGCCATAAGAAAAATTCAAAGTGCTATAACTCAATCATTTTGTAAGATATAGACAAAATAAAAAGTGTTCTGGAATCGTTGTTTTAAGTTCTAACACGTAAAAGAAAAATATTTTTCAAATTTTGATTTTATCGCATTGAATTTTAAATTTTAAATTTTTTTTAAAATTTAAAATGGCCACCATTTTGAAACAAAATGGCGGATGATGCTGGCCAACGAACTCGGTCGAGACATTTGTATGTACTATGTACATACCAAGTTTCATTGAAATCGGTTCATAAATACGCGTGTTATTACGTGACAAAAATCAGATCGTTTCAAAATGTCAGCCATAAGAAAAATTCAAAGTGCTATAACTCAATCATTTTTTAAGATATTGACAAAATAAAAAGTGGTCTGGAATCTTTGTTTTAAGTTCTAACACGTAAAAGAAAAATATTTTTCAAATTTTAATTTTTTCGCATTTAATTTTAAATTTTAAATTTTTTTAAAGATTTAAAATGGCTACCATTTTGAAACAAAATGGCGGATGATGCTGGCCAACGAACTCGGTCGAGACATTTGTATGTACTATGTACATACCAAGTTTCATTGAAATCGGTTCATAAATACGCGTGTTATTACGTGACAAAAATCAGATCGTTTCAAAATGTCAGCCATAAGAAAAATTCAAAGTGCTATAACTCAATCATTTTTTAAGATATTGACAAAATAAAAAGTGTTCTGGAATCTTTGTTTTAAGTTCTAACACGTAAAAGAAAAATATTTTTCAAATTTTAATTTTTTCGCATTTAATTTTAAATTTTAAATTTTTTTAAAAATTTAAAATAGCCGCCATTTTGAAACAAAATGGAGGATGATGCTGGCCAACGAACTCGGTCGAGACATTTGTATGTACTATGTACATACCAAGTTTCATTCAAATCGGTTCATAAATACGTTAGTTATCGCATGACAAAAATCAGATATACAGGGTGTTTCGCTACCAGACCGACAAACTTTGAGAGATGATAGTAGACACGAAGACAAACATTATTAAATAGGAAACCATGGGGCGCAAACGTCTTCTGTAGGAGTTAGGGGCCATTAAAATTTAAGGTCCAAAATTTCAAACGATGATAAAAAACGGAAAAAAGGGTAGATTCGTTTGCGGTTTTCACTAAAATTATTCTTTACATTACGATTTTTTTAGAAATTTTTTTTTAAGTTACGTTCAAAAATTGTCAGTAGAGGGCGCTTTAGACTTTAGAGTAACGAACAACTACTTTTTACCGTTATTTTGTGCATGTGGCTAAAATTATTCTAAAGTTTATACTTTAACTTAAATTTTAAGCCCATAATCGGAAACATTGGGATCGGTTAACTAGCGAAATATTAACTGTGAACAGAGGGGGAAATTTTAAATGCTCATAAATATTGGACAAACTAATCGATTTTGTTGCGGTTTGCGTGTAAGTCATTCCCTTGGTAATTATTTTATTCACTATGATGTACAGCATTGGTGTCCCCATTTTTTGATAGAGGGCGCTTTCGACACATCTCCGAAATTTCAATGTCATTACTCCTGTATGTTTTACTACCAGACCAAGATACTTCCAGGAAGTGTTAGGGATGCAAAGATGACTCCGAATCATATTATAATGTAACGTCGAAAATGCCTTTTTTACGAGTTAAGGTTAAAAGAAGTGGAGAAAAAGGCAATTTGATAATTCTACAACACGTTCTGTCGGAACTTCTGGTAAAAGCACATGTTCCTCTTTTGTTGCACCACTCTATAGCACGATGGAGCTCCTCCACATTTTACCAATGATGCTCGCAGACACCCCACCATAACATATGGACAGCGGTGGAGAGGTAGTGGTGGCCCAGTTCGTTGGCCTGCCAGATCGTCGCACCTACTTCATTATATCAATTACTTTTTTTTTACCTACCTTTATTTTATTAGTGCATAATTTTTCTGTATTTTTTTAAATGAACGTTGCTGGATGGGGCTAGTTGAGCTCAAACCAATTGGTACCCCCCCCACCCCAACTGGCTCAATCTGAATCTGAATCTGTATGGACTACTTCTGCTGGGGTCAAATGAAAAGTTGAGTGTATGAGACTCCCGTACCGTCAGTGGAAGACCTCTCTCTCAGCTCGAATTTCTGTAGCTGCCAGAAAGCTCTCCGAGATGCCAGGAATTTTTCAAAGTGAGAGGGATTGCATGCATCGCTGCTGCCAAGCATGCCCGACTACTTCTGGTCGTAATTTCGGACACCTTTTGTAGTAAAACCTTTAACTAAATTATTTTCTTCCACATTAACGTGTTGCTGTTTCACTACCTGTTTCTGTTGCTTTTTTCTTTGCTTCTTTTAACCACAACTCGCTAAAAAGGCATTTTCAACGTTACATTCCTATGTGATTCCGAGTCGCTTTGCATCCCTAACACTTCCTGTTTGTATGTTGGTCTGGTAGTTAAACACCTAGAAGTAATGCCATTGAAATTTCGGAGATGTGTCAAAAGCGCCCTCTATCAAAAAATTGGGAAACCAACGCTGTACGTCATTTTGAATAAAATAATTACCAAGGGAATGACTTACACGCAAACCGCAATAAAATCGATTTGTTTGTCCAATATTTATGAGCATTTAAAATTTCCCCCTCTGTTCACAGTTAATTTTTAGCTAGTTAACCGATTCCAATGTTTCCGATTATGGGCTTAAAATTTAAGTTAAAGTCTAAACTTTAGAATAATTTCAACCACATGCACAAAATAACGATAAAAAGTAGTTGTTCGTTACTCTAAAGTCTAAAGTGCCCTCTATCGACAATTTTTTAACTTAACTTTTAAAAAAAATTTCTAAAAAAATCGTGATTTAAAGAATAATTTTAGTGAAAAACGCAAACGAATCGACCCTTTTTTCCTTTTTAGGTAGATTTCGTATGAAATATTAGGTAGATTTCGTATGAAATACTACCTATTGCATTGTCTCCCATGTTAGGTAGATTTCGTATGAAATACTACCTATTGCATTGTCTCCCATGTTGGAATTTCTGAAAAATTTTTGCGGATCTACACGAATCATGACTCCTAGACCCCAAAACTACCATCAGTAAAAAAGTTTATATATATATATATCTATCTATCTATCTATCTATCTATCTATCTATCTATCGGTGTATATCACTTTCTTCTAGACACGATAACTTCCATAATTATGCTCAGATCTTCATCAAACTTTTACATAAAATCAAGGGGCATAAAATCTCGGTTAAGTTCGTTAATGGGCAAAATCGGACCAAGGGGGTCAAAGTTAGGAGGGTTTTTGTGAAAACAGAAAAAATGCGATAACTTTTTAATTAAAATAGATATCGAATCGGTTTAAAGTTTATATTACTTCTAAAAGATGAGGAAAAAGTTTATGCGTGACAGATTTTTGATAAAGTTAAAAATGGGCTCAAGGGGCGAAAAAAACATGGTTTTTGGGAGAAAAAAATCATAACTTCGTCAATTCTCAAGATATCAAATCCAACTAAATTTTATATAAATGTACTCAATATTATCTAAAACTTTTGTATTTACAAGTTTTTGATAGGACCAATTTTTACCGATGAAAAAAATTAAAAACGAAAAGAAAAAGGGGGGAGGAAAAAGAAAAAAACCCATAACTTACTCAATTCTTAAGCAATTAAATCTAATTAAATTTATTTTACATCTTCAGAATAATATCTACAACTTTTATATTGACAAGTTTTTCATAGAACCAATTCTTATAGCAAAAATAAATTAAACAAAAATAGTAGCCTAAGAGCCAGTGAAAAGCTACCTATATGTATTTGACCAGACCTGAGATTTTGTACATTGATCCCCCTATACCTACCATACATGAGATGGGGGGTCACTAAGCCCAAAGTGGTGGACGTGGCTACTGCGCAGGTAACATAGGTATGAATTTTTGGCAAATTTTAAATGCATTTGACTACGTCTGCAGTTTTGAAATTTTAAAATATGTTATTAGTATTATCAGAAAAAAACAATGGCAGACCATTATCGCGCGGTTAACATTGTGGCAGATAGCTTTGAAAGTGCTGGAAAAGATAAGATTTTGAAAGTAATTGACCAGGTCTGCCATTAATGTATTTTGTTTATTAGGGTCTTAAAAGCTTATATTGATCACGGCAGACGTCTTCATTAAGTACACACTTCAGCAAACAACCAAATCTTAGCTACAACACAGTCAGATGTACGCATAGACTATCTATAGCTATCTTTCATTTTTCCCCTACACTGTAAAAAATATTACCCTTTTGCTGCATCGTCACTCCATTACTTTTATAGAAAAGTATTACTTCAACCTATTATGGAGCGTTCTCATTGTCAAAAGGGACATATCCTACAAAAGCCGTGGAGTGGCGATGCAGCAAAAGGGTCGTATTTTTAAAATGTATAGATTAGTATTGTACTCATTCTAGCATATAGTATTCTCTATTATAGTTACGAGCATTCAAATAACTGAGGTTTTTATGCCTGAAAGGGCTCTATTATGTCATCACCCTAACGTTTTTTGCCAGAAATTTTCATTATGTTTGTGGACCTTCATACAGATGCCTCGTGTTTCGTAAATTTAGTAAAATCTTGACCCATTTGCTGCGTCGTCACTCCACCGCTTTTATAGAATATCTCTCTTTTGACCCATGAGAATTTCTTCATGATAGGCTAAAGTAATCGTTTTCTATAAAAGCGGTGGAATGATGATGCAGCAAAAGGGTAAAATTTTTTGCAGTGTATTAGCAATTTTAGCCTTACACCCCTTTTTATAGTAGAATCGTCCTAGAGTGAAAGGTGCAAAGTTCGAAAACAGACAGTAATGTTGCTTTCTTTTTTTGCTGATTTGTCTATATTCATTTATTATATCTGAGATTATGTCAAGTGAAAAAAAAGAATTGAAGTGTGTTTTTTGTGACACGGTAAAAACTGAAAAATTACTTATATTTTCGGAAGAAACTTTATCAAGATGTCAAAAGATTTTAAGGTTACGAAAATTTCATAAATTGAAATATAAAGACATTGTTTTACCGGACGAAAGTTTTGATTCAGCATATCACAGTAGTTGTTACAAGACATTTACAGCATTGAAAAGACATTTTTTCTCGATGGATGTTGAAAAGAAAGTTCTATCACAGCCCAGTACGTCTTCGTCTGCAATTGAACAACAATTTAAAAATTTAGAAGAACCATTGATTGTTCAGACTTCTGATATTGTAAGTTCACCAAATGTAAATGTCTGTTTTTTTTGTAACAAGAAAAGAAAACAATATCGGTCTAGGAATGAGCCATTACGCAATTCAAAGAAGGATGAATTTGAAAAGAGTATTTTTTTAAGCTTTAAGCCAGATACTAAAATTTACAGTGAAACTTTGACCAAACTGCAAAGTGTTACTTCTCATGAAGTATACTATCATGATGTTTGTCGGCAAAATTTCAGAAATCAGAAAAGATCACTAGTTAAAAGTTCTGCCCGTACTTCATGGCACACCTCTCGAGAAATACATGAAACTGTTTATAAAGAAATATGTTATTTAATTGAAAAGGATGTCATAAATCGAGGTCGTTGTTATTTTCTGAGTTATTTACACAAAGAGTATCTTGAAATGTTTAAGGAATTAAGTGAAGGCTCTGACGCAACAACTATATTTACGCCACATTATTTAGAAGAAAAAATCCACGAGAATTTTAAAGGTAAAATTCAAATTTTTATTTCAAACAAAAAAAAAGTTGTTGCTCCTAAAGGCATTTCAAGTATTGATGACTCTTTATTTGCGCACTTGAAAGACCAAGATACTTTGCGAGAAGCCGCTGCCATTTTACGAAAGGAAATTTTGGGCATAAAAAGGAAAAAATTACCTGATAATTTAACTAGTCAACGGCTAATAAAAGGGGAATGTTCAACACCATCCATGGTTTCCGATTTTTTTACATCAGTTATTGGAGGTTACAATCGTAAACGGCGGAATTGCGACAGTTTTCAACGTCACGTAAAATCTCTGTCACAGGACCTTATATATATGACCCACAATGGCAACATTAAGACCTCTAAACACATCTGCTTAGGCATGACATTAAAAAGTATTACAAGCAGTCGTAAGGTTATCGATATAATAAATCGTTACGGTCATTGTATAAGTTACACGGCAGTCGAGGAACTAGAAACAGAAGCAACGTTTTCATCAGTTTCACGTACCGAAATATGTCCAGAGGTAATTAATAAAGATGAAAATCTTGTGGCAGGCATGGCATTTGACAATTATGACCGATTTGTTGATACCAAGACTGGAAAAGACACTCTCCATGATACAGTTGGAATAATGTATCAAAATATTCACCACAATCTCGAAGACGACGATGTCGAAGAAGAAGAAAAAGAAGAAGAAACTGAAGGTAGTAAACATGATGAACGTAAAAGACGATCTTTTGAAAAAATAGAGTTTGAGTTACCACAGTATGCTAAAAAACTAAAAAAAACTAGTAATATTCAAACTGAAAGTGAAGAAGAGGTTAATATAATCGTGAATAAAAGTCTTTATAATCGGATTGACAATATTTGGATGCTTAGTCATGCTTTGGGATTAATAAATACCCCTATGTGGACTGGTTTTAACAGCCGAATTATGACAGATAACAGTCCACAACAAATAATTTCTTATTTGACTCCGATTAATCACTCACCAACAAGCAATGCAGTAGTTTTGGCAACTATGCAGCAATGTATGTTAGCTTTGGAAGAGCTAAATCAAGAGTACATGCAAGTGACTTACGATTTAGCTATTGCTAAGATTGCACTGCAAATCCAAGCTACAGAAGGTAAGACCTTCCAGAAACTATTTATACATTTGGGTGCTTTTCACATAATGATGTCGTACTTTAAAGCGATCGGAAAATTTATTAATGATTGTGGTTTATCAACCATCATGGTTGAAAGTGAAATGCTTGCTAGTGGATCCGTTTCAAGTTTCATGGATTGCAAACATTTCAATCGCTGTAAAAGATTACACCCAATAATGGCTTTAGGGCTACAAATAATGCATTTTAGATCTTTTCTAACACATAAAAATATTCGAATTTCTGAAGATATCGTAGACGAGATTGGACGATTACAGAGTTGTCAGACACTTTCATTTTTTATTCACGATGAAAGCTTGAAAGAACTGTGTAATGATTACGCTATTTACGAGCAACAAACATTAAATGGTGAACATGGTAAGACAGCCCAATTTTATATGATCTACGTCAAGCTCGTTTATTATTATTTACAACTGAGCAGGAGCATTCGTATTGGTGACTTCCAATTGTATCTTGACATTTTACCGAAAATAACAAATTTATTTTTTGTCTTTAACCATCAAAATTATGCAAAATGGACTGTCCAATACCATTACAATTTAATGAAAGTTCCCACTACTCATCCTGGATTAGAGCTGGACTTCGAAAAAGGCTTTTTTGGAATCAAGCGTACCAGTAAGCCGTTCTCAAGGCAGCCTATTGATCTTACATTAGAGCAGACCATTAATGCAGATGCTGCGAGAACACTTTCTGGTATTACACATCTGTCTCATTCGATTTCAGCTCGCCAACGGTGGGCAAGAAGTCACGACATCCGCTCAAGTATAATTACACACGTGCTGGATGAGTTAGGAATTACCAAAAAGCAAGATATTACAGCAGAGTTGCAGCCACATAATATTAAGAAAAGTTGTGAACAACTTGAAAAGTTTATCAACTCGTTTGATCAATATGTGAATCCCTTCAGCTTAGATTTACCACCTGATCAGTTGTTTAACATAGGTTCCGGGAAAGCTGCATCATCTAAAGTGGAAGAGTTTCTGTTAAATATTCAATCAATTGGTGAAGAGCTACGAACAACTTTTATATCGGAATGTGCATCTGATCCGAAAAGATTTGAAAAAGCCATAAAAAAGATACCCATACAAAACTTTTCAAGTCTACTTGTCAAGAAAAAATCTGTAAAAATTGGAGGTAAGCAGCAAGAGATAAAGTTACAGCGAGATTTATTCGGTCGTCTGTTGGGAATTTCGATGGACCATCAAATTGATGTTCTCAAAATTTTAACGTATCCAATATCTCCTGTACCTCTTGCTCTGTGTCATCTAGATGGGGGTTTCTGTAAAACTGACAAATCTGTACTTGTAAAATGCCTTGAAACAAATATTGATCAAGAAGCTCCAAGTAATACAGATGTACTCTTAATTGATGGATTTTTCATTCTCCGTTCTATGAAAGAAGTTCCGAAAACATTCGGGAGTATTTCTAAGAAATTTCTGCAAATGCTATCAAAATATTCCGCCCGAAGAATTGACGTAATCTTTGACCAATATTTTGTTCCATCAATTAAAGATAGTGAAAGATGTCTACGACATGAAGGATCGTTGATTGATTACACAATTTCGGGCCCTGAACAGGTGCGACCGTCGGATTTTGCAAAAGAATTGAAGAATACTAAATTTAAGGAAGCTCTGGTAGATTTTTTTACAAAACATTGGTCTAGTGCGGAAATGAGATCATTTTTGGGCAATCGACAGATTTTTTTAAATTTTCGGAATTGTCAATCATATCAAGTTGTTGATGACAAGATTCAGTCAAGTGTTGTTGAAAATTTATGTTGTATTTCACATGAAGAAGCTGATACGAAGATAATCTATCATGCTTGCAGTATCGTTGAACAGTCGAATATTGTTATCAGAGCCTCTGATACCGATATTTTGATTATAATGATTGGTAATATGACACAATTACAAAATTCTCATTCTAATATTTGGATGATCAATGGAACAGGAAATAACGAAAGGTATATTGACGTCACAAAAATTTATAATGAGCTTAGTGAGTTGTTAGCCAAAAGCTTAATCGGTTTCCATGCGTATACAGGATGTGATTTCAATCCAGCTTTCTTTAATAAAGGGAAGAAAAGACCTTTTAGCTTGCTGAAAAAAAATATTGAATTTCAACAAGCATTTGCTACTCTTGGAGAAGAAAATTTGAGAGAGGATCAGTTAAAAGAGGTATTTAACAGTATTCAGAAGTTTACCTGCCAGCTCTATAACGCAAAAAATTCAATTGACGTTGATGATGGAAGATACCAACTTTTCGTCAGCAATTATAAACCTTCCGACGTCAATGAAAACTTTAGCAAAAAAATATTGAATTTTGATGCAAGCTCAATACCACCGTGTAAGACTGAGCTTTACCAGCAACTTCTAAGAGCACATTATATTTCAAATGTTTGGAAAAATGCACACAAAAAGCAACCTACCACATTGGACCCATTAGAGTATGGTTGGATTGAGCAAGATGACAAATTTGTATTCAAATGGTTCGAAGGAGATCAACTCCCAACTTCTGTGAGTGACTTAATCACCAATGTTCCTGGTAAGTTTATTATGATAAATTTTTTATCGAATATGTTCGGATCAGTTTACGAATTACTTTTATTTTATAATTTATTTTGATTTTTATAGAATCCGATTCAATGGATGATGCAGACGATTCACACAACGGCAGATATGACTTCGATGATGACGATGAGTGACGATTAAAATTCGTGAAAAGAAAAATATTTTGTAATACACATGATTCATTTTTTTTTTATTTGTCTTAAATAAATAAATTTGTCTTAATTAAAGTAAAATCAATGTATGAATGATTATTTGTTTTATGCAATATATCTTAATATTTAAGATTATTTTGCTATATATTATTTTTTTATTAGCAAACTTATAAATTTTGGTACATAGTTTACAAAATTAAATATTAATTTTTATAAATACAAAGATAAAGTAAATCATATAGATACAAAACTGGGAACTTAATACATATACATCTGACCGGGTAGTAGCTAAGATTTTGTTGTCTGCTGATGTGTGTACTCAATGAAGACGTCTGCCGCGATCAATATAAGCTTTTAAGACCCTAATAAACAAAATATATTAATGGCAGACCTGGTCAATTACTTTCGAAATTTTATCTTTTTCAGCACTTTCAAAACTGTCTGCCACAATGTTAACCGCGCGATAATGGTCTGCCATTGTTATTTTCCGATAATACTAATAACATATTTTAAAATTTCAAAACTGCAGACGTAGTCAAATGGATTTAAAATTTGCCAAAAATTGATACCTATGTTACCTGCGCAGTAGCCACGTCCACCACTTTGGGCTTAGTGACCCCCCATCTCATGTGTAGTAGGTATAGGGGCCTCAATGTACAAAATCTCAGGTCTGGTCAAATACATATAGGTAGCTTTTCACTGGCTCTTAGGCTATAGGAGTTGGAGAAAAAACCTTAAATCCAAACTGCTTATATTCTGACTCATTTTAAAATTCATTTTTGATTTTAAACGCATCCAAATGACAGATCCTCTTATTTAGCAACTATATAATGCGACTTATTGGCCAATTTTTTGATAAAGGCAGAATATATTTTTAAAAAGGCTGCCAAAAGAGGTATCTTGAACAGATTTCCCGAAGTTTTCATCATTAAAAAATTCATTAAGTATAACAAATTGCGTTTTTCATGAGTCATTTTTAAATTAATTTTTGTTCTCAAACCCATCCAATTTACAGGTCCTATTATTTAGGAACCATATAACTTGACGTATTGGCCAGTTTTTTGATAAAGGCAGAATATATTTTTTAAAAGGCTGCCAAAAAGGGTATTTTGAACAGAATTTCACGAAGTTATCGTGATTAAAATTTGAGGAAATTTAAGAAATTGCGTTTTTACCGAGTCATTTTTAAATCTTTTTTTGTTCTCAAACGCATCCAATTTACAGGTTCTCTTATTTAGGAACTATATAATGTGACGGAGTGGCCAGTTTTTTGATAAAGGCAGAATATATTTCAAAAAAGGCTGCCAAAATGGGCACTTCGCAAAAAATTTCCCAAAGCGAGATGATTAATGAACTGTGGGTATTCAAATAACAAATTGGTTATTTTATGACTCATTTTTAAAACCAATTTTGCTCTGACGCGCATTCAATTGACAGTTTTTTGTTACTTAGGAACTATATAATGTGCGTATTCTTCGATTTTTTGATAAAGGGTGAATATATATATTTTAAAAGCTGTCAAAGTAAGCACTTCGCAAAAAAATTTCCCAAAGCGATCATGATAAAAGAATTGAGGTTGTATTCAAATAACAAATTGTTTATTTTATGACTCATTTTTAAATTCAATTTTGCTCTCAAACGCATTCAATTGACAGTTATTTGTTATTTAGGAACTGTGTAATGTGCCGTATTGGTCAGATTTTTGATAAAGGCTAAATATATATTTTTAAAAATCTGTCAAAGTGGGCACGTCGCACAAAATTTCTCAAAGCGATCTTGATTAAAGAATTGTGGATGTATTAAAATAATAAATTGGTTATTTTATGACTCATTTTTAAATTCAATTTTGCTGTCAAACGAATTTAATTAACAGTTTTTTGTTATTTAGGAACTATATAATGAGCATATTGGTCAATTTTTTAAATAAAGTAAGAATATAATTCAAAATATATTGCCAAAATGGGCATTTAAGTAGAGATAGGCATTTTTTTTTTTTTTTTTTTTTTTTTTTTTTTGAGATGAAAACTTTTCGAAATCTACCTCCGCCTATAGGCCATGCCGAAAGGGATTTTTTATCAACGTTTGAAATTTTGGACCTTAAATTTTAATGGCCGCTAACTCCTACAGAAGACGTTTGCGCCCCATGGTTTCCTATTTAATAATGTTTGTCTTCGTGTCTACTATCATCCCTCAAAGTTTGTCGGTCTGGTAGCGAAACACCCTGTATATATATATATATGGTTATATATATATATATATATATATATATATGTCAACATTTGAACGGAGGGTGGTTTTGGGGTCTGGGGGTCATGATCGGTGAAAATATACCAAAATTTTCCGGAAGTGCTTTCCTCCGGACGGCTGCAATAGGTAGCTTTTTACTTTTTGTAATGAAAGCTACCTAAAATCACAATTCCTATCTGTATTCACATTTTTTAAAAAAATTGCCATTTTAATTTGATCATTTTGATTTAAAACTTGAAGTCTCAATGCTATTAACTGAAAGAGATATTTTACTTTTTATATTCTTCCACGTGTAAATCAAATTTTGTAAATATAAATGTAAAATTCACCGGGTTTTACAACAGAAAATATTTAAATTTCAATTTTTTCCTTTTTAATGAGAAAATGGCAACATAAAGATACAGTAATCAATTTCTTACCTTTTTTCCATTGCTTTTAATAGAAATGGAGTACTTCTGTTGCCACGATTAAAAAAGCGGTATTAAAAACCACAAAATAATTAATATTTCAAAAACAAATTAATATATAGCTTTCAAAGAAATTTCATTTAAAAGTAAATTTTTTTCCCTACACGATGGTGTAAAAATTAAAAATATGCGATATTCAAAATTTTAAAAAATTGTAATAGCAAAAATTGCAATACCGAAATTTCATTTAAAATTTGAAACTGTTGCCACTCGCTAAATGACGTATGCGTTACGCACAGATACGTTTGGCCTTTATAATATAAGAGTAAGATCCACATTAACTCGTTTTTACTCCGATTAATTGATTAAAGCAGAAATTTAAGATGAAATTCAAAGTTGGTATGCGTTGAATTAATACTAATAAAGTATTAACATGCTTAAATAATTTTTGAAATATTAAAAAGTAGGGGAGAGGGGAGCACCTTTGAATAATTTTTCAGAAAATCAATATATTTCTTGCTTGAATTATATTTATTGAGTTTTAAATATTACATAATAAAAACAACGCATTTCTTCATCATATGAATCATAAATTAAACATTTTCCAAAGGAACTAAAGAAGTTGTGAAGATTTAAAAAGTTGAAAATTTTTTCTTCAAACCTGCTCCATGTAGGGGTACCTTTGAACAAGCAAGGGGCACCTTTAAAAAAGCAAGGGGCACCTTTGTACAAATGAATAAAATATAAAAATATTGAAAATTTTTATAAAAACTTGCATATGTTGCAGAAATATAAAGTAAAATGAATAAAATTAAATAGCTACATTTTGTTGAAATTACTAATTTTTTTGTTATTTAACCAAACTTAAATCTATTAAAGTTGATGTCCAAACTTAATGTTGATAAAAATCACAGTGTCCGCCCAGTTATGTTTGGTTGTGAAAACTTTTTTACAATATCTTTGAAATACATCAATATGATATCTGATGCTTCTGTAAAATTAAACGTTTTCATTCGCATTTTTTTATTTTTATTTATTTATTTATTTTTTTTTTTTTTTAAGAGATTTGAAATAAAATTCCGTTTTATCCATTACGGAAATCTAAAATAATGTTTGGAAACCTGTTAAATCACGAATCATTATTTTGTAACCAGGATTTGCAATTATCAAATAAATGAATTTAGATTTCAAACTTCCCATCACTGATACATACAAAAGTTGGAACTATGTGTGCAGTAAGGGGAATTGTTAGCAGTATAAGTCCATGTTCATTGACATTGTTAATTAACCTCAGAAATAATAATATTTAGATACATTAACAACTCTTTATTTCATAATTTTAAGTGTTCTCTTTAAATTACTTCAATTATTATTTATCATCAGTTTATTCGGTGTTTATTCGCTGTTCAATGGTGCCCCATCACATGGAGTTCAACATTACAACGGTTTACTCAATTCGGCTAAAGAATTTGAATAAAACAAAGCTTATAAACTAAATCTTTCTTTAAGCATTGAATAATAAATTAAAATTTTAGGGATAGAAGTTTGTAAGCAAAAATCTTACAACTTTATTTTCTTAAGTTTAGGCTCAAGAGGAAGAAAAATATATATCTTTTTTAGACATTACTGTTCATACAAAATGACACAGCTTTGTATAATTATTCCCTTGAAGCAGCAGTAATGTATTGCCATATGCATTTTCTAAAAATAATTAATTTGAAGGAAAATATTTAGAGTGTTCAAAGGTGCCCCCAGTTCAAAGGTGCCCCCCTCTCCCCTGTGTATAAGAAGAAAGTTTTGGTACTGGCATATCCAACTAGTTTAAAACCTTTATTATTGTAATTAAGGGTCTTCAAACCATGTCTCATTTATTGATGCAGTCTTGGGCGTGAAAAGTTGATGACCCATAATTGAATTTTTTTTTTAACTCTGTGCTCCATAATCAAGCAGATGAAAAAAAATAGCTTAAGTAAAAATTCATGACTATCAGTATCGGGTGTGAGTAAAAATAAATCTGAGGCACTTAAATCTTTCGACTAGAGTTATCGGCGATGAAAAGAGGTTTATAGTTTTCTGCAATGTCAGCAAAATCTTTTTTTTTTTTTTTTTTCCTCTTCTTGTTTTATTGCGGATTTATTGAACAATTAGTACGAACTTATAGAACAAATGAAAATTAATAACTGTCGTATTTTTATTATAATAATAATAATTATCTTTTCTTTTTAATATAAGAATGAAAAGAATGAAAAGTATGAAAATGTTGATTACTGTGCACGTTCTAATTTCACGCACGGCACCTTAACTGATTCGACTTACTAATATTTAACGGCGCACCTTTGAAACACGCTGAACAAATCAGAAAAAAAAATCCCCCCCTCCCCTAGGTTGGTCTATATATAGCGTATTCACTCTTAAAGTGGTCCAATGGCTAATTTCTAAACCAGCTTACTTACCAAAAAAGCTTTAAGTGAAATTTACTTTAAAAGTTAATTTGATCAATAAAAATATTTCTTTAGAGGGAAAAAAAGATAAATTTTTATATGGTTCTTCTATTCTGTAAAGTATATTTAGTAAACAATTCCTATTGCACTAACAAGTATGACATAAAATACCTTTCGTTTAGCATTAAAATTTATCTAGTTATGAAACGTAGTCATTTTATTACTTATGCCAATTTTCTGCATCCGAACACAGATGAGTTGAGCCATGCTTCGAGGGATCGCATGCAAAGTGCTTAAAGAACTAGAAGGATTAATTTCGCGTGTGTGTTCCTGCATTGCAGCCGAAGGTCGTCACTTCGAGCAAGCTTTCAACTAACTTTATTTTTTTATTAATTTAGATAATCTAATAGCATTTTAAAATATGTATCACTTTGTAAAGATTGGGGACTGTTGCTTTTCATCATCTCATTTTTAAAATATTCTGTTATTTTTAACAGATATTTTTAGTACAATTTACATACGTGTAACTAAAGGGATGCGCTGGGTGCAAGGGCTGCCCCTCAAGTACAAATATTTTTTTTTAAATCGAAGTCTACAAAAGAAAAAAGAAAAAAACTGGACGCAGTGTTAGTTTAATTAGTTTAGCAAATCGTCTTTTATTTATGGGAGATTTTTTTTCTGATGCATGTTTCTTCAAATCCATGAGAGATTAATATACGTTGTAGACAAGAATAGAACCTATTTGTCGCTTTCGTTCGTAATCTAAAATCTTGAAAAAAGTATAAAACTAGTCTTTGGGGGCCACCGTAATCCTTACCCATCATGGATAGGCATACTATAACATATGAAAACAAAACATGTGCAAATTATTCATAAAATGTATTTCAATTCCAAAACAAAATTTAAATGCATATTTAAATATTTTTAATATAATAGTAATACTCTATTAATGAGCTGCTGATGAACCAATTTCTACAAATTATGTAAAACGACAAACTATTCCAGTAGTACCGAATTGCGTAAAAGAAACATCCTAATAACGCTAAAAATAATAATCACATTAACTAACAGTTTGCTACGTTGGATTAAGCGTCTCATTTATAATTAAAATATATCTTTGAATTGTAATTTGAATAAAATACGCAGGGTCATGAAAAATCGAAGAATGTGGAAAACAGGATTAGAAATATCTCAACAACTAATAATTCGATCGACTTCCTTCTTTAGGCAAAGTTTGTGTTATTTTATTGCCTTTTACGTCTAAACCTTAAAATTAAAAAATTCGAAAATTTTTATATACCTTCCATCAGAACGAGTTTTTCGAGAGTCCGAAAAAAATAGTTCCGGATCATCGAGGTTACTGATATTCCATAAGCTTCGTTTCATTCTTACATACTAAACACATACAAAATTTCAAGTCTCTATATCAATTTGCTAGGGAGATAGAGCGTTTACAGACAGACACACACACAGACGGACGAACGGCAGAATTTTTTTTCTAAAAGTATGTTTAACGGAATCTCCAGTATCTGAAACGTGTAAATCTGTCAAAAAAATGTTTTCTATTCTCAAAACGATTGCAAGACTTACCCTATACTACGTATGATGGGTAAGTAACAATGAAAGAAAGTTTAGATGAGAAACGATTTCCACAATTTGATCAAATGCAACATTTCTTAGGGAAGGGGCGGGGGGCAAAGTTTTTTCGAGGGAAGCTATATAGCTAAGGGTAGGATCCGGAGTCTAACAACTCTCCCGCCCCCCGAACGAAAAACGTTTACTGAATCATGCTTAAACAAAATGTAAACAATTCGAATACAGAAACTCAAGAACGAGTTAGTTATCTCGTTTCAACCAGATTTTCTTCCTAGTAAGTTAAATTTATTTCTATTGCATATGAATATTTTTCTTTTAAAATAGCGTTCTATTACAGACAGATTCCTTTTTTACATGAATCCTCAAAGACTGCTTAATTATCCACTCTATGGTATATTCTGGAAAAAAAAATGTATTATAGTTGTATTAAGTTGCATAATTAGTTATATGTATTATGGTACAATTTGTGAAGTCGAAACATGTCTATAACAGAATTTTTTCTAGAGTGGGCGGGGGGGGGGGGGGGAAATTAAATTTCGATTTAAAAAAAGCATGCAATTATACATTCTATGACGGAGATCTATCTCAAATGGAATTTTTTTCAAATTATAAGCAAAAAACTTGGCAAAAATTGGGACCATTTTTATAAAAAACTTAATTTCTCTACAAGTACACATGTTATTCGCATAAAAATGAACACAGATTATTACAATAAGCCACTTAATCATAATCTACAGTTTGAGCGCTTTTGCTACATGAGTTTTGACAGGGTTATCCAAAAGATATTCATTCTTTTTTAATTTGTTGACGGTCCCCTATGGAGTTTCGTGAAAGAATCTTCACGGAAATGTATGCCTTGTACTATTATATTTATACACTATGAGTTTCGGGATAATTCCTCATGTATTTTTCTAGATATTTAACAAAATGTCTAAAATTGCAAGTGGACGGTCATCAATGGCCATGTAGTGTATTACTGAATTTAATATATATGATCGTAATGTATTTTGTATTCATACATTTTTCATTCGTAAAACATAAACACTTATTTGAAACCATATCTGAATTATTTATAAAACTAGTTATCGTAAGAACGCATGTCTCATTCATTTGCTACGTTTAAGGCCGAAACTAGCTTTTTTTTTAATCCGGGGCGAACATGGATTTTGTCGCCCCCTCTTCACAAAGTATAATAATTAACAAAGAGAATTTTACTAATTTCCTAACGCCCGACTTATTTTAAAATGTAAAATATGTAATACTGAATTACATAATCCTTTGCCACACATTGGTTCATTAAAATCTTGAAAACGAAATCAAATAAATTCTGCTGTATCATCTTTAGATTCTACTATACTTTAGCATACCCCTGGCAGTATAATTTGAAAATACTACCTCTGACAATAAAGTTCGGTGAATAGTCCTGTAGCCAGTGGCGTAGCTAAGGGGGAGGCAAGGGGGCGTCCGCCCCGGGCGCCGAGGCCTAGGGACGCCAAATTGAGAGAAATTGTTATAGTATATCTATTTTGGGGTGGGGGCGCAAAATGTCTTGCTGGCCCCGGGCGCCAAAATCATAGTTACGCTGCTGCCTGTAGCATTAACGTAGATGAAATATTAACGAAAGTTATCATACCATCCTTCGAAATAGTCATCTCCCATAACTATGCACCGCTGAGATCTGTTATACATGTCCTGGGAAATTTGCAAGAAATCTTCTTTTGGGATGAGGTTCGAAAGCTTCGTCACGTTTCGTTGGATGTCAGCAATATGGTCAAATTTCTTTCAAAGAGAGTTTGAGTTGTGAAAGTAGGAAGAAGTCTGGATTATTGAGATCTGGTGAGTATGGTAGGTGTTCAATTTGCACCATCCCTCTTGAATTTCTTTCGGTGTCTTCCAAAGCTTAAAACCAAACTTTAATCTGATATTTTATTAGTTCATTTTCCTGTTCTCAGTTAAGAACCAACACGCTGAACAAGCACTTAGTAAAGCACGTATTTCACAGAACATAAACGACGCTCAACTGAACAAAGGTGGGAAAAGATGGTCTACACTTGCCTCTATGCAGGTGCAGCGTCTTGTTTTCCAAGTGTAGCCAGATCGGTCGTTCTGAATTTATTCACCGAACTTTATTGTCAGGGGTGGTATATTGTGCTAAACACAGACGTGAGAAAAATTGACAAACAAAATCTTTATTTGCTACTCATCGTTTTGGCACACGGGGTACATACCCCCTATGCCCCTCCCCTCACTCACACACACACACTTAGATTCAGCCCTGGCCGCGTTTGACGTATCATTTCCGACTTATAAAAACTTAAAGCTATTGTAATAATTAAAGTGTTGTTGTAACTTAAAAATAAATCTATTGAATTTTTAAGAGAAATTCTGGTAAAGCTGAAGCTATATACGGATCAGTTATCAAACACGTGTTTACATAGCAATAAGATTACATTGTTTGATCAGTAATGCACATATCTGGAATATAGTGACAAAACGAATACAGATAAATAGCAGCATTCTTTGTTATCTCTCTTATAAAATCAATAACCGATAATTATCCAAAGTAATATCTTCCCCGGTATATGCTTCTAAAGCAGAAATGGTAAATAGTTGTTATCACTTCTGGTCAGGACAATGTAATAATGAAAAAAAATCTAAATAAGTAGAAATCAAAAAGGCATGTTGAAATATGTTTTTAAATGCATAAATTATTTACCTTCGTCTCCCCGTCATAGAGATATAAACTTTTAAATTTGGAAAAATAAAACATAAGTATTTTATTTCACATTAAGAGCACACACTAGTCACGCGGTAAAAGCCGAGCGCTAATGTAAAGTCTATGGGAGCGTTCTTTTCTAATATCTCGCTGAAATTTTTATATTTTTACATGATTTTTTTTCACAGGATAGCTGAGGACATTCTATTACCGGGCTAGTTTGTACTTTTTTTTATTTTCGTTGTAGTTTAATTCTGAGGACCCTCTAAATTTTGGATTCAGTGAAATTCGAGGTCTTATGTCCTTTTTAGTCTTATAAAATCTATTTCAGCAAAATTAAGAAAAAATTAAAAACGCTTCACGGAAGATTAGTGTTTAAGCTTTCCAATGATATGCTTTCCATATTTCTACTGCTATTAGGATGAGCAAAATTTGGAAAGATTTTGACCAAAAATGGAACAAATAATGTGTTATAATTATATGATCTCCGCCTGCGCCAAATCCCGCCCTTTTGAAACTTTGATTGGTTATCACCGATCCAGTTTAGCAAATGTAAAGAAATCACTTCTTTTCCTTGCGTTTTTTGTGGTGATTGGATTATAGTAATGCGTTGAAATAAACGCCTCCTTTCGAAACATTGGATTTATTTTTTTCTACGATTATTGGTAAATTTTAACAGTATTATTCTTGGAAAAAAAATGACGATTTCAAATTCTTTATTTTTATGAATTAATACTATTTTTAAGTTTTAGCTAACTTCCAAAGAAGAAAATTATGCATTTCGTTTGTATATATATTTTTTTTTTCAAGTTCATACAAAAAAAGGTAGATTTGATACAAATTACAGAAAGTTTCCCTTTAGCAGAAAGGAAATTCTGATAATTTTAAAGGCTGCTTATAATTGGAACTTTTGTGAAATAGATAGGTATCTTTAAAAGGACAAGGGGCTATATTTGGAATTTATAAATTCCCTTATTCACCCTGCAAAATATATGAAAGGGGGGGGCAGTGGTGTGAGAAGAGAAAACTGTGCTCGGGGCAAAGTTTCAGTTTGGCGTCCCATTCCCTGAACTTTTTCTTATGACAGACTAAAAAGGACGTTGGTAGTATAAATTTGGCACCCCTTAAATTTACGCAGCCGGGACAACCGCCCCCTTTGTCTCCCCCTTCTTTTCGCACTGCGCTGTGAGGGTACATGTGGAGGGGACTTATTCAGCGCATTCCGAAAGAGGGGGGGGGCGCCACATTTATACTATCAATGCCATTTTTTGGCCATTACAAGAAAAAGTTGGAAAGAGGACGCTAACTTGAAACTTTGTCCCGTGCGCAATTTTCTTTTCATATGCCCCTGGGCTTGTTTTTGGTACTATACGAAACTATAGGCACCCGATTTTAGTCTAGTATTATTAAGTAAAATAGTAAAAAAAAAATGCGTTCTTTTCTACGTATTTTTACAGTTAAAATAGTTAACAATTAATAAAATTATATAATCAAAAAATACTAGTACTTGTTTATGTTATATATGTCCTACTGTTATACATGTATAAAATATCTGACAAATTAGCATTTTGAGTTTGAAAACAGTTTTTATCAAAAATAAGTAGAAATAAAAGTCAGAAAGTTTTAAAGATTTAAAACTTTAAAATTATTGATCAACTTGTTGGAAACTTTAAAGGGATTTTTTTAATATATATTACTTTTTAGGAAAAAGATGCACTTTTAACAATCGTTAAAAATTGGAAATTTATCTTGCGTGGTACATTTTATTTTAATATAACATAAGGGTATATTCGCAAAGACAAGGAATTGCAAAAATTTATCATTATTTATCTATACTAATATTATAAAGAGGAAATATTTGATTGTTTGTTTGTTTTAATTGAATGGGCTCTGAAACTAGTTGACGGATTTGAAAATTCTTTCACCTTTGAAAAGCTACACTATTTCCGGTGAACATAGGCTATAGTCACCGCTTAAAAGGATAAAAATAAAACGCTGGATAAACGAATCAAAATCAATTTGAGAAATTAAAAACTACCTGACACCCTAGACCATGACAATAACTGAAACACATATGAAAATCGTAACTATGAAACCCCCCCCCCCCACCTCAAAAAAAAAAAAAAAAAAAAAAAAAAATTAAACTTTTTAGTCTGACTTGATATAAAAGCGTGGAGTTTTAATTTTTAAAACTATTTAGCAATTATTAAAAAAGGAAAATAAATGCTGACACGCGAATTAATTAAAATTAAAAAACAAATCACAAAACGCTTGTTTTGGAGTTTTCAAAATAGTTATAACAGATAGTAAATATTTTAAAGAGTAGTGAGCTTCAAATATAAAACAGGAAGATTTTTTTTTTTTTTTTTTTTTTTTTTTTTTTTTTTTTACGGGGAGCGGTCAAATATTTAAAATTGTAACGTTTTCTACCATTTCAAATGCGGACTTTTCACTAAGCCCAGGGATAAATATTACTTATTTAATTTAATATAAAATTATAAAGAGGAAATATTTGATTGTTTGTTTGTGTGTTTGAATTGAATTGGCTCCGAAACTACTTGACGGATTTGTAAAATTCTTCCACCGTTGGAAAATTGCACTATTTCCGGTGAACATAGGCTATATTTATATTTTCAAAAAAATGTAGGGATTCTTACTAAAATGTCAATAATGTAACCCAAGGTGTAGAAAAATGACCTTAAAAAATCCTTACATCGCGTCCGCTGCGAATACTATTGATTTTAGAACAAAATAATGTACTACGACTTTGCTAACATATAATTATATACAAAAAATGTCGCGTCAGCATATGTCTAACTCTTATAGTTACGTCACAATAAATGTTTTTTTTTTATTAAAAAAATAATTAAAATGCCGTCTCTGTAAAAGCTCTTTATTTTTACCTTAATATTAATCCTTATCAAAATAAATTACTTCATAATCAAGACTGATTTAATACATTTATATGACTTTTTTAATTATTCGATTTGGACGTTCCATTCGAAAGATATCACGAATTTAAGAATGTAAGTATTAGAAAAAAGTCGCGTGGTTGTCGTTCAACCCGCTCAGCTAGGCTGCAATATAATATGTGATTTAGGCGTCACTGGGGCACGGGAGGGGAGTCAATATCAGAGACGGCATTTAAATTATTAGGTTATGAGTGTGTGTGTAAAAATTTATAACTTGAAATTTTTCTTTAATACCCGTGAGAAGCCGGAACGGGCTGCTATAATCTATATACATAAAACAAAGTCGTGTTGGTTACACCATTTATAACTCACGAACGGAACGGGTAGATCGATTTTTATGAAATTTTCGTATGGAGGTATCTGATACCTTAGATTATCATATAGGCGACTTTTTATCTGCTTACCTAAAAGGAGGGTAATGTTTTTAGTAGTTGGATTTAATGAAATGAAGTGGTAGTAACAATTTGCGGTATCAGTAGTGGCGGGGGACTGGGCGACTTGCCCTGCCTGTAGAAAAGCGGGGGCGGGCCGCTAGTTACAATATAAAAGTAAAAATAATGAAACTGTAAGGCAAAATATAGCCTTTTTTTAAAGTCTGCTATTCAGCAAATTTTATTATCTATTACTTTTCAGAATTGTTTCTTCTTTAGAGTTTTTTTTCGACGATCAACTAATGCAGCATCTACCAAGCAGACGGCTTTTGCATATTCCAAAACATCATATAAAGTATCGTGGACAAGATTTGTCGAGATATATACAAACTTTACGAGTTCGTATATATTTAATGGGTGACAATTCAATACAACATTGTAAAATTTTTAGACGATTTTGCTGTTTTAGCAGTTTTTGTTTGCACTGGTACAAGGGTAGATCTGGAGACTCCTCAAAAAGAGGAGGGGGGGGGGACTTTTCAGAAATTCAGAGATTCCAATCGCACCTGCAGCTCGTGTCGGGACAATTTTTTTTTCATCATGGGTAGGGTGGGAATAAATTTTTGTTGCGGGTCGGGTTTCGGTCCGCTTTACTTTCATTTTTTGTCGTTGTTCTGGTTAAATCCTAATTTTTTTGGTGCGAGTCGTGTTTCAGTTAGGTTCAATTCTACTTTGCCCCTGCGGGTTGGGTTGGGGTCCGGTTCTCTTTCTTTATTGCTGCTGGTTGGAATTGGGTTTGGTTAATTTCTATTTTTTTGTGGGGGGGGGGGGCGTGAGTACTATTTTATTGACGCTGGTTTGGTTTCGGTCAAGTTGACTTCTTACTTTTTTACTACTGGCCGAGTTGATTTTTACATTTTTCTTGCGGACCGAGGGAATTCTACTTTTTATCTGCTTTTCTTTGCATTTTTTTGCTGTTGTTGTTGTTTTCGGGTCAAATTAATTTACATTATTTTGAATTCGGATCGGTTTCATACTGGATTTACAATCTCGCAAGAAGGATTCAGTTCGACCCGATATTTCAAATGAAAGGTCTAAATATTTTCTTCGTTATGCGAGAAAATATTTTAAAAAAGTATTATAAAAGAAAATATCGAAGACACTATAAAGTGAAACTATATAAACGCCATAACAGACACTTCGAAAAAAATTAATTATGAATATTTAAGATTTTACGTTGAAAATTGCTATTCGTAAGTGTTAACATCTACATTAAAATCTCCATATGGATTGTCTCGAATAGAAGATACCTCTATTTAACGAACACTTTTCAACAATTTAGACATCTCTATTTGGCTGTTTCCGTTATTTAGAGGATCTACAGTTATTTTAATATTAACGAGTGTATATTGGATATTTATTTTCTATATAAAGGATAAAATTGATATTAGAAATATAACTGTCGACATTTTATACTTTCATTTAAATTTGGATTTTTTTTTTTTTTTTTTTAAATTTCGGTTCTAAAACAATGAAAATTGTTTGGTCGTGTTTTGGTTTTATTTCCAATGGGATTTTCGGGTCCGTATCGGAAGAAGGACAATACTATACGCTCAGGGGTCAAATAAATTATTTTAGTCGAATATTTGAAAAATGAAGTTGTTTTAAGTGCACTTCTTAGAAGAACGCTCTTTTCTGATTCAAGGGTGGAAGAAGAAAATCCTCAAGAGAAAGCGATTTAAAAATTTGGAGGTTCGAGCGGGAGGTAATGATTTTCATTGCTGGGGGGGGGGGGGGATTATTTCTAAATTTTGCAGTGAGTCGTGTTTGAATCGTCTTGACCTTTTTGCTGTGGGTCGGGTTTGGGTCAGTGCACTCAAAATACCGAATTAAAAGAAATGTAATTTAATTACATTTTTTGAAATTCGGTTCTGTTCCGTTCCGGGATAAGGTTTAACTTCTGAGAATTGGATTCGGGTTGATTGGTTGGACGGTTGAATGGGGTTTTACGGCGCAAAGACCTTTTAGAGATATGCTGCGCCAAGAACAAGGTGGGGATCTGTGTTAATTAAAAAGTTCGGTAAGGGGATTTTTTTCTTTTAAATTGCGAGTCGGGCTATTTCCACTTGTTTTCAGTAGGCCGGGTAGATTTATATTTTTTTGCTGCAGACCGTGTTTCAGCAGGCTCACTTATGAATAGGTTTTCACTAAAGTGAAGTAAAGAGTATTTTTTTCTATATAAATTATGACATTCATGTTAAATTGTAAAATACATTTTATAATTGGATTGAAATACATGAATTCATTTTTTTCATTTCAGTTTCAGAACGACAAAAATGTTTGTGCCGTGTTCGGGCAAAGGCTCGATTTGACATACTATATAATTTTTGGGTTCGGATTGATACATTATGGGTCGGGTTGACTTTAAACGTTCCGGATTCGGGACATTTTTTTTTCTTTTGGGTTTTGATACATTTGGATCCGGTATAAACTGGGATTACCTTTAAATTACCTTTAAATATCGATCGATTTTACGGCCAATTACCTTTAAATATAGATTGATTTTGTTTTAATTTGGATTTGTTGGTCTGTTTTGTATCAGGTTATTCGGTACTAGGGCAGATTTTTTTTTATTTTAGCGAGCTTGGGTTGGACTAAAATTGAATTGCTTTTGGAGCCTGGACATGAAAATTTAAATCCGGGCAGACCTCTAGAAGAACAAAATCCACGTCAGCCCCGATATGGAAGGAGAAAAAAGTCTTGTCAAGTTTTGCATAAAAAAGTAAGATCCGAACTCGAAACGGTTTCCGAAAGGTTGAAGACCTGACTAGAGGTCTGGACGGGCTGAAATTTCCAGTCTCGTCTCGGCCAGGATCAAATGAATGTTATTTTGGCCTGCCCCGTTATAAAATTCAAAAGTCGGTCCGAGCCCGGCCCGATCAGGCCCGACATAATTTCTATTATTTCGAAAAAATTCAGATTTTTATCATACAATTAAGATTTTTTTAAAGATTATTGCTTATATATTTATGGGGTGATTTTACAGAAAATACACTTATAAAAACATTAATGATTACTTAGATTCTTAGACTTTCAACATTCAAATAAAGATGCACTCAAAAATTATTATGGTATAGAATAAAATTTAAAAAAAAAGTTAAAATTATCATATTTTTTGAAGCTGTGTAATAAAAACTAGATTTATGAAAATACTTCTATATCATTTTATCAAAAATTTTCTCAGATCTGGAGGAGCTATTTTCTTATGCATTCCTACATTCATTTTTTTTCGGAAACTCATGAGATTAACAGATATTTTTATTCAGAAACAATGTAATGGAATTGCGTTTTTTTTTTTTTTTTTTTGACACAAGCAATTTAAAAAAATACTGTGAAAATTAGCGTTTTGAAAGGAATTTCCGAAAGCAAAACATTGAGAAGGAGAAAAATCTGAAATCACGTGACACGAATCTCTTATATCTCAACAAGTATATACAAATATCTTAATTAACAAAAATAAAATGTACTATTCGATTCCAAATCTCTTCAAAGTCAGGCTTGTCAATTTTGTACCTTTACAGTTAAAATTAGTCAAAAAATGTGTCAAATTTTCATGTTGCTGAGTAATGAATTTAAGCAACACCAAGCAGTATATTTCCAAACGGTACGTTAACAGAAATTCTTTATCCATTCTAATACTTTTTACAAATCATCTTATTTGCCAAACACGTTTCATGAACAATTAAGTCTAGTTATGACCCATCTCGCTTATATTAGAAAAACAGTGCAAGCTTGACCTTGGCCCGGCTCCAGTTTGCCAAAAAATTATTAAACCCCTATAAAAAAAAAGGTAACTGTCCGATGCCGATCTCTACGCCATAAAAGTTACATTTCTGTATTGATGTTGTCAAACTAGCATCGAGTCGTGACACAGATTTATACCTACACTCGTTAAACCCATATTCATTGAAAATAGTTCACATTTTAGCGTTTTTGCCAAAATCTTTAAAATAGGACGGCAGGCCCGTTATTTTTTTTTTATCGACCCGGCCCGTATGGCCTTCTCATTTTTTTTTTTTTTTTTTTTTTTTTTTGCTGGTCTAATTTAAAATTCGGAAATATTTTGCCAGCCTGGTCCGATCCGTGCAGATCTCTAGACCTGACCCAAACCTTGTCTCATGAATTAAAACTGGCGCGGCCCGATCCGGACTGCGACTGCTTGGTCGAGTTCGGTCAGGTCGCACTTTCTCAATCTTAAATACGATTCATTTATCCTGTGGACATCTAATACCATTTTGCAGACCCTTCATTAGGCTTAAAGGGGGGGGCGGGGCGATCGCCCCATCACTTCTGGTATTCATCGTATTGAAATCTTGCTATTGAATCACACTTTAGCTTTTTATACAGTTGGCAAAAAAATATTTGTACACTTCATTTTTTTTAAATTATAATGAAATTAAACAAAAGATTTAAGCAAAAAATACTGTAATACATTAATTTAATGCATTATAATGTTATAGAAGCAAAACCAAAATTAAACGAATCGATTTTTTACATTATAATAAACAAAAATACAAAAATATAATGCAAAAAAAAGTATTTGTACACTATATTAATATAATATAATTAATGAAAATTTAGTAAAATGATACAAATTAATATTTTGTGTGAATTCATTTAGCGTTTATGACTAATTCTAGATGGTGTGACATTGATTCCACCAACTTTTTTGTAGCGGTCTGGTTAATGTTATTCCAGGAGACAATAAGAGCTTCTTTAAAACTGTTTTTTACTGATACAAATTTTTTTTCGGATTTTTGCATCTAATAGCACCCACAAAATTTCTATTGGATTCAAGTCTAGAGATTTTAGAGGAGTTACCAATCGTCTTCGAGTATTGTAGTAACCATGTGCTGGTGATCACAGCAGTATGCTTTGGTCGTTATCCTGCAAAAAGTGAAAAGCTTCCTCTACGTTTAATTTCTTAGCACGGTTTAATAAATTATGCAGTGACACATCAATGTATGTTAAAGCTGTCCTTCCATTGTCAATAAATTTTAAATGTCCTGCTCTATTAGTAGCTATATACCTCAAAACCATAATATTCCTCTCACCATGCTTGATAATTTGAAGTATACGTTTTGGATCTAGAACAGTTTTATTTTTACGCCAATTTTTTCGAATGCTTGGTGGTAAGAAAATTTCGAATTTTCCCTCATCAGAAAAAATTACTGTTTTCCAAAAATCCAATGATTTACATCTGTATGCGAAAGCGAATACTACGCGTTTTCGCCTATTTGTTTCGCTGATAAATGGATTTTTCCTTGTAGTCCGTTTTCTAATTACATCCCGTGTGCAATTTTATGATTAAGTATAGTGAGCGGTCTCATTTTGTTCCTAATGTCTTGTAGACTAAGAAAAGCGATGGTGGACATCCGGGACCTGAGACTGGGGAGGGGGAGGGGGAGGGGAAGGGTAAAAAAATGGAACGAGAAAAAATTCCATTTCATAAATAATAAAGAAATTTATCAATAAATATTAATGTTTAAAACATTTATAGATTAGGAAAAATATTTGTGGACATTCAAGACCCGCGATTGGGGACGGAGAGGGGGAGGGGGAAGGGTTGAAAAGTGCAAGGGAAAAAAATTCCATTTCTTAAAATATAAAGGCAATTATGTATAAATATTAATGTTTAAAACATTTAACGATTAGGAAAAACATTTGTGGACATCCAGGAGCCGCGACTGGGGAGGGGAATGGGGAAGGGGAGGGGTGGGGGAGGGGAAGAGTTGCAAAGTGCAAGGAAAAAATTCCATTTCATAAAAAATAAAGAAAATTATGTATAAATATTAATGTTTAAAACATTTATAGATTAGGAAAAACATTTGTGGACATGCGGAAGACGCAACTGGGGAGGGGGAGGGAAAGGGAAAGGGTTGAAAAGTGCAAGGAAAAAAAATCCATTTCATAAAAAATAAAGAAAATTATGCATAAATATTAATGCTTAAAACATTTATAGATTAGGAAAAACATTTGTGGACATCCAGGACACGCGACTGGGGAGGGGAAGGGGAAGGGTTGAAAATTGCAAGAGAGAAAAATTCCATTTCATAAAAAATAAAGAAAATTATGAATAAATATTAATGTTTAAAACATTTATAGATAAGGAAAAACATTTATGGACATCCAGGAGCCGCGACTGGGGAGGGGGAGAGGGAGGGGAGGGGGAGAGGAGGGAAGAGTTGCAAAGTGCATGGGAAAAAATTCCATTTCATAAAAAATAAAGAAAATTATGTATAAATATTAATGTTTAAAACATGTATAGATTAGGAAAAACATTTGTGGACATCCGGGACCCGCGACTGGAGAGGGGGAGAGGTAGAGGGAGGGGAAGGGTTGAAAAGTGCAAGGGAAAAAATAAGTAATAAAGGTAATTGAAAAGGAAGTGAGTGATGATAAATACTAAATGATACAAATTTTGCAGCGCTAAATATTATTTGTTATCTTTGTATTGTTATTCTATATTATACATCATATACCTAAATAGTAAAAACTTTCAAATTTTAAACTGCAAGTAAAAGTTTAACTTCAGAACAAAGTAGGATCATCGGTACCACTGTCATCATATTTTACATCATCAAGGCCTCCAACATTATCACATTTATTAGCCTCACCCGAGCATGAACACATTTCAGTTACAAGGTGATCCATTTTGTGAACATTTACAGGATGCTACACATCTTCACTTGACACACGAACAAAGCACCCATTAAACCAGTTCTTGAGGAGCACATGGCATGTTACACATGACAGGTAGGTATTATTTTTCCTTTATTATCCAACCAAAATCAGTTGGGGGTGGAATATTAGTTTTTAAAATGTGTGCTCTTTGCCATATTATTGCTTGGTAATGCACTCTTATGGCTGGGTAAAGGGCGGCTTAAGTTGGAGGCATATTTGTTCCTTCAACTTGCTTTTTTGCAAATAACCACCATCTTAGCTCACTGAATGTTTTAATGTTTAATTTTGGCATGTACACTTAACATATGTATTCTTCAAGTGCAATATATCTTTCACTCTCAAGGATATCTGTTTGGCCTTATGCGGCAAGTGCTTTCAGAATTCTGTCGTCAGCATTTATGAAGCTCTTCCAAAAACTGGTTTTTGATTTACCACTGAATGAACCAGTGGTGTCAGATCCAAAAAGAGAATGCAGTTCCACTAAAACTTCAGATCTTTTTTCTTGCCCTTTTCAATCCTTTCCCCTTTCCTCCCCCTCCCCCTAGCCTAGTTGCGGATCCCGGATGCCCACTATTGCTTTTCTTATTCTATAAAAGATTTAAATACTAATATATATATGTATATATATAATTAAGTGGCATTTTTTTCTTGCCTCTTTCAACACTTTCCACTCCCCTCCTCTTCCCTTACCCCCGTCTTCCTAATCACAAGTCCCGAGTATCCTTCAATGCCACTCTCATTCTATAGACGTTTTAAACTTTGATATTTATGCATATTTTTTTTAAAACAGAATTTTTTTATTGCCCCTTTCAAATTCCTCTCCTCCCCCTTTCCTCCTCCCCAGTCGCGAGTCCCGGATGTCCACAAATGTTTTTTTCTAATTTATAAATGTTTTAAACATTCATCTTTATACATAATTTTCTTTATTTTTTATGAAATGGAATTTTTGTCCCTTGCAATTTTTAACCCTTCTCCTCCCCCTCCCCCATTGCAGGTCCTGGATATCTACAAATGTTTTTCCTAATCTATAAATATTTTAAATATTAATATTTATGCATAATTTTCTTTATTTTTTATGAAATGGAATTTTGTTCCCCTGCACTTTTCAACCCTTCCTCTCCGCCTCCCCCTCTCCAGTCGCTTGTCCCGAATGTCCACAAATGTTTTTCCTAATCTATAATTGTTTCAAACATTAATATTTATACATAATTTTCTTTATTTTTTATGAAATAGAATTTTTTCACTTGCACTTTGCAACTCTTCCCCTCCCCCACCCCTCCCCCTCCAGTCCCCCTCCCTAGTCGCGGCTCCTGGATGTCCACAAATGTTTTTCCTAATCTATAAATGTTTGAAACATTAATATGTTTGCATAGTTTTCTTAAGTTTTATGAAATGGAATTTTTTTTTGCCTTGCACTTTTCAACCCCTCCCCTTCCCCTCCCCCTCTCCAGTCGCGGATCCTGGATGTCCACAAATGTTTTTCTAATCTATAAATGTTTTAAACATTAATATTTATCGATAATTTTCTTTATTTTTAATGAAATGGAATTTTTTCCCTTGCACTTTTAAACCCTTCCCCTCCTCCTCCCTCTCCCCAGTCGCGGGTCCCAGATGTCCACCATCGCTTTTCTTAGTCTACAATACATAAGGAACAAAATGAGACCTCACGATACTTAATCATAAAATTGCACACGGACCTATGAAAAGCTGTAATTAGAAAACGGACTATTGGGGTTCTTCCTTTTAAATCTGCATTGAGAAGAATATTTCTTATTGTATGAAAATTACTCTGATGCGAGAAGATGTTGCAGCAAATTTTTGAACCGAACGCATAGGATTTTTTAAAGCTTTTCTAACAACACCCCCTTTTTCCCTCATTCATTCATTTTCCCTCATTTCCCTCATTCATTTCATTCTCAGCAAACGTTAGTTTGCTGAGAAGTCCTGGTTTTCATTGAATTTCGATGCATCCAATTTATTCATAATTTCTCACTATGCATCCAATAGTTGTAAATGGTAATTTAATAGCTTTTACAAATTCTTGTTGCGAGTTTCAATTTTTATTATGCTCAATAATAGGATTTCATATATCTATAGATACCTCTCTAGTTTTAGGTTCTATTCTCAATTACTTCAAGAGCAAATTAGATTAAATGTCAGAAAAATATAATATGAAGTTAAAAATTATTAACAGCTTTTGTATAAGTAGTCCTCTGAACCATAAACACTATAAAACACAGTACATATCAGGATGGAGAAATGTACAAATACTTTTTTGCAAAAAATTTTTAAACTTTTCCTATTAGAAAATTATTTTACATCTTTATCGAAATTTTCGGTTGTGTAATTTAAAACGCACGTTAAACAGACTGTATTAAAACTATTTTTGACAAAATATCTGTTTTTATTTAGTTAAAAATTAAACATTTTAGAGTGTACAAATAATTTTTTTGCCAACTGTATGTCGACAGATGGTTTGTGGGAATTATTACATTGTTCTGCAATGAATAATAAAATTAGAAAGAAAACTTAACCGTAAAATACTGTAACATTGATAAAGCTAGATTGACTGTGCAGTATCTTCCTTTGGAAAAAAAAAAAAAAAAAAAAAAAAAAAACGAACTTTGAAGAAGAAGATACTTTGTAAGTGATAAAAAAAGCGGGGGCGGCGGGGAACAGATGACCAATTTCACCAAGTTTAATTTGATTAAGTATACAAATAGAATGTATTTATGGAATTTTTTTTTAAACAGAGAGTATACAAGAAACAGCATTTCATTGCATTTGATGTTCGAAGTAGTGAACATAAATTAATTACGCTAGAAACAGTTTTTCTCCGAAGAGCATTTTATAACCGAAATCATTTTTGTAACTCTGTAATTGAATGAGTAAATGCTTTTCACCAAATATTATACCGCAAGCATTGTTTAGTCCATCTCAGAAGTTTGTACCAATTTAATTGTTTGTAAATGCGTAACGTTATTACAACAATACATCGCGAAAGATTTTTAGACTATAATGTAATAGATTACTATGGAGATCCTCTGTGCATATACTATAAGTGCTATACCTATGATATTTTTTAATAGCTATCTTCAAGAGTACCTCAGTAGTATATATGAATTTCATTACATTTAAATTAGGATGACGCTCTTAAAAACACCACAAATGATTTATCCACATAGACCATAATGTAGTGGAATAATTTTTATTGATCCTACATGTTTCTTATGTTTCTTGAATTTTTTAAAACGTATTTACTTTTTCAAAAGTAATTTTTGCTCCTTAAAAAAAACTTAGTTTTATGCAGAATTTGAAAAAAGTCCTTAAAAATATCTAAGTCTTTAATTATTTATTAACTGAAGGTGAAAATCTGAATTCTCTGAAATTTTGATTTAGAAAAAATAATCTATTAACCCTTGCCTCCCCTTATTATCAAAATTTCTTTCCCTTCTTTTGCTCTCATCACAGCCTTCAATATTACCCCTTCCAGAAGTATCACTTCGCCGTTTTGCTGTCTATCTCACTTTATTCATATTTACAAAATTTAGTCACTTTGTTGTAACAATAAACAATCGATCACAAACATTCCTTCTCCCTAACTGAAATTGGGATTTATCTATCTCACTCTATTACTAAGTGCCTAAAACATATTCATTGAAATTTTCTTACATCTTAATCTTTTTTAAACGTATTTGTAAATGTTTTGGAAGGCAAAAAAATAACAAGTCATCTAATAAACTTCTCCCCTCCCCCCCCCCCCCCAACACATACCGAAGTAAATCCTTATATCCTTATATATATTATAAATGTGAAAGTGTGTCCGAAAATTGGAATGAACTTGGCTTCAAAACGGATGGATTAATGTCTTTGAATTTTTGTATATAGATAAATTATTGGCCTGAAATGAACATAGGCTAATTTTTATTTATTTTATTCAAATATTTTTCTTAATAATTCAACATTCCACTATTTTTCATACAGAATAAATTGAAAAATTTTCCATAATGTTTAATTATCTTTCTTTTTTCGTTGCCAAAAAATAAAAAAAAACGGAATAATTATTTATCTTCTGTAATTAATTTTCAACTGAAAGATTTTCACGTGATAAAACAAAATGAAATAAATAAATGGATCCTATTCTGTTTTTCGGTTCGAGGTTAAAAACCGCAATTTTACCAATTGTGACGTCAGAGGAATACTGTTTTTCTTCTTATATCACGCAGACTATTATATAAAATTTCTTTTACACTTAGAAGATATCACAAGAATATAACTTCACACTTTACAAGAGTATAAATATTTTAGTAGTTTTTCCAGACATTAATCCGTAATCAAAATGAACATTTTTCTTTCTTTCGGTTCGAGGCTATAAAATTCAACTTTTTACCAATTGTGACGTCAAAGGAATACTTTCCATTAAGAATTTTAAATACATCAATGTAACGGCATATCTGAAACAAAGTATAAATTTTCAAGTTTTCATTTTTAATAACACAATGTAATTTTGAGTAAGTGCTAAAAAGAGACGACTGTGACGTCACATATTAAAAATAAAATAAATATCTCAGATGTTGCAATGAAATTTTGATTTGCATCACATTTGTTGTTCATTTACAGAGACGCATAAAAGATTTTGGACCTGTGTCCAGATCTCAGATATTGTATCCAAAGTATGGTCTATTAGAAAAGATTGCTGAAGAGCTTTTTCAATTATCCAATGTATTTTAAGGAAAACTAATGCATCCTGAAGTTCAGCTACATTTGGTATAATAAGAGATGTTTGTAGACTTTAAATAAATCATGTATCGGACTATACAATAAACTGGATTGGTCACCTGTGCAATAGCGATTCCCGGAAATATGAATTCAATAATTTGAATCGGGTTTTTTTGCTTCAATAATTTAAGCTAAATATGCGGTCGTATACATATTTGCACGTAATACATATTTGCACGTGTACTGTAAAAAAGAATTCAAGTAAGTTTCTGTCTATTATTAGAAATTGCCAAACGTGAATTTTAATCTTCGTTATACTTTTTCTAACTAAGCAAAATTTTAACATTGTATTTAGAATATTTACAAACACATAGATCATATACACAGCTGCAGAAAAGAATGGGCCGGCGAAGTTATGTATTATGGAAATGTTGGATATTTTTTTTATTACCTAGGTTTAACACATGATTTTTCTTTCTTTGATATGGAAGTCTAAAATGCACTACAACATGATTTTTGTATAATTGGGGTGCGTTACAGTTGTTCTAAAGTATAAGTGGTTACAATTTCATTTTCGCGATTGTTCATATTATCTAACACATTTCCCTTTTATTTGACTGAGTTCTTTAAGTCCCCTATAAAAAAAAAACTACTGCATAGCCTCCTATTCGCGTTTGAAATGAAATAGACGCCCTCTCGCGGACAAAGTCTGAAACGAAATAGAACTGATACCGCGAGCATCTTCCGCTGAAATCAGTGTTTAAAAGGCCGATAAATAAATAAACAGTTCTATAATAAATAAATAAATAAACAGTTCTATAACGCACGCAACGTTGGGTTCTTTGTATTAAAATTATCTAAAATCAAAATTTTATACACAAAGTTTAGATCTATAATATAAAAAAGTACATTTGACTTACTCATGGCAAAATAACATGACAGCAACACAATGCTTGCATGATTCGCTTGCTCCAGCTTTGCAAGAACAAGAAAAATTTTTTATTTTCAAATTTTTGTTTTCCTTTACTAGCAAACCTGAATGAATATGGGGATTTCCTTTTGTTTGGCTTGTTTGTAAACACGAGCCTACAATCTCTATTTCTTCTTTGAATTCTTTAATGCCGCACATTACTAATCTCTTTGAATCAATAATTGCTTCAGCTTCTCTAAAGCAATTACTAGATTTTCCAGCATCTAGAAATTCTAAAATTGTCGAAATTTGTAATTTATCTCCCATAATTAAATAAAAAAGATAAAAAACTGCATTTTAAATAGCTCTTTAAACGGGTTTTGCTATGCTACAGCACGGAACAAACCAGCACTACGTAAACAAACGATTATCAGGTCTAGACAACGCCACCTTTCGGTCATTACAAACGCGAATAAGTATAAGTGTTATATATATTTTAAATTATTGTTAATGAAACGTTTTGTTTAATTAAAGCGTTTATCTTTTTTTTAATGCTACGTGAACGACGTCACGGGTAACAGCTAGTATATTATAAATGTGAAAGTGTGTCCGAAAATTGGAATGAACTTGGCATCAAAACGGATGGATTAATGTTTTTGAATTTTTGTATATAGATTGATTATTGGTCTGAAATGAACATAGGCTAATTTTTATTTATTTTATTCAAATATTTTTCTTAATAATTCAATATTTCACTATTTTTCATACAGAATAAATTGAAAAATTTTCCATAATATTTAATCATCTTTCTTTTTTCGTTGCCAAAAAAAAAAAAAAAAAAAAAAAAGGAATAATTATTTTTTTTTCTGTAATTAATTTTCAACTGAAAGATTTTCACGTGATAAAACAAAATGAAATAAATAAATGGACCCTATTCTGTTTTTCGGTTCGAGGTTAAAAACCGCAATTTTACCAATTGTGACGTCACAGGAATACTGTTTTTCTTCTTATATCAAGCAGACGATTATATAAAATTTCTTTTACACTTAAAAGAATATGAATATTTTAACAGTTTTTCCAGATATTAATCCGTAATAAAAAATGAACATTTTTCTTTTTTTCGGTTCGAGGCTATAAAATTCAACTTTTTACCAATTGTGACGTCACAGGAATATTTTCCATTAAGAATTTTAAAAATATCAATGCAACGTAATATTTGAAACAAAGCATAAGTTTTCAAGTATTCATTTTTAATAACACAATGTAATTCTGAGTAAATGCTAAAAAGAGACGACTGTGACGTCACCTATGGAAAATAAAATAAATATGCTCATCAGAAAATAAAACTACTGATTAATGTATTTTTGGCTCGATTTTTTAACACTTCCTAACAAAGTTGAAAAGTTATTATGCTTTCGGTTTGTCTGTCCGTCTGGCCGCTTTCTAACTTTCGAAAATTTCATGGAAACCCGAGCAGCAATGAAATTTTTGGACTTTATTAACATTTATCTTAGCACGAATACCTATTGAAAATGAAATTTCTACCATGATTAGTTTATTTATAGGGATAGTCAAAAATGTTCTTTACATTGAGGCATTATAGGGAAAAATCGTTTCATTTGAATTTTAACGACGTTACACCCTGTGAAACATATTCAAATTTATATGCATCAACAAAGTGTCCTAAAATATGCATTTTGTAAAGTATGCAATAAAAAGGGCACTTATTATTCATTTACAGGGTCACACAGAAGAATTCCTTTGCATAGAATAAAGGCAGGAACAGTTTGCGACACATTTTAATTATGGTAAACGATTTCATGTATAATCAAATTGATATTCGTTGCTGAGGCTTAATGTGAGTTATTTCATGCATAATACGAAGTTCATAGCATTTACCGGGACACACAAAAGATTTTAAATAGTATACATTCTATCCGAAGTACTGTATATGATGGATGATGACTGTTGCATGGATGAAATGCATTTTGAAATAGGATATATTCTTTTAAGTTTCACTAAATGATTGCATATTAAATGGTGTGTATAAATGCTGATATTTACACAATTTAGATACATAGGGTTACACAAAATATCTTGGTAAGATTACTGAATATGAGCTTAATTTACTTAAAGGTGGTTTTAAAATAAAATATACATTTTTATTTTGAACTGCATTGAGTAAACTTAGAAATGTTTGTAGTATATAGGTAAAATGATATACAGGGACATGCAAAGAACAGGATACATGGTTGTCTTCGGATAATAATTTCTGAAAATGTAATTTAAGTAGTAATAAGGAATATTTTTGTTTGAACTAAAGTTTAGAAAAATACTTTCTTACATTAAAGATACTAGGTAAACTACAGGGCTGAACGAAAGTATTCAAGAATGTTTCTATCTATAAGTATAAGTCGCTGAAAAGAAAATTTAAACCAGCAAAAAAATCGGCAAAAAAGGATAATCAGAATACTTTTACTAAAAATCGCCATAAAAAGCTAATTACACATGTTTTAACCAACGAATTCTTTTGCTTGATTGATCAATTAATTCTTTTTTAAATGTTATGTGAACGAAGTCACGGGTAACAGCTAGTAAATAATAAATCTTCTTGTTTCCTTTTCCCCCTCAACTCGCAAATTTTAAACTTTTAAAGTCATTGATATTTCTAAAACTTTTACTGTAATAATAAATAATCAGACATATATTTTTACTCTCAACCCCACCAAAATTGATGTTTTCTTTCTATTTTCCTTACCAAGCATATAAAATTTAATCTTTAAATCTCTTTATTATGTTTTTAGACATATTTGTTCATCTTTACTCATGTAAAGTAAGTCATCTAATAAATTTCTTGCATTGCCCTCAAAATAAATAAATTAAAAAAAAAATGCTTTTTATTCCCCCCCCCCTTTTGTATCTTACGATATAGTATACATAGTATTTCTCACGAAATCTACCTAAACCAGGTAGTATCAAATAATCATGGTAATGTTCTTTACAGGTCTAACATTTAAAAAATTTCAATGTGACACCGATTCTCGATTGTCCTTCTACTGGGGTTTGATAATTAAACAAGTTAGAAATCGCTCGACAAACATGGAAAATGGGGTGCTTTCGTACTATAATTATTTTTATACGTAAAAATCATTAAAATACACAGTTAAAGTTTAAAAACAAAATTTGAAATACGATCTATAACATAGTGCTGTGTTTCTGAACTACAAATATATGTATATGTAATATAGCGTGACATGTGACAAATGGGAGGGAGGGGGTTAAAAATATTGGACAAATGTGTGGCATCATTTGTGAACAGCCCCATAAATGAATACGCCGGGGTTTCGATCTTCACCTCCTTTCTTCGAAATTATGTTTCCCGTTTGACACCCCCCCCCCCCTGCTGCTTGTTCTACAGTATAATATATGCAATGTTTAAAATCGTTTAATTTGTTAAATATTTTTTTTCCTCATTTCATGAATACCCTATCTTATACTTTAATATCATTTAGCTTATGTAATTCTCTTGATAAATCTCGAGTTCTGCAAAGAATCTTCCAAAATACAGTTATTTTAATATATTTGTACATAATAATTTTCGCTTCTTTCAAAATTCTTCTTTTAACTGCGTAACGTGAAAAAAAAAATCACGCTACAAGAATATTCCATTTGCTAATTGAAGGAGTTCGTTTGTCATTTTTCAATCATTCGGAAAATGATCGAGGTGTGTGTCTTTTACAGCCAAATGAAATCCATATTAGCAAAATTCAGAAGGAAAAAACCGCACAATAATAGCTCAGAGATTAAACTTCTAGTAATATGCTTTTTATAGTTTTACCATAATTAGAAAGACCAAAATTACGAAAGATTTTGGTAAAAATTTTAGCAATAATGGCCAATACTCAACGATTGATTCTAATCTCGTCTCCACTCGTTACGTCAACCTATTTTCTTGAAACTGACCGCGCTACCTTTAAATATCGAATCTTGGTAGGTTGGTTGGATGACAAAGAATCTTTTTCATTACGGTGCTACAATGCGAAAAATTTGTAGAAGTTTGTCCATCGATTGTAAAGGGCTTATATGGGTTATTTCCAAATGCTGACTTATTTTTCCTATAATCTATTTTTTAAATTTCAATAAATTACTACTGAAAAATGATTGAAGAGTATTTTCACAAATGAAACCTTGACGTACTGTTTCACTAGATTCAAGAAATTTCTTTCCAGTCCATATCCAAGAGAAATATTTTTGTGAAAATAATAGACTGTGTATATTTATGGCAATCTTCAGAAATTTAATTTGGTATAATAAATTGCATAAGTAATTAATGGAGCGTTAAGTTTACTATTCTTTTTAAAGGCCGTTAAAGCCAACTAGTAGCCCTCACCGTTACGCTGGGTCGGTTTTTCTAAAGAATCGCAAATCCAACGAAATATATCTAGCAAATGTGAAATACAATAAACATTTTCTTAAATATCTAATCATATAACCATAATTGCTGCCTTATTCGTATAATCTTACGTTATCCAGTTCAAAGTCGATGTTGATGACTTAATAGACACAAAAGGAATAAAATCACTGAAATATTAATATATTTTTAATTGCTTTATTATTCTGATTTTCCTGTTTATACCTAAAAGTGCTGTTGATATATGGCAAAATGTGCTACAATTTTCACCCTTCCCCCCTACACACACGAATTTGTTACCTTCTTAGAGAAGGAATTCCTAAGCCGCTATAATAACTATTTAATTATATTTTCAAGAAGTTTGGTATCCTGAATTTCTGATCTAAAACGGCTAATCAAATAGGCAGAATGTTCTATATTTTTTTTTACCTTCCTCCTTTGTACTCACTTTAGAGATCTGAACGTGGCAGGCCTCGGTGTGAAGCCCAAACACATCCCGCGGGCCGGGTTCCCGCCGATTTCCATTAACGGCATTCGGGCTGGTCCGAGCTAGGTCTTTACTTGTGATTCGGGTCGGGCCTAGTCACTAATGTTTTCGGGCCGAGCTTGGGCCATATTTTTTCCAGGAACATCGAGCAGGGCCTAACGTCCTAATAAATGATCTCCAGTACGACATTAGATGCCCGCACAGAAAAATTGTTGTGTCTTAAACTCTAGACCGGTGCGACCCCGGTCGGGTGGCGCCAACTTTAATTTATTATACTGGGAGAAGGTCAAGTTTTCGCACTTTCAAAACCAGGTCCGGACGGGGCTTATCTTTTACTGCAGATCTGGATCGAGCCACACTGTTTTTTCCAGGTCGGGTCTGGCGTGGACTTCCTTCCCACTAGAGGTATACACGGGAAAAAAAATTTAAGCCCAGGCTGCATCTGGTATAAAGTCTAAACGGTGGATCTGGGATCGACACAGCTCGAATGCTGTGGCGGTTCTAAATGGTGAGGGAAAAGCGCGAAGTCCCCTCCCCTTGGGCTAATAAAGGGTTTACAAAGTGACATTATGCATTCTCACAAGAAATAACTTGGGGCGAAGTTCGAGCCCGTCACGGCCTGGCACAGGTCGCGCCAGTTAAAGTCCACGAGACTTGGACTGGGTAAGGTTTTCTCTCAGTTTGAATCGGTTCCTGTCCTGATCTTCCTTTTTTTTGGAGATTCTGGTGGTGACAGGCTTCTTTTTCTTCCAGACCAAGCCTGGTCTGGATATCATTTTTCTTAGAAGTTTGCATTGAAAAAAATTTCCAGGTCGTGGCTCGTCCCGGGATAAAAGCTAAATATTCGGTCCGTCTCTTATCTAGGGAGTATGATAAACATTATTGTCCCGACCTCAACCCGTGGAGATAAGCTTTCGGTACAACTCTCATTTAGATAGTATGATAAACATTACTAGCTTGAAAGCGACCCGTACACTTCTCAATTTTTTTTTCCCACGAGCCTAAATTGGATCGAAAACTTTTTTTATTTGTTAATCGTAAAAATTATAAAATAGAGAAAACGCGAAATTCATCATATAGCCGCAAATAAGGGCAAACTTCATTAAAGAAATGCGAATTTCGTTAAAGGTTGCAAAAGAAACACGCATTTTATCAAATGGTCGCAAAAAACCCTCAAGTTTTGCGAAGGGATCACGGTGATAACGTGAATTTCTTTAAAGTATCCCGTTCACGCATAAAAGCGAATTTCGTTAAAGGATCAGGGAAAAACGCAAATTTTTTCAAAGGATCGCGATCAAAACTGAAATCAATCATTTACTAGGCTCAATCCGCAAGAGTTAAAACCGAATCTGTAACTTAAATCGAAATCTTATCTATCTTAATCCTAATCTAATCTTAAATCCAAAATGTTAAAACAATTTGCCCCGATGAGCTAAGCGCAGCTAAAAAGTAAAAGTCAAGCCGACCATTTGCAAAATAGAGTTGTTAACCGGACCCAGACCCGACCCGACGCAAAAAATCAGAAATTAACCTGATCCGCAGAAAACAGTAGAAGTTAACCGGATCCAAACGCGACCCACAAGAAAAAGTAAAAATTAATCCGACCAGCAGCAAAAAATAGAAGCGAAACGGATATCAAATTTTGTGAAATGATAGCGGAGAAAACAAGAATTTCTTCAAAGGATCGTGAAACACACGCACATTTCGTTCAAAAATTGCGAAAAAGAACGAAAATTTTATCAAAGGACTCACCCCAATCGATTCGGGTCAACCCGAAACCTTCTCGCAAAATTAAAACCAAATCCTAAACTGCCCCAAATGCTCTAAGCACAGTTAAAAAGTAAAAGTTACCCCGACCAACCAGAAAATGTAGCCGTCTTGCAGACCCAAACCCGACCAAATTGCCAAAAATCAGAAATTAACTCTAACAGCAGCAAAGAGTACAAGTCAACCCGACCCAAGTAGAAATTAACTCGGCAAGGAGAAAAAATGGAAGCCAACCGGACCCAAACCCGTCCCACAGCAAAAAAAAGTAGACGTAACACGACCGCATTAAAAAACTGAGTCCGACCCATGCATCAGACTGGAGTTTCCAAATTTCTAAAATCGCTCCCCCCCCCCTTGAGGACTCTCCAGATAAGCTCTTAGCCTCCCTTTATATCAAAATTTCGCTTCGCATTTTTAACTTTGTCACAATCTTTTGAATTGCACTTTTCGAAAATATCACTTCGTCGTTTTGTAGCCTATCCCACAATTCCCATATTTGTAGCATATAAGTCACTTTATTGAAACAATAAAAAATCAATAACAAAAATTCCTCTCCCCCCACGAATGAAATTGGGTTTTATCACTCCCTTCCTTTTATGAAGTGCAGAAAATTTAAATGAAATCTTGGACTTACGCTGTAAACATTATAAGATAAAAACAAAAATTATTACTTATCAGCGTAAAAAACAATTTATTATAGATTAAAAATTCCTAACGTTTCGAACTCAATCTAATGAGTCATCTTCAGAGGTATATTTTTAAAGGAGAAATAATTTAATCCACTTTGTTTTCCACTTTGTTTAATTATTTTAATATAATTAATTATAAATAATTTAATTATATTAATTATTTATAATCCACTTTGTTTTTATCTTATGCAGAAAATTTAGTTCTTTAAATATTTCCATTTTTATTATTCTTTAAACCGATTTATAAATATTTTGAAAGGCAAATAAATAATAAGTCATCTGATAAACATCTCCCCCTCCACGCACACACGAAAATAAATAAATTAATAAATAATGTGCTTATTTCTTTTTTCCCTCAGCTTTCAAATTTTAAACCTTAAAAGTCTTCGATTTTTCTAAAACTTTTATTGTAATAATAAATAATCAATCATATAATTTTACTCTTCACCCACCAAAATTGACGTTTTATTTATATCTTTACTTGCAAAGCATACAAAAATTCGTCTTCCTGTTTAATAATTTTTAATACTATTTTTTAATATTTAGTCGTGTAAATAAGACAAGTCATCTAATAAACTCCCTGCATCCCCCTTCACAGGACTCAAAATTTGTTAGAGCTCATTGCGATTTTTACAAAATGCTTGTAAAAATCATCAAAAATCTAAATATCCTTCCACTTGAAATTTTGACAAAATATTTGCCCTACTGACCTAACGTCACACATTTTTTTTTTTTTTTTAGTTTGCAACACTTTTTCTGTCACATTTGTTACTACTAACAATAGGAAATTGTGTGTTATGTCTATAAACGACGACTAGGCTGGGATTAACACCTATACCTCCTTTCCTCAAAATTTCTATTTCCCGTTCTCCCTTGCTGTTTCCTTTTACGCAAAAATATACAAATGTTTAAAATATTTAAATTTGTCTAAATATTTTACTCATAATTTTATAAAGATCTTATTTTTAACCTTCTGTGCTATTTATCTTACATAAGTCTCTTGATAAGTTTCGTATTCTAAAAAGAACCCCCCCCCCCTCCAAAAAAAAATAGTTATTTAAAGTACTTGTACCTGATGTCCCCCCCCCCCCCTCATTCAATATTTATTTATTTTTATTTTATTTATTTATTTACTTTTGTAATTTCGTTAAATAAATAAAATAGTTTTTATTTTACAGCAATCTATCTAAATTTATAACTCAATTATTTTCTGAAAATCAAACCGTTTAATTTTGGGACGTTAAAGCTAAACAGATTGAAATTCTTTTACAACTTTTATAAACTTGAAATCATCGAATGTAATCAAAGTAATGGGAAGACTATTGAAAAAATCCTTTAGTGAAGAAACCGTCTAGAAAACACACCTTTGAGGAGAAAAATCGTCACAGATGATTGGTTAAGAAAATTCTATTTCCTAATTGGATGATTACATGTCAATCATTTCAATTTTAGCCCATCCTTTGAATGAACTGAAAAAGAGAGTCGGCCATCTTGATTTGACTTGACGTGTGACTAGTGTGGGCTCTTAAGAGCACACACTAGTCACACGCCAAGGCAAATCAAGATGGCGACGCGCTTTTTCAGCGGATTCGAAGGATGGGCTAAAATTACTTTGATTGACATGCAATCATCCAATTAGGAAATAGAATGCTCTTAACCAATTATCTGCGACGATTTTTCTCTTCAAAGGTGTGCAATTCCAGCCGATTTCATGTTTAAAGGATTTTTTTCAACTGATTTCCCAGTACTTTGCGTAAATGCATTCGAATCGGAGCTCAAAAGAATTTCAATCTCTTTACGATTAGCGTTCCAAAATTAAAATGGTTTGATTTTCGGAAAATAAACGAATGATTAATTTAGATAGATTACTATAAAATAAAAACTATTTTATTTACTTAACGCAATTAGAAAAAAAATAAAAAATAAAAATAAAAAATTAATATTGAATGAGGGGGGGGGGAGATATCAGGTACAAGTAGTTTAAATAACTATTTTTTGGGGGGGGGGGGTAAGAGGGGAGGGGATTCTTTTTAGAATACGAAACTTATGAAGATAAATAGAACTGAAGGTTGATGAATGAATTAATAAAATTATGAGAAAAATATCTAGACAAATGTAAATATTTAAACATTGTTTATTTTTTGCGGAAAGGCAAGCAAGCAAGCAAGGGAGAACAGGAAATAGAAATTTTGAAGAAAGGAGAAATAGGTGTTAATCCCAGCCTAGTCGTTTATAGACATAATACATAATTTATTATTGTTTGTAGTGACCAAATGTGACAGAAAAAGTGTAGCAAATTTTAAAAACTTTGTGTGATGTTAAGTCAATAAAGCAAAATATTTTGTCAATATTTCAGGTGGAAGAAAATTTAGATTCTTGATGATTTTTACAAGCATTATATAAATGCCGCCAAGAGCTGTAACAATTTTTAATTTTGAGCACTGACATAGCAGTAAAGTCTATAGGAGGGAGGGGGGGGGGGGGGTTCTGAAAACTGTTTTTTAAATGATACAGTCAGTTAAGAATGGTTTTTGTTGTGAAAATCCCAATATTTTATTTAAATATCTCTCTAAATATATTTTACTGTATGAAATGCACAAACACAATACGCAAAAAATGTAAACATGTGTTTTGTGTAGAATTTAATGCATATCTATCGCTTTATTTTTAACACTTTCCTACATAGTTAAAAAGATTTTGTTAATATTATAGTTAGCAGAGATTTATAATTAGCACTTAAAAAAAAATAAAACATATTTAAAGACTTAATTATTTGTGCAGAAGGAGGATTTCAGGTTTTAATTATTTTTTTATTAAAATATGGAGAGAAAAAAGAAAGAATTTAATTTTGTAAGCTGAGAAGGGGGGGGGAGGTAGAGGGAAAAAAACGGATTTTTTTTGGGGGGGGGGGGAAAGATAGTAGGATAGTTTTATAGATGACAGCTTATTTACCTTCTTGAATATTTATTAATAGGACGAAAAATGTAACTTAAAAGTGTTTTAAAGATTTTTAATTTTGTGTACTTCAAAAGAACGAAGGGGGGGGGGAGGTATACAACGATATTTATGGGTTGTTTACGATTAATTATTTATTTTTAGAATAAAATATGTATAAACCTATGGAAAAAAAAAACAAAAAAAACTTTCAAAGATTTTAAATTTAGTGACATATGGGTAGGGGAGAAAATAGTGCAATGCCCCCCCTCAAAAAATGGTGGAATTTGTGTTTGTTTAAAATTTGTGAGCTGAGGAAAAAAAGAAATAAGCACATTATTTATTTATTTCCGTGTGTGTGTGTAGGGGGGAGATGTTTATTAGATGACTTATTTATTTGCCTTTCAAAATATTTATAAATCGGTTTAAAAAAATAATAAAAGTGGGAATTATTTAAAGAACTAAATTTTCTGCACTTAAAGGAACAAAATGATAAATCCTAATTTCAGTCGTGGGGAGGGGGGGGAGGAAATTTTGTGATTGATTGTTTATTGATATACTAAAGTGACTTGTATGCTACAAATATGGGTATTGTGGAGTAGACTTCAAAACGAAGTGATTTTTTTGTAAGGTGCAATTTAGAAGATAGTGACAGATTCAAAAGGCGAAGCGAAATTTTGATATAAAGGGAGGCGAAGACCAAGGGCTGAACTTGAGAGTCCTCAAGGGGGGGGGGGAGGATTTTAGAAATTTGGGTACTCCAGTGTAATGCACGGGTCGGAGCTCATTTTTTTATGTGGGTCGTGTTTATTTTTACTTTTTTGCTGTGGGTCGGGTTTGGGTCCGGTTGGCTTCCATTTTTTGCTCCTGTCTGGGTTAATTCCTACTTGGGTCGAGATTGGGTCGGGTTGAGTTCCACTCTTTGCTGCTGTTCAAGCTAACTTCTGATTTTTTTTTTTTTTTTTATTTATTTATTTATTTATTTATTTATTTTTTTTATTTGTCAGACTTGGGTCTCGTTGACTGCTACATTTTGTTTTTAATCTGGTTGACTTTTACTTTTTAGCAGTGCTTAGCGCATTTGGAACACTTTAGGATTTGGTTTTTAGCACTTTCCAACAAAGTTGAAAAGTGCTTATGCATTCGGTTTGTCTGTCCGTCTGGTCAGATGGCCGTCTGTCTGTCTGTACGCGCTCTAACTCCCGTAAATATACTCGGATTGCTATGAAATTTTTATACGTTGTTGATGTTTACCCTAGCACGACACCTATTAAAAATGAAGTATCTACCATAATTAGTTTATCTACAGGGCGAATCAAAAGTTTTCCATTACATTACGGCCTATGGGGAAAAATCGTTAATATACTCGGATTGCCATGAAAGTTTAGGACGTTATTGACGTTTACTCTATCACGAACGCTATTGAAAATTAAGTTTCTACCATGATTAGTTTATCTGCAAGGAGAATCAAAAGTTTTCATTTATATTACGGCCCATGGGGAAAAATCGTTTATATACTCGAATTGCCATGAAATTTTAGGACGTTATTGACGTTTACCCTAGCACGAACCCTATTGAAAATAAAGTTTCTACCATGATTAGTTTATCTACAGGGCGAATCAAAAGTTTCCCATTACATTACGGCCTATATGGAAAAATCGTTTCAAAAAATTTTTAAAGATGTTATACCCTGTCAAACATATTAAAATATGCATTCTATAAAATATAAGATGAAAATTTAGCTATTATTCATTTACATGGCCACACAAAAGAATTCCATTAGATAATTGTAAAAGGGGGAATTGTGTGTGGCATATTTTAAATATATTAAGCTGTTTCATGTATAATAAAATTGATATATGTCACTGAAGCTTAATATAAATTATACGCTACTGTCTTGCATAATATGAAGTACATAGCATTTACAGGGCCATACAAAAGATTTCAAATAGCATATTCTTTCCGAAGTACCGCATATGTGTCCGATGATGGCTGATGGAGGGATGAAATGCATTTTAATTATGATATGCGCGTTTATATTTCGCTAAAAATATGCACATTATATGGTGTGTATAAATGTTATAGTTGATATACAGGGCTACCCAAAAGAGCTCACCAACGTTACTGAATATGAGCATAGATTATTTAAACGTGGTTCTTAAATAAACTATGCATTTTCACGCTGAGCTTCATTGAATTTACTGAGAAATGTTTGCAAAATATAGATAAAAGGATATACAGGGCCACGCAAAGAATTCAGTACATGGAAGCCTATGAATGATAATTTATGAGAATGTGATTTCAGTTGTTTTAAAAGTGTTTTAGTTTACAATAAATTTTAGCCTAATGCTGACGTGTAATAAAGATACAATGTAAACTACAGGGCTGAACAAAAGTATTCAAGTATGTTTCCATCTGATAGTATGAAAATGCTGAAAAATAAATTTCAAGCTACTGGGTATTTTCTTGCTAAACTAAATTTCCCCATTATATCAAGTAACATATGAAATACAGAGCTGTTCAAAAGTACTGGAATACATATTTGGGTATATTTGGCTATACACTATTATTTCCCTAAATAACAAAGTTTTGTTAAAGATTTCATTAAGTGTTGGAAAGTGCTTCATAATCAATGCTTAACGCGTTATTTTTCTTACTTGTTACTTTATCGAGAAGGGTTCGGGTTGACCTGAATTTATTGGGGTGAATTCTTTGGTAAAATGTTCGTTCTTTTTTGCAATTTTTGTACAAAATGTGCGTCTGTTTCACGATATTTTGAAGAAATTCGTGTTTTCTCCGCGATCATTTTACAAAATTTGTTGTCCGGTTCGCTTCTATTTTTTGCTGCTGGTCGGGTTTAATTTTTTACTTTTTGTTGTGGGTTGCGTTTGAATCCGGTTAACTTCTACTCTTTCCTACAAACACGTGACGTTACACACAGCAAACACGTGGGTGGTTTACAATTCTCCATCGATATACAGAGTGATATCGGCTCATACAAATTGCCCTCACCTCCGGGAAAAAAACCACAACGAGAGTGAAACAAAGGAAAAAGGAAGACAATAGAAATCGGAGGAAAAAGAAAAGAGAAAGATCATTCAGGTGGCTTGGGTTAGGAAGCCCGTGAATATTTAAAGAAGGTATCCTCCAGGGGGCGATTAGTTTTAAGAATGCATTGAATAAGTATAGGGGAGAAAGGGTAACTACTCGCCCCCCCCCCTTTAAATTTAGAAAAAGTTTTTTATGCTGAATTACCACATTTCGTTCGAATATCGCAAATCATATAAATAATTGGTTTAAAATTTCCTTTATATAATTGTTGGAGATTTCTGAGAAGGAAAAAATGAAAAGTATTTATTTAGGAGGGGGATGAAGGGAATTTGTTAGATGACTTACTTTATATGACTAAAGATTAACAAATATGGCTAAACACAAAATAAAGAGATTTAAAGACTAAATTTTATGTACTTGGTAAGGAGAAATAGCGGGAAAACATAAATTTTTGTGGGGTTAAGAGTAAAACTATGTTTGATTATTTATTACTACAGTAAAAGTTTTAGAAAAATCGATGACTTTAAAAGTATAAAATTTGTGAGCTGGGGGGGGGGACAATTTATTAATTATTTATTTTTGTGTGTATGTGGGATGGAGAAGTTTTTTAAATGACTTACTTTTATTTGCCTTTTAAAACATTAACAAATGGGCTTAAAAAATAAAATGTGGGAAAATTTCAATGAATAAATTCTAGGCATTTACTAATAGGATGAGAGGGAAAAATCTCATTTTTAGTTAGTGGGGAGGAGTTTTTGTGATAGATTTTTTATTGTTACAACAAAGTGGCAATATTGTGTAAACATGGATACAGTGAGATAGACAGCAAAACAGCGAAGTGATACTTCTGGAAGGGATAATATTGAAGGCTGTGATGAGAGCAAAAGGCGGGAACGAAATTTTGATACAAGGGGGGGGGGGGCAAGGATGACATAAATTATTTTTCTAAATCAGACTTTCAGAGAACTCAGATTTTCACCTCCAATTAATAGAAAACAGGAAACTTAAATATTTTTAAGGACTTTTTGCAAATTCTGCATAACACTAACAAAGTTTTTTAAGGAGCAAAAATTACTTTTAAAAAATTAAACACTTTTTAAAAAATTGAAGAAACATAAGAAATGTGTAGGATCACTTAAAATTATTCCGCTACATTATGATCTATGTAGATAAATCATTTGCGGTGTTTCAAGGAGCGTTATACTAATTTAAAAGTAATGAAATTCATATACATTACAGAGGTACTCTGGAAGACAATTATAAAAAAATATGTCATGTATAGCACTTACAGTATACACACAGAGGATCTCCATAGTAATCTATTATACTCTGGTCTAAAAATAATTTCGCGATGTATTGTTGTAATAATGTTACTCTTTTACAAACAATGAAATTTATACGAACTTCTGAAATGGACTTAAGAATGCTTGCGGTATAATATTTGGCGAAAAACATTTGCCATTCAATTACAGAGTTACACAAAAGAATTCGGTTGTAAAAAGCTCTTCGGAGAAAAACTGTCCCTAGCGTATTTAAATTATGTTCACTACTTTGAACATGAAATGCAATGAAATGCTGTTTCGTGTATACTCTGTGTTAAAAAGAATTTCCATAAAAACATTCCATTTTATGTATAATCATAATAAACCTGTTAAAATTGGTCATCTGTTTCCCGCCGTCCTTTTTTTTTTAAAGGAAGATACCGCACACTCAGTTTAGCTTTATTAATGTTACAGTGTTTTACAATTAAGTTTTCTTTCAAAATTTATTATTTGCAGAACAATGTAATAATTCCCACGAACCATCTGTCGACATATAAAAAGATGCGATTCAATAGCAAGATTTCAATATGATGAATACCAGAAGCGATGGGGCGATCGCCCCCTCTCCCTTTGAGCCCAATGAAGGGTCTGCAAAATGATATTAGATGTCCATAGGATAAATGAATCGTGTTTAAGATTGAGAACGGTGCGACCTGATCGGACCGGACGAAGCTGTCACTGCTCGGATTGGGCCGGGCCAGTTTTAACTCATGAGACTAGGACTTGCTTAGGTCTAGAGATCTGCATCGACCTGTATCAGACTGGCAAAAAAAAATAAACAGGCCGTATGAGCCAGTCCGATAAAAAAGTTTAACGGGCCTGCCGGCGTGTTATAAAGATTTCGGTAAAAACGCTAAAATGAGGTCTATTTTCAATGAATATGGGTTTAACGACCATAAGTATAAATGTGCGTCACGAGTAGATACTAGTTTAACAACATCAATACATAAATGTAACGTGTACAGCGTAGAAATCAGCATCGGACAGTTGCTTTGAGTCTATACGGGTATAATAATTTTTTGGCAAACTGGAGCCGGGTCAAGATCAGGTTTGCACTGTTTTTCTACATATAGTCGGGGTCAGAACTAGACTTAATTATTCGTAAGCCGTATAGGGCAGACAACATTATATGTAAAAGGGATAAAAACTATTAACGTACTGTTAATGTACTTTTTGGAAATATACTCCTTGGTGTTTCTTAAATTCATTTCTGAACAACACGAAAGTTTGACACATTTTCTGACTAATTTTTAACTATAAAGATACAAAATTGACAATCCTGACTATTGAAGGGATTTGGAATCGAACAGCATATTTCATTTTTGGTAAATAAGATATTTGTATATACTTGTTAAGGTATAAGAGATTCTTGTCACGTGGTTTCAGATTTTTCTCCTTTTGCATGTTGTCGCTTCCGGAAATGCGATTCAAAACTCTAATTTTCCCAATATTTTCATAAATATCATGAAAATTAGCGTTTTATATAGTGTGTTGCGCATTGTATTTGCTTTTATCAAAAAATGGACAACGCCATTCCATTACATTGTTTCTGAATAAAAACACCTGTTAAACTCATGTGTTTCCAAAATGAAATGAAATTAGAAATGCATAAAAAATAGCTCCTCTAAATTTGAGAAAATCTTTGATAAAATGATAAAGAAGTATTTTCATAAATGTACTTTTTATTACACAGCTTCAAAAGTTATGAAAATTTTAACTTCCTTTTTTTTTTTTTTTCTTTTATTCTAAACCATAGTAATTTTTCAGTGCATCTTTATTTGAATGTTGAAAGTCTAAGAACCTAAGTAATCATTAATGTTCTTATTGTGTATTGTCAGTAAAATTTTTCTATAAAATCATCCAATAAATATGAATGCAGTAATCTTTAAAAAATCTTAATTGTATGATAAAAATCTTATTTTGTTTCGAAAAAAAGATGCAGGCCGATTTCGGCCTGGACTGTTTTCACTGATTTCTGTACGGCCCGGGCCTGGCCTAGAAATGTAAAAGTGTAAACGAGCGGGCCAGGCTCGGGCCGAATATTTTGTTTTATACCGGGCCGGGCCAAAATAACAATCATTCGGTCCGGGCCGGGGCGAGACTGGAAACTCCAGCCCGTTCAGACCTCTACCCAAGTCTTCACTCTTTCGGAAATCTTACTTTTTTTCTGCAAAACTTGACCACACTATATTTTTTCTTCCACTTCGGGCCTGGCGTGAACTTCGTTCTTTTAGAGGTCTGCCCGAACCTAAATTTCCATGCCCAGGCTCAAAAAGCAATTCAATTTTAACCCAACCCAAGCTCGCTAAAAATAAATAAATAAATAAATAAAAGAAAAAAAATCTGATTCAGTACCGAATAGCCTGATACAAAACAGATCAACAAATCCAAAATGAAACAAAATCAATCTAATATTTGAAGGAAATTGGGAAAGGTATCCCATATAATTATAACAATTTTTTTTTTGTTTGTTTAAGTAGAAAAATGAATATATATATAATGTACTCGTCAATATTCAAACATATAGTTTTTCATATAAAAAATTGTCTGATCTATTGAAAAATCCAGTCATCAACCAGTTTATACTAGATCCGAATTTGTCAAAATCCAAAAGAAGAAATGTCCCGAATCCGAAACGTTTAAAGTCAACCCGACCTATAATATATCAATCCGAACTCAAAAATTACAAATTATGTCAAATCGAGCCCTTACCCGAACACCTGAAATTGAAATGAAAGAAAATAAGTTCATGTATTTTAATAGAATTAAAAAATGTGTTTTACATCTTCAACTTGAATGTTATAATTTATAAAGAAAAAAAAATCTAGTATTTGCTCTTTAGTGCAAAACCTATTCCTAAGTCAGCCTGCTCAAACTTGGTCCGTAGCAAAAAAGTATAAATCTATCCGGCCTACTACAAAAAACAAACTCAAAAAAAAAAAAAAAAAAAAAAAAAAAAATCCCTAACAAAACTTTCTAATTAACTCGAATCCCCACCTTGTTCTTTGCGAAACATATCCTGATGTAACTTTGCGCCATAAAACCCCATTCAACCAACCAATCAACCTGAGTGCTACTCTGAGAAGTGAAATTTTATCGAGAACAGAACCGAATTTAAAAAATGTAAGTCAAACTGACCCAAATCCGACCCACAGCAAAAATCTCAAGCCGATTCGAACACGACTCACTGCAAAATTTAGAAATAATCTCCACCAGCAATGAAAAATATCACCTCCTGCCCGAACCTCCAAATTTTGAAATCGCTCCCCTTGAGGATTCTCGTGTTCCCCCCTTGAATCAGAAAAGAGCGTTCCTCTAAGAATTGCACTTAAAATAACTACATTTCTCAAATATTCGACAAAAAAAAAAAAAAAAAAAAAAAAAAAAAAAAAAAAAAAAAATTGATCCCTGAGCGTATAGTATTGCCCTGCTTCCGATCCGAACGCGAAAATACCATTGGAAATCAAATCAAAACCCGACCAAAGTTTTTTTTGTCAATTTAGAATCGAAATGAAAGAAAAACAATTCATGTTTTAGTGGAATTATAAAATGTCGACATTTATATTTCTAATATCAGTTTTATCTTTTATATAGAAAATAAATATCTAATATATACTCATAACGGAATCAACCAAAAAAGATGGCTAAATTGTTGAAAAGTGTTCGTTAAATAGAGGTATCTTCTATTCGAGACATTCCGTATGGATATTTTAATTTACATGTTAACACTTGCGAATAGCAGTGTTAACATGTAAATTGAAATGTAAAATCTTAAATATTCATAATTAACTATTTGGAAATGTCTGTTATGGCGTTTATATAGTTTAATTTTATAGTATCTTCGATATTTTCTTTTATAATACTCTTTAAACTATTTTCGTCCATAACGGAGAAAATATTTAGACTTTCATTTAAAATATGGGGTCGAATCGAATCCTTCTTGCGAGATTGTAAATTCACTATGAATCAGATCAGAACCCAAAAATTGGGGTGTAAATTAATTTCACCCCAAAACAACTACAGCAACAAAAAAGAATGCAGAGAAAAGCAAATAAAAAGTAGAATTCCACTCTGTCCGTAAGAAAAACGTAAAAATCCACTCGACCAGTAGCAAAAAAGTAAGAATTCAACTTGACCGAAACCAAACCAGCGCTAATAAAATAGTACTCAACTCAACCCCCCCCCAGGGCCGTAGCTAAGGGGGCGCTATGGGCGGCTCAGCCCCCCCTAAAATATTTTGAGAGCCCCCCCCCCCCCCCTGGAAAAGATTCCAAGGTCACTCAATGAATTTCTGTTCCGAAAATTCAAATGAAATTCTGTTCAAAAATCTAACTTAGTCTTGAAAACCTTTCACAATTTTGCAGGATTACTAAATTGTATCTAAAATAAGTGTGTTCAACACCTCCCTCATTCTATTGGCACATAAGAAGCTAGCATGATTTTTAATTTTGATCAGCTAAACACTCAAAATTTACATCATCCTATAATTTTCTTAGTATAAAATGAAGTTATTAGAACACTTTTTAATAAGAAACATAGTACCTACAATATGAATATGCATTACTTTATCTTTCTGTGGCAATGCAAGAGAAAAAATTATGAGCCCCCCTGACATTCTCTTGAGCCCCCCCCCCCCTATATTCACTTTAGCCCCCCTATTGTTCACTTCTAGCTACGGATCTGCCCCTCCACACACACACACACACACACAAAATTGAAATCAACCAGACCCAATACCAACCAGCAGCAATAAAGAAAGAGAACCGGACCCCAACCCAACCCGCAGCGGCAAAGTAGAATTGAACCTTACCCAAACACGACTCGCAAAAAAAAGTATTTAACCAGAACAACGGCAAAAAATGAAAGTAAACCGGACCGAAACCCGACCTGCAACGAAAGAAATTAGCCCCGATCCTACTCATGATGAAAAAAAAAAATGTCCCGACACGAGCTGCAGGTGCGATTGGAATCTCCAAATTTCTGAAAAGCCCCCCCCCCTCTTTTTTGAGGAGTCTCCAGATCTGCCCTTGTACCAGGAAAAACAAAAACTGCTAAAAACTGAAAAATCGTCTAAAAGTTTTACAATGTTATATTGAATTGTCACCCATTAAATATATACGAACTTGTAAAGTTTGTAAGTATCTCGACAAATCTTGTCCACGATACTTTGTACTATGATGTTTTGGAACATGCAAAAGCCTTCTGCTCGATAGAAGCTGCATTAGTTGAACGTCGACAAGAAACTCCAAAGAAGAAACAATTCTGAAAAGTATTAGAGAGTAAAATTTGCTGAATAGCAGACTTTAAAAAAATTGCTATATTTTGCCTTACACTTTCATTATTTTTACTTTTATACTATAACTAGCGGCCCGCCCTCGCTTTTCTTTGGGTAGAGCAAGTCGCCCAGTCCCCCACCACTGCTGACACCGCAAATTGTTTCTACCACTTCATCTCATTAAATTCAACTACTAAAAACATTACCCTCATTTTAGGTAGTCGGATAAAAAATAGCTTATATGTTAATCTAAGGTGTCAGATACCTCCATACAAAATTTCATAAAAATCGATCCATCCGTTCTCGAGTTATAAATGGTGTAACTAACACGATTTTGCTTTATGTATATAGATTATAGCAGCCCGCCCCGACTTCTCACGGATATTTAAGAAAATTTTCAAGTTATAAATTTTTACACACACACTCATAACCTAATAATTAAAATGCCGTCTCTGACATTGACTCTCCTCCCGTGCCCCAGTGACGCCTATATCACACATTATGATGCAGCCCAGTCGAGTGGGGTAAACGGCAACCATTAAATCAGTCTTGATTTTAAAGTAATTTATTTTGATAAGAATCAATACCAAAGTAACAATAAAGAGCTTTTACAGAAACGGCATTTTAATTATTTTTTAAAATAAAAAACACTTATTGTGACATAACTATAACAGTTAGACATATGCTGTTGCGACATTTTTTGTAGATAATTACATGTTAACAAAGTCGTAGTACATTATTTTGTTCTATAATCAATAGTATTCGCAACGCACGCGATGTAAAGATTTTTTAAGTTCATTTTTCTACACCTTGGGTTACAATATTGGCATTTTAATAAGGATTTGAAATAATTTTTTTGAAAATATAATATAACCTATGTTCACCGGAAATAGTGTAGCTTTCATACGGTGAAAGAATTTTTCAAATCCGTCAAGTAGTTTTGGAGCCTATTTAATTCAATTCAAACAAACAAACAAACAAATCTTTCCTCTTTATAATTTTATATTAAATTAAATAAGTAATATTTATCCCTAGGCTTATTGAAACAATCCGCATTTGAAATTGTAGAAAACGTTACAATTTTAAATATTTGACTGCTCCTCCTAAAAAAAAAAAATCCTCCCTCCCCATATTTGATGCTCACTACTCTTTAAAATATTTACTATCTGTTATAACTTTTTTGAAAACTCCAAAACAATCGTTTCGTGATTTATTTTTAACTTTAATTAATTTGCGTTTCAGCATTTCTTTTCCTTTTTTTAGTAATTGCTAAATAGTTTTAAAAATTAAAAAACACGGTTTTATATCAGGTCGGTCTAAAAAGTTTAAAATGTTTTTTTTTTGGGGGGGGGGGAGGAGGGGGTGCATAGTTACGATTTTCATATGTGTTTCAGTGATTGTCATGTGTCTAGTGGGCCAGGTAACCTTTAGTTTCTCAAATTGCTTTTGATTCGTTTATCCGGCGTTTTATTTTTATCCTTTTAAGCGGCGACTATAGCCTATGTTCACCGGAAATAGTGTAGCTTTCCAACGGCGAAAGAATTTTTCAAATCCGTCAAGTAGTTTCGGAGCCTATTCAATGCAAACAAACAAACAATCAAATCTTTCCTCTTTATAATATTAGTATAGATAAATAATGATAAATATTTGCAATTCGTTGTCTTTGCAAATATACCTTTATGTTATATTAAAATAAAATGTATTACGCAGGATAAATTCCCCATTTTTAACGACTGTTAAAAGTGTATCGTTTTCCTCAAAAGTAATTAATATTAAAAAATATTTCTTTAAAGTTTGAAACAAGTTGATCAACAATTTTAAAATTACCAATCTTTAAAACTTTCTAACTTTAATTTCTGCTTATTTTTGATAAAACTGTTTTTCGAACTGAAAATGCTTATTTTTTTTACTGTTTTACTTAATAATACTGGACTGAAATTGGGCTGCCTAGTATCGTATAGTACCAAAAACAAACACAGGGAAGAGAAAACTGCGCCCGGGGCAAAGTTTCAATTTGGCGCCCCCTTTCCCAACTTTTTCTTGTAACAGCCCAAGAATGATGTTGATAGTATAAATGTGGCGCCCCCCCCCCCTCGGACGGCGCGGTGTTGAATAAGCCTCCTCAAAATGTACTCCTTGCAGCGCCGTGCGAAAAAGAGGGGGACGAAGGGGGTGGTTGCCCCGGGATCGAAATTTAGGAGGAGCCAAATTTTTACTACTAACGTAATTTTTAGTCTGTCACAAGAAAAAGTTCAGGGAATGGGGCGCCAAACTGAACTTTCCTCCGGGCGCAGTTTTCTCTTTGCACACCCCTGCCCCCCCCCCCCTGTTTCATGTATTTTGCAAGCTGTATAAGGAAATTTATAAATTCCAAATATAGCTCCTTGTCCTTTTAATGCTACCTATGTATTTCACAAAAGTTCCAATTATATTTTAAAATTATCAGAATTTCCTTTTTGCTAAAAAGGAGCTTACTGTAATTTGTATCAAATCTACCTTGTTTTGTATGGACTTGAAAAAATATATATATACAAAGAAATGTATAATTTTCTTCCTTAGAAGTTAGTTATAGTTATATAATAATAGTAAAATAGCGTTAGTTTTATAAAAACAAAAAATTAGAAGTCGTTGATTTTTTTCAAGACTATTTTAGCTAAAATTTATCAATAATTGTAGAAAAAATAAATCAAAACCTTGAAATAAGGGAGGTTATTTTAACACGTTACTATAAACCAATAACAGAAAGGAAATACAATGAAAGGAAAAAAGTTACTTTCATTTGCTAAAATGGATTGGTGTTAACCAATTGTAATTTTCAAAAGGGCAGGAGAGGCGGAAACTGGCTGAGGCGGAGCGCATATAATTAAAACGCTTTTGTTATTCCATTTCTGATCAAAATATTTCCAAATTTTGCTCAGCCTAATTGCAGTAGAAATATGGAAAGCATATCATTGGAAAGCTTAAACACTAATATTCCGTGAAGCGTTTTTAATTTTTTCTGAAATTTCCTGAAATAGATTTTATAAGAGTAAAAAGGGCACAACACCTCGAATTTCACTGAATCCAAAATTTAAAGGGTCCTCAGAATTAAACTACAACGAAAATCAGAAAAGTACAAACTAGCCCGGTAATAGAATGTCCTCAGCTATCCTGAGAAAAAAAAATCATTTAAAAATATTGAAAATTAAGCGAGATATTAGAAAAGAACGCTCCCATAGACTTTACATTAGCGCTCGGCTTTTACCGCGTGACTAGTGTGTGCTCTTAAGGGAAGGTTTTTTGCCAAACAGCGAGCGAAACAGCTCATGGTATAAAGCAGTAGTAGCTTCTCTTCAATTAGTTACAAGTTCTTTGGATAAATTGTGCACCTATGCATCATTTAGTATTATTTTGTGATGCATTATTGAAAGTTTTAACTCGGTGTTGCATTAAGAATAGTTCATTGTGCAAAACTACTAAATGAGTGGAACAAAGTTGATTAAAGTTTTCGTGTTAGTTGTATTAGAAAAGATTCATGCATTAAAAATTTAAAGAAAGAAAGAAAGGAAAAGAAAGAGAAAGTTCTTCTTTGTTTTCATATATCACTTATAATAATATGCATAAAAGTTTCGAAAACATCAATTTTCAAAATCCGGTCCTTCATTTGTTCTAACTCTGTATATCTCGATAATGCGGAGATGAGGTCAAATATGCGTGAGCAAATATGTTTCAAAATACTTTTTCGATTGAAGATTTTTTTCATTTTTATATTAACTAGGTAGAACCCGTCAAACTTTGAGGAAAGAAAATGTTTAAGAAGGAACTGTCTTATTGACTTGTAATAAACCTACAAAATCAGTTATAGTAAAAAATGCATTTTATATTGACACGTCTAACTCCTAAACATACGATATTTATCGTCAAATTAACAAAATACTATTTCTATCAAACGCAGTTGTAGAAATTGTTAAAATTAAATTTTAATCCTATATGTAAGCAGTAAAAGTTAATAAAGATATGTTTTTATGATGAAGTTATCAATTAAGGTTGTTATGCTAGTATTCCAAAACGAAAAAAAGCAAAATTTATACAACTTTGACTCAATCCTATTTTTTTTTCCTCGTGACATCTAAAACCGGTATCGTTTTTACCATATCAAAATTTACATATGCACATTTCCCATCTGCATTCATCTTTTAAAAAAAATTGGCATTTTAATTTGATCATTTTGATTCAAAACTTGAACTCTCAATTTCCAAAATTTACACATTAAATGAAAAGCTTTTTGTCGTTCTCTATTAAACGAATTTTTCCATGTAACGAATTTTTTGAGTGAACGATGGATTTCGTTATATACAGACTCGACTGCAGTTTCTTTTCTTTTTTTTTTCTTAATAAACACTCTTTTTTATAAGCAATCAATGATGTTTATTGTCGAAATAGCATAATTAACTGAAACAGATACTGTTGATATTCTTTTTACGTGTAAATCAAATTTTGAAAATGAAATCAAAATTCACCGGCTTTTATAACAGAAGATATTTAAATTTAAATTTTTTCCATTTTAATGAGAAAATGGCAACATAAAGATACAGCAATCAATTTTTTCCCTATTTTCCTTTGCTTTTAATAGAAATGGAGTGCTCCTGTTGCCACGATTAGAAAAAAGTTATTAAAAGCTACAAAAAAATTAATATTTCAAAAAGAAATTAAGATACAGCTTTCAAACAAATTTCATTTAAAAGTAATTTTTTTCCCCTACACGATGGTGTAAAAATTAAAAATGTGGTACATTAAGAAGTTTAAAAATTTTTAGTAGCAAAAATTGCAATATCGAAATTCATTTAAAATTTGGAAGTGTTGCCATGCACAAAATGACGTATGCGTTACGCACAGATACGTTTGGCCTTTATAATATAGATGTCTAGTTTGCTGATGAGGATTTTATCATTGGGAAATTTTAATCACAAAATCAATATGCATTGCTTTCAAATTATATATGAAGGTACTTTTATTATAGAGAATAGCGGGGCAGATTTTCCGTATCTTAATAATTTTATTTTTGCATTACTTTTATATATTTTGAAGTCAACGGAATGTCATTTATCTACAAAGTGGCACATTTTTTTTTGTTTTAAAACTTAATGTAGTTGAACAGAAATTAGTTAAGTCTGAATATGTAAAGTTGGAAAATGTAGCGGGTTAAAGTATGCAATCAAATTTTCTGCCCTATTAAAATTTCAGGGGCAAAATTTTTAATTATACTTTAAATGGTAAAACACAGGAAATAAATCTTGCTTGTTAATTATCATGCAATTTTTTATTAAAAATAAATAAATAATAGTGGTAGGGGAGACTGGGGGACATGTGAGCATGGGGCAGGAGTGAAAGTTTCCACTTTTCATTAGTTATTATATGTTTATGGATCAGAAATATAAAATCTCAGTTCCATCTCGGATGGCTTTATTTTCTTTATTCATTTTTTAAATTTTTATGTTTTAAAATATACTATGGATACCATTAAATATTTCCTAGAAAGAAAGTTTTTTTTAAGTTGAAAAACGTTAAAAATTTGTCTTTTTAACTCTAGTGGAAATGTAAGATATTTATGAACAGTCTAGTTGGGACAGATATGAATAGTCCATAAATTCTCCAATAGTCATTTTGTGATTCTGTTCCTTTCAGTTAAATTCGTGAGAAATAATGTCAGCTCCAATCTTTATATTTTCTTGAAATAGAAGACATTTCCGTCATGCAGAGTTGATTTTGTAGTAAAAACACATCTGCCAGCAAATACATAAAAAGAAACGATCTCTATGATGTTCGATGTAATTTAAATAAATTTAATGCTTTCTGAAATGCAATAAGTGTTACGTATTATGTTATTTAACGGTTTTTAATACCCTATTTTATTCATCGTTAATGCAAAAAATATTATGTTAAGCAACTTTGCAGTTTTTTCTTTTTCATTTGTTTCAAACTTGCAGTGTTAGTTTACTTCCATTTCTTAAACAGTACATTATTTAATGCTTTGAATATACATATAATATTTTAAGAATGTAAAATTTGTAAACGTATAACTACTGTAAAATCTCGATTATTGGCTACCCCCTCCGCCCTCCTTTAAAAGCAAAATAAATTAAATTTGGAGGGAGCTTATAATCGGAAAACCCTTTTCTTTATTCTAGCGACAAATGAGGCAAATATAGGAGTGACAATCTTTCAAATTCCGGCAGATTTCCGATAAATGTTATATAAATCCCCTTTCTCTAAAATCCCCCCTTACACAAAAACCCCTAAGCAAAATTTGATACTACTCTGTTATCCCGTCAACCGATTTCGCCAAATTATACAAATCGCCAAACTAACAGCCAAATTATACATACTGACGTAATTTTTATTTTAAATAATAAAAAAAAACCAAATAATTAGCAGAATATTAATAAAAATACAAATAAAAAGTCGAAATAGAAATCACTTAATGACGTTTTAATCACGTGTATCGTATTTAATGTCATTGAATTGACATTCACGATCATCCATTATTGGCATTTAATCTTATAATTTGGCGATAGTATTTTGGTCGACGGGATAACAGAGTAGCACCCAAAATTTAAATGTTTTAATTACTTTTTCAATTTATTTCGTTATTTGTTTATTCTATTGCAACAATATTTTATCAATCATCTAATCCCCCTCCCCCTCCAATCTTCTTATTTTCATTTTATAATGTTTTGCTTAAACATATCACCCAGAAACTAGCGAAATATACTTATATTTTTTTTTCTTTGTGGTGAATTTAACAATTAATATAGCTAATGATTATGGTAACATATGAAGAAGCTAATATAAAACATGTCAATTTTTTTCCTTCTGTTCACATGTGCCCCTTGTGTATTCACAACTGGCCCATCGTTGGGGCACACATGAACAATTTTTTGAATATATAAAACTATTATAAAAAATAAGAAGAACTATAAAAGTAATTTTATAAAAATTACCATGCATAAAAAACATTCCGTTTACTATATTGAGTAGTTTTTGTTTATAAAAATTTATTCAGCTGCGAGAAAAAGCTATGTTTTACGAACTGTTCACATGTGCCCCAGTCTCCCCTACATAGAAAAACTAAGTAAATATATGGAAAACAAATCTCAGTTAATGATTTTACAAAAAGTGTCAATTATCAATTTTATGGAGACAGATTTTTTTTTTTAAACAAAAGTCGCTGTCATTGTCTGAATCACAATGAAAGCAAACTAAAAATTAAACACCTCTGGTAAAGACTTCATGCGCCAATTTCTTACGGTACTTACTTTTTGTTTGCCTTGCCTTAGATTTGAAGTAGAGTTCATTGCAAAAGTAATCTTCATCTTGTCAATCACTTTTTATACTTTTTTTTATTATAATTGCAAATAAAGCCTTTGTGCAAAAATGTTTAAAGATAGAAAACCAACGATTATAAATACACAAATAATGTATGTAAAGGTAGCAAACAGCTGTTTGAATCTATTATCGAGATCCTTCATCAGTGCAAAACTCAGCGAGCAAGAAAAAAAAACTGAGATATGTTTTTTCCAGCTCGCTGAGTTTTGCACTGATGAAGAATCTCGATAGTAGATTCGAAACAGCTGTTTGCTACCTTTTCATACATTATTTGTGCATTTATAATCGTTGGTTTTCTGTCTTTAAATATCCTTTTTAGTCAGTGATGTTTTAGTATATTTTACATTTGAAAATGAAGATCCAAACAGCTTCTCCTGGATTTTGTTTTCTCTCGCACTTTTTATCGGATTCCTTTTGCAGCTTTCCTTTTGTTTTTTATTTATTTATTTATTTATTTATTTATTTACTTTTACTCTTTTTTATCTTTATAAGAAGAATGAATTGTATTAGTGAAAATTTTCGAAACCCAGTTTTCGATGGATTTACCCGTTTTACGGATCAGAGAACCCGAAAAACATGTTTTTACAAAATGTCTGTCTGTGAATCTGTCATAGTCATGTCTGTCATAGTCATTCTGTCTGTGACAAACACTATTACATCATAGACTATATTTTATATTGGTGCCACTACTACCAGAGGGGTGGTATACGTCTTACTGGAAATTTGACATGAGAATTAAAGATGTAAATGCGTGTCAAAAATGGTTTCTAAAAAGTTCAAAATTTCGAATACAACTGAAATAAGCGTATTAAGGCGAAAGTGGACCTTCAAATCGAAAAAAATCATCCAAAATTTTGAAAAATACTTTTTTATTTCCCAACTCATGAAGCGCTTATTATGAGTTTATTATAAGTATATTATAAGTGTGTAATATTACTCATGTATTATAAGTAATATTCATTTATTATATGGTATTTAATGTTCTTTATTATTGAAATACTGATATTTCTAACTTAACAGTGGATTTTCTCGAAATAAAAATTTCGGGATAATCTCAATTTTCAAAATGTTCCATGCGCATCCCTAATTTTTTGAGTTCTTCAAAATTTGTTATGTCATTACCTCATAGTACACAGAAAAAATGTTAGTTAAAATAATTGTACTTCGGACCTCATAAGCGGTAAATTCTGCATCAAAAGTATGATTTACAGTTTTTTTCCACTATAAAAATTGGTATTTCGACATATTATTATTATTATTAATTTTTATTTTCTATTTATGCTTAGGATTTCAACTAAGTTTTACTCTTAGGTCTGAAATGTATCTCATAAATAAAAATTATTATTTTATATGCAAAAGAAATGCGCATGGAGCATTTTTAATTAATTAATTATTTCAATAATTAATAATTAATAATTACCAAAGTAATTAATATTTTCCCTTGCAATTTTAGCTTTTCTCAAATAACTACAATTGTAATCACATATTTTATTTTCAAGCAAATCGGTTCAAAAGAAAAAGAAATTTTTTTGAGAGTCCACCTTCGCCTTAAATAAACACAAAAGTGTCAAAAAACATTCTAAATTATCATTTATTTAGAATTAGTTTTAGTTCTTTATTTTAAGTCTCATTCTATCCTAATGCAGTGTAATAATGAAGCTAAGCCAAACTGCGGCTTAATTAATAATTTTTGAAGTATCTCTTACACTGTTAAAAAAATTTCTGTAGTTTGAATCAAATTTTAGTGCTGAGTAGCTGATTAGATGGTGTAATCTCGATTCAACATTTGAAGTTTCCTACTTCGACTTCGTTCCAACTATTGGAACTATGCTTCAACAGGAGCTCCAAATATTGGTTCAAGATTTCACGATTTTACAATGGAAGCTATTGAGCACCAAAATTTGGTTCAAACTGGGACATTTTTTTTTTCTTTTACAATGAATTGTATAATTTCTTCCAACAAAAATTAGACACACAAATAGCACTTGACCTATTCCAACTATCACGATACTTAATCCATCAGTTTTACTAATGTTGCATTCAAAGGAAGTTCGGATGTTATGGAATGGTCACAAAATATGGAATACTTCGACATTTAATGGATATCGTGTTGTAGCCACGTAATATCTGTGTACCACGTAATTTCATGTGGATACCTGTTGTTGGGGAACGACACGATGAATTAAACATTTATTCTCAATTGTTATAGTTTTTTGTAGACAAATATTACGAAAATCCTACCAATTATAAAATATTATTGTTAGCGATGTTAATCAAATTCAGTATAACGTTAAAAGTTACATTTATTGATATGTTAGGCATTTTTTCTCTATGCTAACTTGTTGAGTAAAGAGGTTATGTTTTATAAAATGATGTGTGATGCGTCGAATAATATGGCGAATATCAGATATACAATTGTTTCAAAGCGAGTCTAAAAATTAAAACAATTTTTTAAAGAATTTAATGATTTATAAAAATGTTCACTTATTAAAAAATTTTTGTCATTTTTTAAATCGCATTTTTTTTTTTTTTTTTTTTTTTTTATGAGACTATTTCATTTTAAACGACTGAGTTGTCATTACAAGAAAATCGTAAACTACTCACAATAGTTTTCCCCTTAAAACAGGACTCTTTACAAAAGTCTTTGCCTTAAAAATAGATCTTTCACAAAAATTTTCGAACTTCAAAATAAACAGTCCACAAATTTAATCATTTAAAAATAAAATATGACCTGTCACTTTTACATAAATAAAGAAAATATATGTATCTTACATACATATATTTTCTTCAAAATGTACAAAAGGAACTTGAATGTAATAGTGATCATTTCAAGTTCACAAAATTATGACAAGGTTTTTTTTTACAAGTGTAAAACCTTTTGTCATAATTTCAGAAAAACAGTACCCAAGAAAAAAAATCTGGACAAAACCCCTGGATAGTTAAAGTTTGTTCTCTACTACCTTTTACAATATCTCAATTTTGTTTATACTGGCTAACATAGAAAAATAAAATGGCATTCTATAATACCCTAACTTTTTTATATATAAATATAAAGAAATTATATTATAAATACGAGTAAATATTTGGTTTTTGCTTTTCATTCGTTTAAAGTGTTCGATATCAAATACTGTTTATCAGACTCTTCTAACGGTAAGAGTGAAAGTAATGAATTTGATACTTCTAATATCACTTGTGAATGAAAATCCCTGGACTTTGAATTAACCTCATATAAGCATATCACAAAACTCATCATTTTGTCACCAAGGTGACAGAGATAAGCCGTCAAATTTACCTGAAGAACTCCGTCACAGCTGTCACTGAACTTGAAGATATCGAGATATACATAAGCTGCTTCAAATTGACTGACTCTAAGTTTCTTTGTCGTTCAAAAATATAATGATCGGTAGTTAATTTGTCTTGATTATTTATAAATATAAATTTATCTAGAAGCTGAAAAAAATCAGCTAATTTTTAAGCAGCGTGAATTCACATAATCATTTTCATATTTGTGAATAAACTCTAAATAATATATCTGTTGCTTTGTGCCTGCGATAAAGAACTATTTCAAATCTTCCAGAATGATTCTAGTAAATTATATTTTATTTTCGTTAATTTTCATTTTATTAAATTTGGTTTTTGGCGAATGTGAAATTACTACAACTGCACCAGCATGGATTTTGCAGCGATATTTTGGACAGAAAATGAAACTGAAAACTACGCAAACGCCAACGTTGGAGCCAAAATTGAATGAAAATTCCACATCACCTGTTAAATTTCATTCAAAGATGTACATAGGTATCTTCCATGCTAAATTCGGATTTAGAGGTAAGAGAATATATATATTAACGACATAAAACTAATTTATGTTGTTAAAATTATACAGTATGTAAGATTATGCAGTTTCATTTACATTATATTTTCGTGTATGCATGAACATATATGTTCATGTACAACTTTTGGGCGGATGTTCTATTTTTATCAAATCTATTTTTGTTGGAAAGGGTCGTTCTGATAGCAATCCTGTTTCAATTTCATCGGAATACTGAAAAAATATTTTTTGTCTTTTTAGGATTTCGTTTATCTGACGAAACCCTACTAATCTCTGTCGTCTGTCTGTACGTCTGTCACAGAGTCCGTATACAACAACTATATAAATCAGAGAGTTAAATTTTTGTGTCCTTACAGCTGATTACTTCGTGCCGCACGACAAATCATAAATTTTTGAAAAAGTCTATAATTTTAATTAAATTAATTTTATCATTGTCGTTTGTTCATTTTCGCAGTTTACATTTTGAAACAGAACCATCATTTGAACGTCTTGCATGTAGGCATCATAGCTTAGAGATAAAATGTCTCGATAGTAAACAGGAGATGCAAGTTAGAATTCCCTTATTAAAATGGATTTTAATTAAAAGAAATTTCGTATTTTTTGCCAATTTAAGAGTTTATATTATTCGTTCATCTGACATTCATAATATTTTTTGGAATTCAATTTTCTTTTTAAAACTATTGTGACTTATTAACGATTCAGCATTTTAAATTTCATTTAAACAATTTTTTTCGCCTCTAAAAATTTAAAATTCTATTTACATAATCGGTAACAATTTTTAATTTTGGATTTTCAAAATATTTTTGAATTTTGGATTTTATTTTAATTTGATTAAAATAATTTAATTTGATTAAAATAAATAATTTCTTTTTATAATTATTTTTGAATTAAATGTATTGGTGCTACCATCTATGTAAGAATTTAATAATTATAAATTAACAGTTTGGATTTATTAATAAAAGGATAAGTCATTTAGAAAGAAATGTTAAACGAAATCCTCTGTGAGACCTGCGATCACACTTACCCACTTGTTTTCTGTTCTTTGTAAGCATACTTTTTTTTCATCCATCAATCTTTATGAATTTTGACTACGATAGCAACCAGAATAAATAAAATTGATATTCTTCAATTTGCCTAAAAACAAATTTTCATGAAATTCGTTCGATTAGCACAAAATGTATAATATGAACTTTAAAATGTTCAGGTTTACTTAAAAGACGATTATAAATAATCAAATAGATATGTTAATAATTAATTTTATTTAAAACATCTTACTTTCAAGCCTTACTCAGGCTTTTCCTCAGAGAATATTTAATATACATATATATCTGAGGAAGAGCTTGATTAAGGATTGAAAATACTAAAATTTTAAAATAAAATAAACTATTAACATCGCTATTTGGTTATTTATAATCGCCTTTTAAGTAAACCTCTACATTTTTTTTTTTTTTTTTTTTGCTATATGATCTATATTTTGTTCTCCAATAAGTAATATTATACATTTAACACTGGGTCATTCCATGACACATGTTAGATAATTTTATGTATTAAAAACTTATTAATCAATTCATATAAGTGTATATAAAAGTGCAGAGCTGCCACTTACGAGTAAAATGTTACTAAAAGCGGCTATTTTTGGCATCAGGCGACTATGGCGACTATTTTTGGCCGAAAACCATTAAAAAGCGAATATTTCAAGAAAAGAGGCGACTTTTTCCGGTTCCAACGGCGCCCCACCAGTGGCCGAGAGGTAAGGGCCTCTCAACTGGTAGACGGCAGGTGCTGGGTTCGAACCCAATCGCGGCTGTCGGCCTAACCGTTCGGAGTTATCGTGGTTTTCTTCGAACCTTGCGTAAATACGGGTTAGGTCCCCTTAGAAAGACCCCCACGAAGGGCACTTCCCCTGGTCCTATACCCCTAGCGTAGATAATCGGACGGCAAAAATAATCCAATCCGATTCCAACGGCTAATTTTACTTAAAATAATCCATTTTTTTCATCAAAGTGTCTGTAAAGCTATCTTCAAAAAAGCACTCAGTGGGTCATTTCTTTTTCCTAATGTGCGCAAGTAGTAAGTGATCGCTTTCAATAATGGAGAAAAAAAGAAAGAAAATTAGTTCTACTGTTCTGTTGAATTGTTTCGGAAGTACAGCAAAATATTTCTTTTTCAGTTGAAGTAACTTCTTGTCGTTAACATCCCGCCTACATATCGATATGAACAGGAGTATCTTTTTTTGGTGGGCTTTTGAGTGCAATTGACGAAAATTGGCGTTTGTTTCCTCGACCTTCTACAAAATTTAAGACATTTTTCTTCCGTTGTTTGAGGAGATTCGAGATTTTTTCAACAACGAATTGTAAAATTTGCGATATTTTCCCCATGTCGATTGACGAAAATAGCTATTCATTTCCGCGATCATTTAACGATCGCTGAAGGAGAATTCGCAATTTTTCCCAGGACCCATTGGAAAAGTACATCATTTATGCTAGAAATTTATGTAAGTAGGTTTTAAGTAATGCAGAAATATTGAGCTTTCACTCTAAGTATAAAGATTATTGTACATTAAATTAGGCTAAACATAACCATAAGCTAATTTTTAAAAGTGGCTATGTGGGAGGGAGGCTTGACCCAATCAATGGAAGGTGGTTTTGACTAGATGATCAAAACTTCCTTAATTAAATGGCTTTGGAAATTTTTTTATCACTGTACACTGTTGAAAATAAAACCGTGAATCGACGATAAAATTATTGGCTGCAAAGCTGCCAGATTTTTTTCGTTCCGTTAGTAGATTTTACGCTCTGGGAAATAAAAAAAAAAAAAGGAAAAACTTCGTATGAGTTGGTATAACAACAGGCTGATAGTGCCATCTATCGAACAGTTTAAAAGCTCTTATATTTATTCACCGATAAAAAAAGTTATGTCATCGGAGTGATTCGGACTCATGACCTTTAATGCGGGAGCCCATTGTTCTAGTTATTACAACGTAAGGCCCTCGAATGCACGTGATTCTAAAACAAATAGAGGATTTTACATTGTGTTTATATTTTTATAAGGTAGATTTTAATTTTATTGATTGTTATTATTTTTGCAAATTTTAATTAATAAGGCTAATTTATTATTGCTATTTTCTTAAAGTTAATGAATAATTGTAATATGGCTTAAACAAATATTTTTTAGGAAATTTTTCTTTGGTCAATGAATGATCATGGCAAACGCGGTAGGTATAATATGTTTAAGAAATAGAAAGTGCGAACAACTTTCTAAAATTTCTGGCGAAACAGTTGAGATAAGGCAGTGAAATTCTTTTTAAAAGATAAAACTCGACGAGACGAATAAAATGATAGCATTCAAAAAATTACTGCAGCTTTTAATAGTTTTTTATTTAATTTTAAATGAAAAAAATGAAGGCAAAAAATTCAACTAAATCTAGCTAACGTTTCCGTGGATGGATTAACTTCGTTTTGGTTTATTTTAATCCTCATGGTAAAACTTAAAACAGTTTTTTTTTCATCTGTATGTTTGACGGTCGCTGAGAAAATCGAATTTATGTCTGAAATCTCCAGCTGAACATAGTCTTTTTCTTATATTTGTTTCTTCTTGTAATTGTTGCACGTAAGTTTAAATGAACATAAAAATTGCTGTGTATGTAACATAAATAAATAGATTAGATAAATCACGTGAAAAAATTTTTTTATTTGTTGTTATTTTCATGTATCATATTCACTATCTATTTTGACACTAGCGTCTAGACCCCGCCTCAAACTTTGGCTCATATCACAAATGCACCCAAGAAAATCCCCATGCTGCCGATATTTTCCCTTTTTAAACTGAAAATATGGTTTCTTGCTTTCCCTTTTTCATACGGAATATACAATATTATTTTTGATATTTATTATTAACATTATTAACATGATATTTACATTATTAGTATTATTTATTATTAACAGCCAGTTTGTTTTTTGCCGTTTCTTGACGATACTACAAATAAACAAATAAACAGACAGACAAACATACAAACAAACAGACAGAAAACAAACAAACAGACAAAAAGCCAAAGAAATAAACAAACAAACAGACAAATAAAAAAACAAACTGACAAACAAACTAAAAGACAAACAGACAAACAAACAAACAGACATAAAACAAACAAACCGACAAACAGACAAAAAAACAAACAAACAGACAAACAAACAAATAAACCGACAAAAAAACAAACAGACAAAAAGAAACGAACAAACAAACAGATAGACGAACAAACAAACTGACGAACAGACAGACAAACAAACAAATCAACAAACAAACAGACAGAAAAACAAACCGATAGACACACAAACAAACAGAAAGACAGACAAACAAACATCACTGGATCCCTGAAACTCGCTGTGCAGGAAACTCTAAAATGCACAAAACTCGCCAACGCCGCAATCACAAACTTGTGTATGAGCACTGCCCGCCCATAAAAACCAAAAAAACATCACTGGATCCACGAAACTCGCTGTGCAGGAGTCACTAAAATGTACGAAACTCGCCAACTCCGCAATCACTAACGCGTGTATGAGCGCTGCGCGCCCCTTTAAACCAAAAGAACATCACTGGATCCACGAAACTCGCTGTGCAGGAATCACTAAAATGAACGAAACTCGCCAACGCCGCAATCGCTAACGCGTGTATGAGCGCTACGCGCCCATTTAAACCAAAAAAATCACTGGATCCACGAAACTCGCTGTGCAGGAATCACTAAAATGTACGAAATTCGCCAACGCTGCAATCACTAACTCGTTTATAAGCGCTGCGCGCCCATTTAAACAGAAAAAATCACTGGATCCACGAAACTCGCTGTGCAGGAATCACTAAAATGTACGAAACTCGTCAACGCCGCAATCACTAACGTGTATATGAGCGCTGCGCGCCCATTAAAACCAAATAAAAACATCACTGGATCCACGAAACTCGCTGTGCAGGAATCACTAAAATGTACGAAACTCGTCAACGCCGCAATCACTAACGCGTGTATGAGCGCTGCGCGCCCATTTAAACCAAAAGAACATCACTGGATCCACGAAACTCGCTGTGCAGGAATCACTAAAATGTACGAAATTCGTCAACGCCGCAATCACTAACGCGATATAAGCGCTGCGCGCCCATTAAAACCAAAAAAATCACTGGGTCCACGAAACTCGCTGTGCAGGAATCACTAAAATGTACGAAACTCGTCAACGCCGCAATCACTAACGTGCATATGAGCGCTGCGCGCCCATTAAAACCAAAAAAACATCACTGGATCCACGAAACTCGCTGTGCAGGAATCACTAAAATGTACGAAACTCGTCAACGCCGCAATCACTAACGCGTATATGAGCGCTGCGCGCCCATTAAAACCAAAAAAAAATCACTGGGTCCACGAAACTCCCTGTGCAGGAATCACTAAAATGTACGAAACTCGCCAACGCCGCAATCACTAATGCGTGTATGAGCGCTGTGCGCTCATTTAAACAAAAAAAGAAAAAAAATCACTGGATCCACGAAACTCGCTGTGCAGGAATCACTAAAATGTACGAAACTCATCAACACCGGAATCACTAACGCGTGTATGAGTGCTGCGCCCCCATTTAACACTAGAACCGCGGCGACGGGTCATTTTGACCCGTATCACATGGAGAGACGTCGATTCGAACCAGAAAACTCTTAATAAAATTAGCTAAATATATTCTGAGCAAGAATATTTTCAATAAAAAACTTAAAGCAGTTTTAAATGAAAATTCCGGTGAGAAATATTTTTATAAATCTTTAATGAATTTTCTCGACGTTCTAGTGTTAAACAAGAAAAAAAACACTGGATCCTTGAAACTCGCTGTGCAGGAATCACTAAAATGTACAAAACTCGCCAAACCCGCGTTAATTAATGACATTAAAACCGAAAAATTAATCTGTATATGCACGGAAGAAATTTCTAAAATGAGCAATTCAAAATTGTTGTTATTAACCGAGATATCAAACTGTTAGATCCCATTATCGGCAGCATGGGGATTTTCTTGGGTGCTTTTGTGATATGAGCCAAAGTTTGGGGCGGGGTCTAGACGCTGATACGTATATGACACTAGCAGAAATCACGTCAACGTGGTGCGTATATGATATGTGTGCCAAAAATGCGTACTTGGTTTATTTACATTACATACGATGCTACTTGATTATCAGGTCCACCAATTTCATCAATATATAGAAATCGCCAAACTATTCGCCGATTTACTTAAAAGGAAAAATGTTGCCTTTCTAAAATTTTAAGTTTAGAAAATTAATAAATTTAGCTTAAAAAAAATCCCTAACGAAAGGGATTATTTTAATGATGACGTTTACTTATGGTATATAGATGTACCAAATATAAAATTTTATTTATTTAGATGATTTCGAATAAAATAATACTAATAAAAGTTTTCATAATTTAATCCAGAATTTATTAAATCAAACCATAAAGAGATATTTTTAAGATATCGCATATGTGAATAACATTAAAGTATTTTAAATGTATTAATAAAATTTATTAAGGGACATAAAACATATCAATGTTAGCGGAAGTTTGTAAGGAGTCAAATGCTTCTTATTTAGTCAAAAAATGTAGGCGGATATAACCATAAAATAACATTAATAAAATCTATTTTTCTCACTTAATATCAAGAGCTATTCGTTTATTGGCATAAAATTTATTTTAAATAACAAAAGAACAAATAAATTAGTAAAACATTAATAAAAATACAAATAAATAATCGAATTTAAAATCATTTGTTGGCTCAACAAACAAATATAGAGTGTTTAATGTCAAATGAGTGTAACATTTATGTTCATCCATTATTGACACTAGTACACCGAATCCGGGGTTCCCGGGTCACAAAGTAAAGGTGAAAAATTTTTTTAAAATTTAAAATTGGAAGGTCTAATAAATTTTTTCTGCGTAATAGGCTTTTTAAACTGCCAACTAATTCCAAATAGCAATTTTATATGAAACATATTATTTATGTAATCATATACAGCTTTGAAAATTATCGGTACTTCCGTATTAACAGGATCGTAGCTAAGGGGGCGCTATGGGCGGCTCAGCCCCCCCCCTTAAATATTTTGATCCCCTCCCCTGGAAAAGATTCCAAGGTCACTCAATGAATTTTTGTTCCGAAAATTTAAATGAAATATTGTTTAAAAATCTAATTTAGTTTTGAAACCTTTTCACAGTTTTGCAGAGTTAATAAATTGCATCTAAAATAAGTTTTTCAACACTCCTTCATCCTATTTGTACATATGAAGCTAACATGATGGGCTATTTTGCACCACTTATACACTCAAAACTTTTATCATCATATACTTTTCTAAGCATAAAAGGAAGTTATTTTAACAGTTTAATAAGAAACAGAGTACCTACAATGTGAATATGCACTAATTTATCTTTCTGTGTCAGAGAGAGAGAGAAAAAAACTATGAGTCCCCCTATATTCTCTTGAGCCCTCCCTTTTGTTCACTACGGCCCTGCGCATTAGACCCAAGATAGCAGTTATTAGCCAAAGACTTCGCCAAAGTATAAAATTGCATTCTCAGTTTTTAAAAACAACTAAAAAAACATGACACCCAGATATTCTTTAAAATACATTTTTGTAAAGGTTAATTGATGTATCTTTTGTAAAGTAAGTTTACAACGAACTAAGAGTCACTAAATTCATATATAAAAATGAAATAAAACCAACAACATTCGCCGGGTTTTATAGCCGACGATATATTGACATAACAGGTTTTTTAGCCTCCGATGCTATTTCTTTCAGACCAAGGCCCCCTTATCATAATATCAAGGCCTCGCATTCAGGAGAAAATCCATTGTTGAAATTGTCCCTACAATTGCCAACTTATTATATGACTTTGTCTCGTATGTAATGCCACCTGGTGCATACTACTGCTAATAATCCCATAGGAAATAATGGAAAACATTTCAGTTTCTAACATTAGATGGCGCTACCAACGTGAAAATCATGTAGTTCAGCGCCCCCTGTACTGTAGTCAAAGGAAACTTGGCGAATGACAAGCCTTGAAATCATGATAAGTTAGCCTTGTTTCAGACAAGCTAAAAAATGTCGTGTCATCAGCCCTGAATTTTCTACTGAACCGATTTTGATAATTATTTTTTTAAATGAAAGCTATTTATTTGTAGTTGTGCCCATTTTAGCTATTTTTTAATTTTTTTCCATTTTTATATTTTATTTTTAATTTTAAATGCTTTTTACGATATTTCTTCAAAATGGTGGCAACACAGTTTAGCTTTTCTCTCGATAATAAAAATTTATTTTCCAAAATGACTGCGTATAATTATGCACTTGAAAGAGAATTGAGGTAAAAAAATATATTTACTGAGAAATAATATTAATAATGTAAATAAAATAACAGAGAATAATTTATGATAAAAATTAATGTTTAAAGCAAAATAAGAAAAATTTCAAATGAGGAAAATGATGTCATTCAACAACCAGATAAATGCGAATTACAATATTATTACGGATGCCTTTTTCATATTACTAATAACAGTAACTTTTAAAAAACATTTGAAGTGAAAATGACGTCACTCTTTAAAACATCGCATTTTTACTCATAAGGATATTACATTTCAATATTTCTTTTCATTACGGACACTGAGATTGAGATTTTACTTTCAGATGACTTCAGTTAGTTAAAATAATGTCACAGTAAAAATGAAATTGTTTTTTTTTTTTTTTTTTTTTTTTTTTTTTTTTTTTTTTTAACCTCCGATGCTATTTCTTTCAGACAAGCTAAAAATGTCGTGTCATCTTCCCTGAATTTTCTATTCAACCGATTTTGATAATTATTTTTTTAAATGAAAGCTATTTATTTGTAGTTGTGCCCATTTTAGCTATTTTTTAATTTTTTTCCATTTTTATACTTTATTTTTAATTTTAAATGCTTTTTTACGACATTTCTTCAAATGGTGGCAACTCAGTTTAGCTTTTCTCTCGATAATAAAAATTTATTTTCCATTATCAAAAGCTTGATCTCATCAGTGAACATGTCCTCGCATTTAAAAGAAAAAAGTTAATTGTTTTCCTAAAATTTAACCACAATAAAAGGATTGCGTATAATTATGCACTAATTGAGGTAAAAAAATACATTTACTAAGAAATAATATGAAAAATGTAAATAAAATAACAGAAAATAATATATGATAAAAATTAATGTCTAAAGCAAAATAAGAAAATTTTCAAATTAGGAAAACGATGATAAATGAGACCAGATAAATGAGAATTACAATATTATTACGGATGCCTTTTTCATCTATATATTTAAAACACCTGGCTGTTTTTTTGGTCATCAGCCCTGAGCTTTCTACTGGCCCGATTTTGATAATTATTTTTTTAAATGAAAGCTGTTTATGTGTAGATGTGCCCATTCTGGCTAATTTTTAATTTATTTCAATTTTTACATTTTATTTTTAATTTTAAAAGCTTTTTCATGACATTTCTTCAAAACAGTGGCAACAGGTTAAGCTTTTCTCAAAATTTATTTTCTTTCATTATTTTCCACCAATCACGAACTTGATCTCATCGGTGAATGTATAATCGCATTTCAAACAGAAAAAAAAATAATAAAAATAATAAAATAAAGGTTTTCGTAAAATTTAATCATAATAAAATAATTGCATATAATTATTCAATGCAATACAGAGATTATTTACTGTGTAATATTATTAAGTATTATGTAAATAAAATAACAGAAGATAAATTTTAAATATAATATCTAAAGTGAAATTTTGTCGATGGAGAAAATGTCGTCATACAGAAACCAGATAAATTTATTCCATGAATATATTATACATTGTTATAGCTATGTCAGTGATGATGTCATATTCACTGACTTTAATTCCTGCATCTAATTAAAGTGAACTTCTATTAATTTAAAGGTCCGTGGTGTGCACAAATAAAAATATTTCTATAAACTGTGCCATTTCTGTTTAATTATAATGAATATTTTATGAAACTAAAGAATTCTTAAATAACTGCATAAATCACGCTTTTATTTAAGAAAAGATGAGTATTTCTGAAGGTGTAAATGATGTCATATTAGAAAAAAAGAACAAAACCAGTGATATGTCGGTATTACTGTATTTCTATCTTACATAATATAAAAAAAATTAAAATAATTTCATTGTATTAAGTTATTATTTAAAATAAAAAAAAATCTGCATTTCAGCAACAAATACAAAAATTTTATTATTTTTAATAACAGAAATATCTCTTTTTTTTTTCGCTGCCATAACAATAAAATTAATTTTTACAAGTTCATGGAGGATACAAACCAATAAATAAATTAAATTTATTGCAAGTGCTGTAAATATGTAGTGGGTTGGTTAGGCAGTTTAGTAAGTCCCTGTTTCTATTATAATTAAAATGTTTCATTGATATTGTAGTGTCTTTACTATACATAATTAAATAATTCATACGAATCCATTAAGATAAATAAAATAGACACAAAAGTTGCGTATTCACAGCATCTTTATTACAATTTTAACAACCGTGGAAATTGCCAGATTCACATAAGTAAGTTACATAAATAAATATTATATCAAGTTGAGTTGAACAATAAATATAAAACATATGGAGGTTGATATATGGAGTGAGAATACATTACAATACCCTCCTCTACAAGTTAAGACGTACAACTGGTTTTATATAACGCTTAGGGCGTTCATGTATATTTAATTTTACTGGTTGTGAATCACTATTGTCTCTATTACATTTTAATTCATTTGGTTGAGAGATTGTTGGTTTTAATGATATATTTTGATCAGGAATTGTAGTATCATTTTGAGGTTCGTCTGATGGTACATCAACATCCGTATTTGGATATGGAAGTTCATTATCTCTAAACTGATTATGAACATTATCCATAATTCTCCTGTTATTAAAATTAGTAGTATCAAAATTTGAACTGAAGTTGTTACTGTCCTTTTTATTAATATAACTTCCGGAATCATAAGTACTTTTATCTGCAATAATTTGATCCAAATGTCTTTTCCAAATTAAATCCTCATTAATTAATTTACACATATATATTCTATCACCCAACACTTCATCTATTGTGCAATGAACCCAACCCTTCTTGTTTGGATTTCGGTAATCTCTACACAATACTCTATCCCCTTCTTTGAATACTTCCTCTCTGGTACTCTTATTAACCACCATACCCGATTTATTTGTATCTTTCAACAAATCTAATCTAGTATTACTAATAACAGTAACTTTTAAAAAACATTTGAAGAGAAAATGACGTCAGTATTTAAAACATCGTATTTTTACTCATAACGATATTACATTTCAATGTTTCTTTTCATTATGAACACTGAGATTGAGATTTTACTATCAGAGGACTTCAGTTAACTGAAAATAATGTCACAGTAAAAATGAAATTAGTTTTTTTTTTTTTAAACCTCTGATGCTATTACTTTCAGACAAGCTAAAAAATGTCGTGTCAAAAAATGCGGCCCATTTTTACTTACCTATCATACGTAATTTACGGTATGTCTTGCAATCGTTTTGAAATCGTCGTTTGACGGATTTACACGTTTCAGATACTGAAGATTCCGAAAAACATATTTTTAGAAAAAAAAAATTGCCGTCCGTCTGTCTGTCTGTAAACATTCTCTCACGAACAAATGGAGATAGAGACTTAAAATTTTCCATGTACTTAGTAAGTAAGAATAGGACGAAGTCTATTTAATATCAGTAACCTCGATTATCCGGAACTATTTTTTTCCGACTCTCGAAAAATTCGTTCTGATGAAATGTATATAAACATTTTCGATTTTTTTTTTTTTAAGGAAAAGACGTAAAAGGCAATAAAATAACACAAATTTTGCATCAAGAACGAAGTCGGATTAATAGTTGCCGAGATGTTTGTAATCCTGTTTTCCACATTCTTCGATTTTTCATGACCCTGTATTCTCTTCAAATTTCAATTCAAAGATATGTTTTAATTGGAAATGAGACGATTAATCTGACACAGTAAACTGTTAGTTAATATGATTATTGTTTTTGGAGTTATAAGGATGTTTCTCTTACGTAATCCGGTTCTACTTGTGTAGTTTGGTATTTTACATAATTTGTAGGAATGGGTTCATCAGCAATTCATTCATGGAGCATTACTATGTATATTAAGAATATTTAAATATACGTTTAAATTTTCTTTTGGAATTGCAATGCATTTTATAAATAGTTTTTACATATTTTATTTTCACATATTATATAATGCATATCCATGATGGGTAAGTATTACGGTGGCCCCTAACGACTAGTTTCGTAATCTGGCCGTTAAAACGAGACATTCATACAATTTTATTGTTAAAATACATTTCCTTCATCTCAAGTCTATAAAAAAATGTTTAAGCTAAAATAAAAAACCGTTTTTGATTAATCTAGTCAATGGAGAAGTAGCACGCCGAATTGTATCTCTTTATAATTCCGCAATTCCAATGTCTCAGAGAGAAACTGCTAATCAATTGGGTATTTCATGCCGTTCTGTTTGCTATTATATTGATAAACACAAGAAAAATGAAGTTAGTTCATTGCATTCTAAACGGGGTCGTCCTTCTAAAAGACCTCTATCGAATCTTTTTTTTTTTTTTTTTTTTTTTTTTTTTTTTTTTTTTTTTCTTAATCGGAGGCGAAACTGAATTCTGCAATCGCAGAATCAACATTCAACTTGTTTTTTTTTTGTTGTTGTTGTTTGTTTGTTTTTTTTTTTTTTTAAATAAAACTATTTTTTTGTGAGTGCATATAAAATAAAATTTCTGGATTTCGCCGGAACTCAGATTACAACTTTAACTGAAGATGTGCGAATATTGTAACTGGCAATCTTGACATTAAGTTTGGAAATATATTTATTACATATTGATTCAATAATGTAATTACTTTTGCTTTTTTTAAAACCAAATCGATCGGGTCTTTTAAACATTTCATTCGTCGAATTCGACGGGATTCCACTCGTTTTATTGTTCAAATGCACCTTTTCTCAGAGTCTATAAAAAAGCGTTTAAACTAAAGAAAAAATCCGTTTTTGATGAGTCTAGTCAATGAAGAAGTAACACGTCGAATTGTATCTCTTTATTATTCCGCAATTCGAATGTCTCAGAGAGAAATTGCTAATCAATTGGGTATTTCACGCCGTTCTGTTTTCTATTATATTGATAAACACAAGAAAAATGAAGTTAGTTCATTGCATTCTAAACGGGGTTGCCCTTCTAAAAAACCTCTATCGATTTTTTTTTCTTATCGGAGGCGAAACTGAATTCTGCAATGGCAGAATCTACATTGAACTTGTAATTACTATTTTTTTCAGTTGCTATGAAAAAATGACAACTAAAATATACAGTGATCGGTTATTTTCCATGGAGAAAAGAGATAGATGGAGGAGCAGTACGCGATTAAAACGGTTTGATGGGCGTTATTCTTCCTATTTAAGTCTCTCATTCGGCCCAAAGAAAACAATCACATGGAACAGAGACCGATTTTTTTAACATAATTTTTTCTCTAAATGAAAAAGATCTGAATATATTTTATCATTATAAAATAGCATTTCATTGTATTATGAATTAAAATTGCATCGCTGAAAGTTTTTCTTTTTTGCGAAAGTACGCCGTTGTGTTTGATGTAATGCAGCGAATTTTAAGGTTACATTTTTAGCGGCACCTCCAGCCATAATACTGCATCTCTATTTTTTTTTTTTTTCGTTTTTACTCTATGGCTATTTTTTCTTTCTTTCCCACATAAATGCGATACTCAAGTTGCCACCATTAGAGAAATTGAACCAAAATCTACAAAAAAATTAATATCTCAAAAACAAATTGAGATACAGTTTTCTAACAAACGGCATTAAAAGTCCATTTTTTTCTCTGAACGATGGTATAAAGATTGAAAACGTTGAATGTCTAGAAGTTTAAAAATTTACAATAGCGAAAATTGCAAAACCGAAATTTCATCGGAAAGTGTTGCCATTCAAAACATGACGTATGCGTTACGCACAAATACGTTTGGCCTTTATTATATAGATTTATCTTACAGTTTCTGTAAAGTTCTTTGTCGACAGGATAATCAAGTAGTACCATAAATACATTGTACTGATATCAAAAAATAAATGCTTGTGTATATGAAACACTAAATAGGTTGCTAGAATATACATTGCCAAATTTCTTTTCCCGCCAAGAACTTTTTCGTCATGTATAACTACTGAAAAAGTACACTAATTTATTTACTTATAGTATTTTTAATAAGATGAAAGAAAAACGAATAATTTAAATATATATGATATAAATATATTTTATATTTATGTGTTTTTAAATGAAAGTTGTGTATTTTAAATAAAGTCAGCGACAGCTTTATACTTAAAATAAAACAATGGCGAAGGAAACCTATTTGGCGATTGAACCATTTGAGCTAGCTAAAATAAAAGTAGCAAAATAGCCAGCCACCTGGCATATAAAAAATGAACCAGTCAGACGGGAGCTCTTCGTGACAGTCACATAACTTATATAAGTACTATATTAAAATTGTCAGCATCTCTGGTGGGATACTGGGAGTCTCGTGGTAACGTATTTAGTGGGTAGGGATACATACATCCCATTGGATGCAAGTTGCGTAAATTTGTTTTTGCTTAGAAATGCTTTTATGTTTAGTTCTTATTCCTTCGGGAATATTCTTATGTTAATTATTATCCAATTTTTACATTTTTTTGTTCCATTCGAGAAAGTACCTTGAATATATTTAATTATTATAGTTTTCAATTCTTTGAATAAAATTGTGAACACATTATTTATTTTTCGTTCGACTCCATGGTTTATATTTCATATGCACTTTATATGGCAATGCAATGACATGCAATGGCTTTTTTGATTATTCTAATACATTAAAAGGGGCCTCCGTGGCCGAGTGGTTAAGACACCATGCCGCTAATCGTTTGCGAGCGTAGGGGGTTGTGGGTTCAAATCCCGTTGGCACATTTTGTGTTGAGCTTCCGGTTGTATTTCTCTTGTGCAGTAAAATTTCCTTGTGCTACCTCGTTCCTGCATATTGACGACGACTTTTAAGCAGACTTTCATGTCGAGCACAAAAGTCAGATGTATGCTGTTCAATAATAACAATACGTCAAAATTTTCTGCTGCTGTCATCTATATTAATAAAATAACAAAACGCTCTGTCTGTTTGTGTGTGTGTCTGTGTGTCTGAGATGGCTAGCAAAATCTATTTGACGTACGAGGCTCAAAATTTTTATGAGAGTAGCCCAATATCTCTCCTGATGCACCTGAAGCTCAGAATTTCAAAATTCTATTTATTAACTGAGTAATTAATTAAATTCCAAAGCTCACTCTCATAAAAAATCGCCTTTTTTCGCTTTTTCCTCTTTCATTTTCTTATGGTTGATTGGTTGCATAAAATTTTCGCAGAGATAATTAAAAAAGCTGGGACAGACCTTTAAAATTCATAGACTGGCAAACTGTCAGTTTAAATGATTTTTTTTTATCACAGTTGCTGTACGCCATGGAGAAAAAGATAGGCGGAGACGAAGTAAACCGAAAAAAAGGTTTGCAATATTAAACCATTTATCGCAGAAATTTTAATGTCTCAAACAAAAGCACGAAACAGGAATTTTGTATTAATAAAACGAATTGAAAGAAATGAATTACAGCTGAAGCATATTTTACGAATAAATAGTAATTTTTTAAAATGGTTTTTTACTATTATATCATTTAAGTTAGCGATGCACATCCTTTCGACTGCGTTCGAATATTTCAAAAGTGACATTTGTTTTCTTTCATAGCAAAGTTTCTGTCATTATTATAAGGAAAATTATTTTGCATAAAATTACTGGTATCAGTTTGGCCCGCGGGCCACAGGTTGTGCACCCCTAATTTAAGTTAAAGTTAAGTTAAAGTTAAATTGCATTTATGTTATGGTTAGAATAAGGATATGTTACAATAAAGTGAAGGCTAGGTTTCATTTATGTTATATTTAATTTACGGTAGGGTACTGTTAAGTCGATGTTAGGTTACAGTACAAAAGTTTAAGGTTAGGAATTTTTACACAGAGTGAACATTACGCAAGATTTGATTAAAAATAAAACTTACTTTTGTTAAATAGCTCTGAAATTATAATACTATATACCAATCCTTTAGCTACCATCGAGTATCGATTTCATTCATGGTATAGTCGGATTTAAGAGTGATATAATTAGTTTGAAATTCAAAATATTTCACTTGGGATTTGTCACGCAATCGTTTGATACATTATCCCTCCCGCGTTTCTCATTGCTCATTTTGAGTATTTTTAGAGCTTAATGTTAGTTGTTGTTTTTAAAACCGATTTTTCACACAGTCAGTGGCTAAGTATTTCAGACAATGCATTTCTGCATGTAACGAGTTAATGATAAAATCATACAAATTTCAAATTCGTTTAATATTGTTAATACAGACCCGGGCAACGCCGGGCGGGTCAGCTAGTCATTTTATAAATTTTTTACCGCAGCAATTTTTTTTTATTAAGATATTTGTGATATCTTCGAATAGTACCACTTCCTAAATGTAGATGGCGCAACGATACCGTAATCTGTTTTGTGAGGCAATGCATGTTGGCCAAATAAGATCGGGGATGTAAGAATGTTTTGTTGTTCGAAATGCTGCTTAGCGGCAGTTGTATCATAATGTAAATAAATGATGGAAATATAAAGGCTGTTTCCCTGATGGAATTACAGTACAAGTAATTCGAACCCACACGATATAACAAAGTGGCGACTAAGATGGGATTATTTACCCATATTATTTTGTTAAGAAAAATATTGTGAAAAAAAAAGTAAACGCCGGGAAAAGAAATGGCTGTTGAAAAAGAAATTATTTCACTGGGTCGGCTAGAAGAATATGACTCAAAGGTTCCTTGGACTATTTATGTTGAGAAAATGGATTTTTATTTCTGTGCGAATAATATAAAGAATGAAGAAATGAAAAAGAATATTTTGCTTAGTTCTGTTGGTACGACAACATTTACGATTTTAAGAGATATTATTGTCCCGAAGACATTAAAGGAGATAAAATATGAAGATCTTTTAAAAAAAGCTAAAGAACATTTTTCTCCTTGTCCAAGTGAAATTGTAGAGAGATTCAAATTCCAGAAACGTCTTAGGAAGTCAGGGGAAAGCATAGCTGAGTTTGTAAGAGAACTTAGAAGATTGTCTGAATTCTGTAATTTCGGAAACACCTTAAATGACCGCCTGCGAGACCAACTTGTGTTCGGAATACAAGATGAAAAGATACAACAAAAGCTGCTGGATTCTAAAGAATTAAATTTCAAGACTGCGGTGGAGATCGCCGAATCGTTTGAATCTGCTGAAGCCGGTGTGAAATCACTACATATAGGCGAAAGTACAGCTGTCAACCAAGTGCGCGCTAAAGGGGAGAAACCGAAACCAGAAAAGTTCTCTCATCCATTTAAGCCCAAAGAAGAAAAATTCGCGTCTGAGAAACCTTGTTATAGATGTTCGAAACACCATAATCCTAAAATGTGCCCTTTCAAGAATGCCGAGTGCCATCTGTGCCACAAATTTGGTCACCTAAGAATTTGTTGTAGAAATCGAAAATTTATGATGAAAAATGATAAACAGAACAAAAACAGTAAAATTAAAACTGTTCAAGAGGAATATTGTTTTAATTGTGTGGACAACAACTCCAATAGTGTAACATGGCAAAAAAAAATGTAAAAATAAATGGGGTGAATGTTAAATTTGAAATTGACACCGGGGCGGCGCATACGATTGTAAGTAAAAATGTGGCAGAAAAATTGTTCTCAGGTAAGCTACCTTTAATTAAATCTAAAGTTAAGTTACAAACTTATACTAAAGATTTTTTAACTGTATTAGGTGAGTTAAAAGTAGATGTTTTTGTTGATGAATATTGTATACCTGATTTAAAATTGTTAGTTATTAAAGAAGAAGGTCCGAGTCTAATTGGAAAAACTTGGTTAAAAGCAACAAAATTATTTTGGCCTAATGTAAATATGATTAAAAGTATTTCGAAAGATGATTTAATTAGAAATTTTCCAAATGTTTTTGCTGACGGGATCGGTACAATAAAAGGTCCTCCCGTTTCAATAAATTTGAAAAGGGATGCAAAACCAGTTTTTCTTAAGTCTCGACCTGTTCCGTTTGCTTTGAGAAGAGCTACTGATTTGGAATTGGAACGATTAACAAAAGAGGGTATTTTGAAACCTGTCGATCATTCAGATTGGGCTAGTCCTATAGTAATTGTTCCAAAACCAAATGGTACTGTTAGAATTTGTGGTGATTATAGAGCCACAGTAAATGCAAATACAGAAAATGATAATTATCCTCTTCCTAGGATGGAAGAATTATTCTCTAAATTGTCAGGTGGAAAATTCTTTACTGTTTTTGATTTAAAAGATGTTTATTTACAACAACCTGTAGATAATGAAAGTAGTAAAATTTTAACTATTAATACTCATAAAGGATTATTTAATGTGTTAAGATTAGCTTTTGGCGTAAAGTGTGCTCCTGGAATGTTCCAGAGAAAAATAGAGAATATATTAAAAAAATATGAGTATGTTGGTGTATTTTTAGATGATGTAATCATAAGTGCTAGGAATGAATCAGAACATTCTGAAAGAGTTGAAAGTGTTCTGAAATGCTTTTCTGAGCATGGTATAAGATTAAATAAGGAAAAATTAAAATTTATGGTTTCGGAAGTTTGCTATTTAGGACATAAAATTTCTCAGGAAGGAATTAGACCTATGCCAGAAAAAGTTAATGCTATTTTGAATGCACCTATTCCAAATAATGTGTCACAGTTGCGTTCATTTTTAGGCTTAATTTCTTATTATAGAAACTTCCTACCTAATATTTCAGATGTCTTAGAACCTTTACATAGATTATTAGATAATAATGTTAAGTGGACATGGTCAGAAAAGCATGATAAAGCATTTCAAAAAGTTAAAGAATTATTATGTACATCACCTGTTTTAGAATTATATGATGTTAACAAAGATATTGTTTTGAACTGTGATGCTTCAGAATATGGCATTGGTTCTGTATTAAGCCATATTATTGAGGGTAAAGAGAAACCCATAGCTTATGCTTCTAGAACTTTAAATAAAACTGAAAGAAATTATGCAATGATAGATAAAGAAGCTTTATCTGTAATATTTGGTGTTACTAAATTTCACCAATATTTAGCTGGTAAACCGTTTAAAATTATAACAGATCACAAACCTTTAATTAGATTGTTTGATCCTGTTAAAAGGGTACCTGATACATTATCACCTAGAATGCTGAGATGGTCTCTTATGTTAGCAGGATATGATTATACAATTGAGTATCGCGAAGGTAAAAATAATAAAAATGCGGACGCATTAAGTAGATTACCTCTCCCAGAAACTGTAAATATAGTTAGTAATCCTGCTGAAATAATGTTTGTTTCAAATAATAATGATTGGCCCGTTACTTCTAAAACGATTGCAAAGTGGACAACTGAAAATCCTGTAACTAAACAAATTTTAGAGTGGGTACTACATGGGTGGCCTCGAAAGGTTAAAGCAGAAGAATATCAACCTTATTTTCGTAGAAGGGATGAAATTTCCTGTTTAGAAAATTGTCTATTATGGGGGCATAGAGTAATTGTGCCAGAGGAAGGTAGAGAATATATATTGAAATTGTTGCATTCTGTTCATCAGGGTATGTCTAGCATGAAAGCTAAAGCTAGAGGGGTGGTTTGGTGGCCAAACATGGATAAGGAAATTGAACAAATGGTAAATTCATGTAGTAAATGCCAAATGTGTGCGAGGGATAATCCAAAAATGAAACCCTTAGAATGGAAGTCTGAATTACCCTGGGAAAGGATCCACATAGATTATGCAGGTCCGTTTGAAGGGAAATTTTTCTTAATAGTAGTTGATTCTTATACAAAATGGTTAGAAGTGGAAGTAGTGCCCAGGACCGATAGTAGAAATACTATTAGAGTACTGAGAAGAATTTTTGCGACATTTGGATTACCAGTAGAATTAGTCAGTGATAATGGATCCGCGTTCACAAGTGAGGAATTTGAGGAATTTCTTAAAAATAATGGAATTAAGCATACACCTATTCCACCATATCATCCGTCGTCGAACGGACAGGCGGAAAGATACGTGCAAACTGTGAAAAATTGCCTTAGGAAACTGGATAAAAATGACATATCATTATCAATTGCACGACTTTTGTTAGAAAATCATTCAACTCCTCATTCGGTGACTGGTAAAACTCCTGCTGAATTAATGTTTGGAAGGCCAATTCGAACAGCCCTTCATTTGGTATTACCATCAAAACCTAAAATACAGCAACCCCTGCACAAATTTAAGCTTCATGAATTAGTTTTCGTTAAAAATTTTGGAAAGGGGGAGAAATGGGTAAAAGGAAAAATTATAAAATTATTAGGAAGTAGATGGGTTTTAGTAAATAGATGTGACGGAATAATGTGTAAGCGTCATGTGAATCAGTTGAGACGTAACAGAGAGATAAGTTACGAAAAATCTGAAAGAATTGAAGAAAATGACCACAATAACAAAAAAATGTTAGAAAGAGTTGAAAATATGGGTTATAGTGGTAAAAATTACAATGTTTATGATAATTATGAAAGGGTTAATAAAAACCGTTTTTCTGAGATTAATGGAAAAATAAAAGACCAACGTGATAATGAGAATATTATGGAACCAAACAAATCTCAGCCTTCACATGATATTGTAGCAGGTACTGTTGTGAGTAATAAAAATGATGCTATGACAGATATATCTGTAAAGGACACTGTGACTAAAAATAATAATGAGGACCCGAAGAAAAGTGTTCCAGTTCGAAGAAGCAATAGACCAAGATTGCCTGTAGTTCGTTTGAACTATGAGGAGAGGGGTGTGATATCTTCGAATAGTACCACTTCCTAAATGTAGATGGCGCAACGATACCGTAATCTGTTTTGTGAGGCAATGCATGTTGGCCAAATAAGATCGGGGATGTAAGAATGTTTTGTTGTTCGAAATGCTGCTTAGCGGCAGTTGTATCATAATGTAAATAAATGATGGAAATATAAAGGCTGTTTCCCTGATGGAATTACAGTACAAGTAATTCGAACCCACACGATATAACAAAGTAAGATATTAGAAAATCTTCAGTTTTTATCAAAAAAATTAAATGACTAGTATTAAAAAATGCTCTGACGAGCACCAAAAAAGGTTAATATGTTTTTAAGTATAAAAAATGATTTGACAAGTGCTTCTGTTAACAATTGAGCATAAGGAAGGACTAGGGATCCCTTCTTGGCTACAACTCACTTCAATGCCAACTTTGAAAAAATCATATTTGCACTTTTTCCATATAAAAGAAATCAGTCACAGTTACTATAAAAAGGTGCAGTGTAAAGACGTTCAAAGTAAAGATGCGACTTGATTTAGACATAAGTGTAAGGCAAGGCTACATAGGGCCAAAAACCTAATTATGCAGGTATCACATTCATGCACTGCCATTAACCACTTCCGCAAAGTAGAATTGCGCAGAAAATTTATTTATTGTATACTGCAGCGTGAACAGTGCAATTAACACGTAAAACTCGGTGGAAAGCTCTACTAAAGTATCGCAACATTCTTTTATATGGAAAAAGTGCAAATATGATTCTTTCAAAGTTGGCATTGAAGTGAGTTGTAGCCAAGGGATCCCTAGTCCTTCCTCATGCTCAATTGTTAACAGAAGCACTTGTCGAATCCTTTTTTATACTTAAAAACATATTAACCTTTTTTGGTGCTCGTCAGAGCATTTTCTAATACTAGTTATAATATCACCTGATTAATTTGTTGCTCAGAAAGTTTTTTGTATCAGTACAGTTGCACTTATCAGTACAGAAGTATGATATAAATCTTACAAAAATGCCAGAATTCTTTCATTTAGTTTTTTCACTTCTGTGCAACATCATACTCATTTTATAAATATTCAAAATAAATTTGCGATAGATAACGGAATATCTCCGTCGTTTCCTTCCATCTCTTTTCGTTTCGTTATTTTCAGGAAATATGATGAAAAGTTTCGACTCGTGAAAAGAGATTATTCTCTGTGAAATTCAGAAAAAATATATGTGTGAATTTCAGATTTTTTTTAGCAGTGTACATAATGAAGGCTCAATGGTTATATTTCTAAAATAATGTTAATTTATTCTTTAAAGCGACAATAAAATGATGTAATAAAAAAGAAAGTATTTAAAATTATTCAAAGGAATATATAAAAAAAAAATTGGTAGCAACAAGAAACAGGTTAAATTTTTATTTGAAAGTTGTTAGGAATTTTTATTTCATTTAAATAGTACTGATAATAGATAAATAAAAATAATTTATAATGCTAGAAAATATTGAAAGCAGCACTTTAAGAAATGTTTAGCGTTCATACCTCTGCAGAAGAACTTAACATTCATCAAAACACTTAGGTAAACAGTAAGGTACACTGTAAAAAAAAATCTGTAAAGGTACTAAACATTTTCTAGGAAACTGGGATTCCAAGAACTTTTCATGTAACGATAACAGGAAAAATCCATGTAACCGATTCTAAAACTTGAGTTTTTGTTGTTACCGTTACAGGAAAAGTTCTTGGAATCCCAGTTTCCTAGAAAATGTTTAGTACCTTTACAGATTTTTTTTTACAGTGTATGTAGACAAATTTCATCAAGATGAACACAATAAGATGAAGCCAAACAACGTCTAAACTAATGTTAACAAGTCAAGTGTCGCAAAAAGTGGGTATTTAAAACAGAATTTTTCTTCTATGCTGTGATTTCCGTGTATACATGTTTGTTTATAAATCACTTTTTACGAAGTAATTTCTAATAATAATCAAACTATATAGCATAAAGGGTACTTCTCTGTTATCCCGTCGACCAATTTCGCCAAACTAATAGCCAAGTTATACATATTGACATAATTTTTATTTTGAATAACGAAAGTGCAAATAATTAGTGCAATATTAATAAAAATATAAATAAAAAGTCGAAATAAAAATCACTTAATGACATTTTAAACACGTGAATCGTATTTAATGTTATTGAATGTGACATTCACGATCATCCATAATTGTCATTTAATCTTCTAGTTTGGCGATAATTTTTTGGTCGACGGGATAACCTAGTAATACCGCATAAAGTTATGTTGCATTTTTTAAACTGATTTATCTCTCTTAACACATATTTCAAGATAAAATAAAGTGGATCAAGCCTCCTATATGTGGGGATCTTTTTTTCTGATTAATTATTTTTCATTTTTTTTTTATATTTGACTTATGTCACAATTTTATTTTGATAATTGATTGTATAACAAATAAAATAATATACAAACATTAATCTGGGTTCACTATTACTTACCCATCATACATAGTATAAGGTAAGTCTTGTAATCGTTTTGAAAATCGAAAAAAAAAATTTGACGGATTTACACGTTTTAGACACTGGAGATTTCGAAAAACATATTTTTAGAAAAAAAATTTGCCGTCCGTCCGTCTGTCTGTCTGTCTGTCTGTCAATCTGTCTCTCTGTAAATGCTCTATCTCACAAACAAATTGAGATAGAGACTTGAAATTTTGTATGTACTTATTATGTAAGAATGGGACGAAGCCTATTGAATATCAGCAACCTCGATTATCCGGAACTATTTTTTCCGGATTCTCGAAAAATTCGTTCTGATGAAAGGTATATAAAAATTTTCAAATTTTTTTATTTTAAGGAATGCATGTAAAAGTCAATAAAAAACACAAATTTTGCATAAAGAACGAAGTCGATCGGATTATTAGTTACCGAGATATTTGTAATCCTGTTTTCCACACTGTAAAAAAAATTCTGTAAAGGTACTAAACGTTTTCTAGGAAACTGGGATTCCAAGAACTTTTCATGTAACGATAACAGGAAAAATCCATGTAACCGATTCTAAAACTTGAGATTTTGTTGTTACCGTTACAGGAAAAGTTCTTGGAATCCCAGTTTCCTAGAAAATGTTTAGTACCTTTACAGAATTTTTTTTACAGTGCACATTCTTCGATTTTTCATGTTCCTATATTTCATTCAAATTTCAATTCAGAGGTATATTTTAATTGAAAATGAGACGCTTAATCCGACGCAGTAAACTGTTAGTTAATATGATTATTATTTTTGGAGTTATAAGGATGTTTCTTTTACTTAGTTTGGTACTTCTTGAGTAGTTTGGCGTTTTATATAATTTGTTGAATTTTATATAATTGGTGCATCAGCAATTCATTAATAGAGTATTACTGTGTGTATTAACAACATTTAAATTTAGTTTTGGAATTGAAATACATTGTATAAATAGTTTTCACATATTTCATTTTCATATGCATATAAATGATGGGTAAGTGTTACGGTGGCCTCCAACGACTAGTTTTAAAAATAAAAATTAATTTATAAAACGTAGGTCAACCTTCCCTACTTTACCCTATGCATAATAAACCAAATATCCAGTTAGCAAAACTGGAAATTTGACTGTTTTCATTAATATTAGTACTTAAAGAAGTCACAATAAACAAGAGTGAGATGAAGTCTAGATAAAAATGTTAATAAAATCATCCTTAATATATACTTTTAAAATGAGAAATACGCTATAGTATATAATCCTGAAATTATTTTGATAAATAATTTATTTTGGAGAATCGTAAATTTCTTTTTTAACAGGAAAATGAAATTTTGCAAGTTTTTTACGCTATCCACGGTTAATTCTAATATATTAATATATATGCGGAATTCTTAACTCTACATGGCAACGGATTCCGTACTAGACGCATGGCTTATTTCAAATAATTATTAACCGTGATTTATTTTTTCTTCTGAAAATATACATTCTTCATTTTTTATTTGTAAAAATGCGTCGTCAATGGATAACGATGCAAAATAAATTAAAATAATATATTTGTAAAGGTTATCCTTCTATAGTAAAAAAAAACTAGCCTTAAAAGGAATGACTCCTGGAATGATGCTGATGTGGAAGATTTCCGGAACTAACGAATCCGAGTTGTCCACTCCTTCCATGAGTCGAATAGACCAATCAGGAAAGGGCTCCGTCTATGCATCGCCGTATGGGTTACCATAAAGAGAGGAAAGGTTACCATCGCCAAGTTTGTCGCCAACTTGGCGATATATCGCCAAATTTGGCGACCAAAATTAGTTGTCAAAAGTGACGCCAACTTGGCGATAACTGTAATATTTCGCCAAATTTTTAATTTCTTTACAAAACCAGTCGGTTGATACATCATTTGAGAGGTTTGCAACTGCTTATTCATATAATGGATGTCTTGTGTGTTATCCCCGATTCTGCTCCCCAGAGGGGACACATTTTTAATTTCTTTACAACACCAGTCGTGTTACACAAGATTTGAAAGGTCTGCAACTGCTTATTCATATTATGGATGTCTTGTGTGTCACCCCCACACTCTGCTCTCCCCAGGGGGGGTCACATTTTTAATTTCTTTACAACACCAGTTGTGTGGCACATCATTTGAAAGGTCTGCAACTGCTTATTCATATTATGGATGTGTTGTGTGTCATCCCCCACTCTGCCCCCCAGGGGGGCACATTTTTAATTTCTTTACAACACCAATTGTGTGACACATCATTTGAGAGGTCTGCAACTGCTTATTCATATTATGGATATCTTGTGTGTAACCCCCTCTCTGCCCTCAGAGGGGGCGCATTTTGTAATTTCTTTACAACACCAATTGTGTGACACATCATTTGAAGTCTGCAACTGTTTATTCATTTTATGGATGTCTTGTGTGTCACCCCCACTCTGCCCCCAAGGGGGCACATTTTTAATTTCTTTACAACACCAGTCGTGTGACATATCATTTGAGAGGTCTGCAGCTGCTTATTCATATTATGGATGTCTTTTGTGTCGCCTCCCACTCTGCCCCCCAGGGGGGCACATTTTTAATTTCTTTACAACACCAGTCGTGTGACACATCATTTGAAAGGTCTGCAACTGCTTATTCATACCATTTGGTATTGGCGAGCGCAGCAAGCAGGGGTAGCCAATAATTTGGAATCGCGAAGCGATTACGTGGGGGGTTGGCGAGCATAGCGAGCAGGGGGGCGGGGCCCCCTAGTTCTGTAAATAATAATAATAATAATAACAATAATAAAGTGCAAATATTATAATTCATTTTTATATTTAACACATTCGCTGCCGATCACGCGCCAGCTCGTGATAGGGCGCCTACGTCAAGGGTCCACTCACGCGCCAGCGCGTGATGTGGGGTAATGTCCAATGGGAAAATCTTTCACTGATTCTTTGTTATAAAAAATAAATCGGCTTCTAGGAAAAACCCACTTCTACAGTGCGGCATTAACTATCATCACATCTTCCCGTAAGCGGCACAGCGAACGCGTTAATTTCAAATCAAAATACTAAATGCCCTTTTTTTTTTTTTTTTTTTTTTTGCAAAGTGTACGACAAAATGTAATTTGTGTTTTAATTCCATCATATCCCACAATAGGCAGTGATTCTATATCCGTGGTGATTACGTCCTATTTAAAATAGAGTCACATTATTTCCGTATCGCTGAATTCAATATACATGATCGTAATAAATTTTGTATTCGTGCATTTTTGCATAAGAGTGCAGCAACTATTATACGAACATGTGAATATTTATAAATTGATTTATAGTACAGACGCACTTCAATTGCCATGTTTGACCGCAATTTCGAACTTGCTTTAAATGAGAAAATTAGCTGGAAACTACAAATAAATAGTATATTTTATGTAATAAATATGTTGAGGGGAAAAAATAAACAATATAGTTAATAAATATCTGCATATATTTAAATGCAAAAGAAACCATTGCCTTATAATTAATGTTGAATATTTAGGTGTTTTTCTTGCAAGTTTCTCTTAACTCTACAAAATCAAGTATTTTCTGCATGTGTTATAACGAATTTTAATGTGGAAAACCATCTTCGCGTATTATCTGTAAAAAAATGTCTTGGAATCTTAACTTGTACAGATCTTCCTGTTATTTTAAAATATCTAAATATCCTCTATTTACTTGACAATAATTTAAAAAAACTAGTAATAATCCAAGAGCCGACCGCACAAAACTCTAAACCGGGCGATTCTTCATCAACCTTCAATTCGCGGTTCAACTCACAGTTGAGAAACTTTAAGTTAGAAAATCTAACCGCCGGTTAATATTTGAAATTCATCGCTAACTTTAGAGTAGAGATCAGTCAACCTCAGGTTAGTGAACATCAGGTTGAAATGTGCGTACCTGATAGGCCAAAGGAATCACATGACGTACTTATAGCGTTCATGAGTTCTGTACTCGCGTATCACCAATTTTTAATTGCGAATCAAAAACAAGATTTGAAACGCATACTTGTATTTATTTTTTAGGTGATAAATTTTGAAATCACCGTTGTGATTTTATGGTTTTGTTCGTTCACAAACTTAGATTCAAAGATTAGAAATACCGATATGGTTATAAGATGGTTTTTTTTACAAGATTTAGCGTTACAGTAAAATTCTTTCATAAAAGTTGCTTGACTTAAAAAAAAAATTTTTTCTTTAATTATTGAATTTAATAAACGATTTTCTGACCAGACTAACAATAATAATAAAAAAAAAGAGCTAGTTTATTTATTTTTTAACGAATATTAAAATATTGAAAATACATATATTTTCTCAAATATTCATTCTAATGTTTTTCTAACGTAAATCTAATGTTTTAATTAATTTAACTAGAGTAACTGATGCGCATATTTTTAAATGTGAAAATTTTCAAGATAAATCTTCTGAAAAATGTGTCTTCTAAACAAAAGTAATTGTTTAAAACAAGCTAGAAAATTAATTATTATAGTGTATTATAGTTCAACGGCTTATTATTTTGCGGTCATACAATTCTTGCTTTTACGATTGCCAAGGAATTTAATTAAATAAAAAAGCTGAATCTGAAATGTGAGAAAAAAACTGCTTTGCTTTTTTATTATAATTATTTTTAAAAAATTTAAATTATGTAACCAAAATTTTTCATATTAAAACTTTCTTTCTATTCATATTCAACAGATGGCGCTACCTGACATCAAACTTGCTAGGCAAACTCAAACCTTCGAAGCCTAGAGACTCATCACAAATCAATATAATTTTCGTTAATAGAGGTAAAAAAACCTCAAAAATTTAAAGCAACTCATTCTTTTATAACAACATCGTTTATAATTAACATTTCGTTTACTTATTGAATTACAAACAGATCTCTGTGAAAAAAATCCACCAATGTTCAGTTCAAAACAGCCGCCATCTTTGCTTGGACTGAGCGAGCATGCGCGGTCGAACAACCTCTGTTCCATATCAAGGTTGAGTAACTCAACTTTTGTTTCGGTTTCTTCTCAGAATTTGGCAGGTTGAGTTAGCGGTGAATTAGAATTTACATTCAACGGAGAATTAAGCGCTGAACTCGCGGTTCAGGTTGATGAAGACTTACCGGGTAAGTCATCGTGCACAAAAAAAAAAAAAAAAAAAAAAAAAAAAAAAAAAATCTTTTATATTATGGAAGAGTAGTAAGACAGGAATCTAATGATCCACGTCTGCCGGAAGCGAAGGGGTGCATAAGCCAAAAATTGGCACCACTAGTGGTTCACTCGTACATTTGACATTGTGTTTGCCGTTCAAGTATGAAAACATGGAAAATTGGATGCAGGAAATCATAGTGCTAAAAAGGAAGGTCTCCATACGCGCATACCCCGAAAAATCTGAAAAAATTACAGAATGTTCTTCTCGTGCGGATATGTACGTTTATAAAAAAAAAAAAAAATCGGCGGAACTCCCATTCAGTAACCGTAAAAAAATATTGAAAATTTCGTTATTTGGCGATTTATCGCCGGTTGGCAATAGAATGTAATTTCAAAAAAATACTTTATGTAAAATACACTTCAAGGAAAAAAAAGTTTCATGTTGAACTTTTTTTTGATAAGTTTAATTTAAATAACTTTAGTTTTGTAAGTTTTAGCTTGTTTTAAGTATAATTTCGTTACATCGAAATTTATATGTATTTATATTCAAATTTAATCATCAAAATTTGAGATTTAAAATGAAATTCATAATTTAAATTTAATTAAAATTGTTTCAAGCTCAAAGTCCAATTAGTCTGGGAGCCGACCGCCGATTTTCCTATGTATCGAGTACAAGGACCGGACATACATCAAAATGTAGGTCTCAATGTGCACATTAAGAATATCACTAGCTGCCTCATACATCAAAATGTAGATTTCAATGTGCACATTAAGAATATCACTGGCTGACAGGTCCTATCCTGCCGGAACCCGGTGGCAACCGCAATTTTATGACGTCACTTTGAGTGTTTGCTTATGTATCGAGTACAAGGACCGGACATACATCAAAATGTAGGTCTCAATATGCAAATTAAGAATATGACTGGCTGCCAGGTTCAACCATGTAGGAACCCAGTGGCAGCCGCACACTTATGACGTCAATTTTGAGTGTTTGCCTATGTATCGAGTACAAGGACCGGACATACATAAAAATTTAGGTCTCAATGTGCACATTAAGAATATCACTAGCTGCCAGGTCCTATCCTGCCGGAACCCGGTGGCAGCCGCACATTTTTGACGGCTGGCATTTTTCAATTTTGAGTGTTTGTCTATGTATCGAGTACAAGCACCGGACATACATTAAATTGTAGGTTTCAATGTGCACATTAAGAATATCACTGGCTACCAGGTCCAACCACATAGGAACCCGGTGGCAGCCGCACTTTTATGACGTCAATTTTGAATGTTTACCTACGTATCGAGTACAAGGACCAGGCATACATCAAAATGTAGGTCTCAATGGTGCACATTAAGACTATCACGGACTGCCAGGTCCAACCATGTAGGAACCCGGTGGCAGCCGCACTTTTATGACGTCAATTTTGAGTGTTTACCTATGTATCGAGTGCAAGGACCGGACATACATTGAAATGTAGGTTTCAATGTGCACTTTAAGAATATCACTGGCTACCAGGTCCTATCCTGCCGGAACCCGGTGGCAGCCACACATTTTTGACGTCAATTTTGAGTGTTTGCTTAAGTATCGAGTACCAGCACCGGACATACATCAAATTGTAGGTTTTAATGTGCACATTAAGAATATCACTGGCTGCCAGGTCCTATCCTGCCGGAACCCGGTGGCACCGCACTTTTATCATGTCAATTTTGAGTGTTTGCCTATGTATCGAGTACAAGGACCGGACATACATTGAAATGTAGGTTTCAATGTTCACATTAAGAATATCACTGGCTGCCACATACATCAAAATGTAGGTTTCAATGTGCATATTAATAATATCACTATCTGCCAGGTCCGATACATCGGTAAACACTCAAAATTGACGAAAAAAACCTGTCACCTGGTTCAGGCAGAATTGGACATGGCAGACCATGATATTATTAATGTGCACTTTTAAACCTTCATATTTATTTATATATGGTCCTTAAATTCGATACATAGGTAGACATTCAAATTTGATGTCATAAAAGTGCAGCTGCCTGAGGTTCCGGCAGGATAGGACCTGGCAGCCAGTGATATTCTTAATGTGCACATTGAAACCTACATTTTGATGTATGTCCGGTCCTTGTACTCGATACATAGGCAAACACTCAAAATTGACGTCATAAATATGCGGCTGCCACCGGGTTCCTACATGGTTGGACCTGACAGTCAGTGATATTCTTAATGTGCACACTGAGATCTACAGCTCATATTCAAAATATTAGAATAATTGAGAAAAAGTAATAAGAAAAAATTATTTGTCATTTATTTATTTTTTATACTAAGTAAATGCAATTAAATTTCTTATAAATTAAATCTGGAATGTTTAGATAAGATTTTAACATTTATAAAATATAAAATACAGCACAATAAATTAGGTATACAGCTTCCTTAAACACACCAGAATATTAGAATAAAATTTAGATTGGTTCAAAATATTAGAATATTTTATTTTACGCAACAATATTACCTTATGAATATGAAGTAAATGGTAGTTAATATTTTGTAGCATCCCCTTTAGCTTTCATAACAGCGTACAATCGATCTTGCATACTATATACAAGGTGTTTACAAACATTTCTATCAATATTAGCCCAAATAGACTTTATACGTGCCACTAACTCAGTTTTACTTGAAGGAGGATTTTCTTGAAGTTTTTTCTTCATTATACACCATAAGTTTGCGATGGGATTAAGGTCTGGTGAATTTGGTGGCCAAGGAAGTACCTTAATGTTGCGTTGGCGGAACCAATTCTTAGTTGACACCGAGGTATGCGGGGACGCTAAATGTTGTTGAAAGATGAAATCATCTTCAAATAAATCTTCTGATGATGGAATCATGTAATATTCTAAAATTTCTTGATATATCAGAGAGTTAACCTTTTCGTAGACGATGCATAACTTTCCAGGTCCTTCTGCACTCATACAACCCCAAACCATGACACTAGCAGCAAATTTTACGGAACGTTTAAGGCATTCTTTATCAAATGCTTCTTGCTTCATTCTCCAAACTCGAATACCTTGATTACCATATGAAACACAAAACATACTTTCATCACTAAATAATATATTTTTCCAATCTTCATTGCTCCATAAACGTCTTGATTTACACCAATTCAATCTTATACGCTTTTGTCTTGCAGTCATGAGAGGTTTTGTTTTCGGTACACGAGATTCAAATTTAAATTTATGGAGACGTCTTAATGTTGTCGATGTAGAAACTTCAACTCCTTCTTCTTTCTATTTTCGGTGCAAGAATCGCACACTTTTAAAACGGTTTTTCTTAACTATACGCTTCAGTTTCTTGTCATCTCTAGCAGATGTTTTTGGTTTTCGGCCACCATTTCGGCGATTATTTTGAAATTTTCCAGTTTTTGAATATTGTGTTAGTATTTTACTAACGCTCGATTGCGAACAATGCAAATAATTCGCTATAAAACATTGATTTTTACCGTGCCGATACAAATCAACCATACGAAGTTTAGTAGATTCAGGAATATCACTCACACGGCCCATTTTAAGACGAAAAAGAAAGAAACTGCAAAAAAAATACTGATTTTAAATAAAATAGTCTGAATTTAATCAATGATGACACCAGTTAAGAATTGGTAATAATTAAAGGAGAATTAATGTGAAATATTCTAATATTTTGAACCACTTGAATAAATATTCTAATATTTTGACTTTTCAAAATAATTTTTTTTGCAATTAATCTTTTCAAAAATGATATTAAATTTAAGATAACAAGTAAGTTTAATCAACAATAAGTTCTTAATAAAAATATCGTTTGCATATTTTCATTAAAAGACATTAAATTACCAAACGATATTTTCAATTTCTATAAAAAAGGTAATTATTCTAATATTTTGAATATGAGCTGTACATTTTGATGTATGCCCGGTCCTTGTACTCGATACATAGGTAAACACTCAAAATTGACGTCATGAAAGTGCGGCTGCTTTGGGTTCCGGCAGAATAGGACCTGGCAGCCAGTGATATTCTTAATGTGCACTTGAAACCTACATTTTGATGTATGTCCGGTCCTTGTACTCGATACATAGGCAAACACACAAAATTGACGTCATAAAAGTGCGGCTGCCACCGGGTTCCTACATGGTTGGACCTGGCAGTCCGTGATAGTCTTAATGTGCACCATTGAGACCTACATTTTGATGTATGCCTGGTCCTTGTACTCGATACGTAGGTAAACATTCAAAATTGACGTCATAAAAGTGCGGCTGCCACCGGGTTCCTATGTGGTTGGACCTGGTAGCCAGTGATATTCTTAATGAGCACATTGAGACCTACATTTTGATGTATGTCCGGTGCTTTTACTCGATACATAGACAAACACTCAAAATTGAAATAAAATCCCTTTCGGCATGGCCTATAGGCGGAGGTAGATTTCGAAAAGTTTTCATCTCAAAAAAAAAAAAAAAAAAAAAATGCCTATCTCTACTTAAATGCCCATTTTGGCAATATATTTTGAATTATATTCTTACTTTATTTAAAAAATTGACCAATATGCTCATTATATAGTTCCTAAATAACAAAAAACTGTTAATTAAATTCGTTTGACAGCAAAATTGAATTTAAAAATGAGTCATAAAATAACCAATTTATTATTTTAATACATCCACAATTCTTTAATCAAGATCGCTTTGAGAAATTTTGTGCGACGTGCCCACTTTGACAGATTTTTAAAAATATATATTTAGCCTTTATCAAAAATCTGACCAATACGGCACATTACACAGTTCCTAAATAACAAATAACTGTCAATTGAATGCGTTTGAGAGCAAAATTGAATTTAAAAATGAGTCATAAAATAAACAATTTGTTATTTGAATACAACCTCAATTCTTTTATCATGATCGCTTTGGGAAATTTTTTTGCGAAGTGCTTACTTTGACAGCTTTTAAAATATATATATTCACCCTTTATCAAAAAATCGAAGAATACGCACATTATATAGTTCCTAAGTAACAAAAAACTGTCAATTGAATGCGCGTCAGAGCAAAATTGGTTTTAAAAATGAGTCATAAAATAACCAATTTGTTATTTGAATACCCACAGTTCATTAATCATCTCGCTTTGGGAAATTTTTTGCGAAGTGCCCATTTTGGCAGCCTTTTTTGAAATATATTCTGCCTTTATCAAAAAACTGGCCACTCCGTCACATTATATAGTTCCTAAATAAGAGAACCTGTAAATTGGATGCGTTTGAGAACAAAAAAAGATTTAAAAATGACTCGGTAAAAACGCAATTTCTTAAATTTCCTCAAATTTTAATCACGATAACTTCGTGAAATTCTGTTCAAAATACCCTTTTTGGCAGCCTTTTAAAAAATATATTCTGCCTTTATCAAAAAACTGGCCAATACGTCAAGTTATATGGTTCCTAAATAATAGGACCTGTAAATTGGATGGGTTTGAGAACAAAAATTAATTTAAAAATGACTCATGAAAAACGCAATTTGTTATACTTAATGAATTTTTTAATGATGAAAACTTCGGGAAATCTGTTCAAAATACCTCTTTTGGCAGCCTTTTTAAAAATATATTCTGCCTTTATCAAAAAATTGGCCAATAAGTCGCATTATATAGTTGCTAAATAAGAGGATCTGTCATTTGGATGCGTTTAAAATCAAAAATGAATTTTAAAATGAGTCAGAATATAAGCAGTTTGGATTTAAGGTTTTTTCTCCAACTCCTATTTTTGTTTAATTTATTTTTGCTATAAGAATTGGTTCTATGAAAAACTTGTCAATATAAAAGTTGTAGATATTATTCTGAAGATGTAAAATAAATTTAATTAGATTTAATTGCTTAAGAATTGAGTAAGTTATGGGTTTTTTTCTTTTTCCTCCCCCCTTTTTCTTTTCGTTTTTAATTTTTTTCATCGGTAAAAATTGGGCCTATCAAAAACTTGTAAATACAAAAGTTTTAGATAATATTGAGTACATTTATATAAAATTTAGTTGGATTTGATATCTTGAGAATTGACGAAGTTATGATTTTTTTCTCCCAACAACCATGTTTTTTTCGCCCCTTGAGCCCATTTTTAACTTTATCAAAAATCTGTCACGCATAAACTTTTTCCTCATCTTTTAGAAGTAATATAAACTTTAAACCGATTCGATATCTATTTTAATTAAAAAGTTATCGCATTTTTTCTGTTTTCACAAAAACCCTCCTAACTTTGACCCCCTTGGTCCGATTTTGCCCATTAACGAACTTAACCGAGATTTTATGCCCCTTGATTTTATGTAAAAGTTTGATGAAGATCTGAGCATAATTATGGAAGTTATCGTGTCTAGAAGAAAGTGATATACACCGATAGATAGATAGATAGATAGATAGATAGATATATATATATATAAACTTTTTTACTGATGGTAGTTTTGGGGTCTAGGAGTCATGATTCGTGTAGATCCGCAAAAATTTTTCAGAAATTCCAACATGGGAGACAATGCAATAGGTAGTATTTCATACGAAATCTACCTAAAAAGGAAAAAAGGGTCGATTCGTTTGCGTTTTTCACTAAAATTATTCTTTAAATCACGATTTTTTTAGAAATTTTTTTTAAAAGTTAAGTTAAAAAATTGTCGATAGAGGGCACTTTAGACTTTAGAGTAACGAACAACTACTTTTTATCGTTATTTTGTGCATGTGGTTGAAATTATTCTAAAGTTTAGACTTTAACTTAAATTTTAAGCCCATAATCGGAAACATTGGAATCGGTTAACTAGCTAAAAATTAACTGTGAACAGAGGGGGAAATTTTAAATGCTCATAAATATTGGACAAACAAATCGATTTTATTGCGGTTTGCGTGTAAGTCATTCCCTTGGTAATTATTTTATTCAAAATGACGTACAGCGTTGGTTTCCCAATTTTTTGATAGAGGGCGCTTTTGACACATCTCCGAAATTTCAATGGCATTACTTCTAGGTGTTTAACTACCAGACCAACATACAAACAGGAAGTGTTAGGGATGCAAAGCGACTCGGAATCACATAGGAATGTAACGTTGAAAATGCCTTTTTAGCGAGTTGTGGTTAAAAGAAGCAAAGAAAAAAGCAACAGAAACAGGTAGTGAAACAGCAACACGTTAATGTGGAAGAAAATAATTTAGTTAAAGGTTTTACTACAAAAGGTGTCCGAAATTACGACCAGAAGTAGTCGGGCATGCTTGGCAGCAGCGATGCATGCAATCCCTCTCACTTTGAAAAATTCCTGGCATCTCGGAGAGCTTTCTGGCAGCTACAGAAATTCGAGCTGAGAGAGAGGTCTTCCACTGACGGTACGGGAGTCTCATACACTCAACTTTTCATTTGACCCCAGCAGAAGAAGTCCATACAGATTCAGATTCAGATTGAGCCAGTTGGGGTGGGGGGGGTACCAATTGGTTTGAGCTCAACTAGCCCCACCCAGCAACGTTCATTTAAAAAAATACAGAAAAATTATGCACTAATAAAATAAAGGTAGGTAAAAAAAAAGTAATTGATATAATGAAGTAGGTGCGACGATCTGGCAGGCCAACGAACTGGGCCACCACTACCTCTCCACCGCTGTCCATATGTTATGGTGGGGTGTCTGCGAGCATCATTGGTAAAATGTGGAGGAGCTCCATCGTGCTATAGAGTGGTGCAACAAAAGAGGAACATGTGCTTTTACCAGAAGTTCCGACAGAACGTGTTGTAGAATTATCAAATTGCCTTTTTCTCCACTTCTTTTAACCTTAACTCGTAAAAAAGGCATTTTCGACGTTACATTATAATATGATTCGGAGTCATCTTTGCATCCCTAACACTTCCTGGAAGTATCTTGGTCTGGTAGTAAAACATACAGGAGTAATGACATTGAAATTTCGGAGATGTGTCGAAAGCGCCCTCTATCAAAAAATGGGGACACCAATGCTGTACATCATAGTGAATAAAATAATTACCAAGGGAATGACTTACACGCAAACCGCAACAAAATCGATTAGTTTGTCCAATATTTATGAGCATTTAAAATTTCCCCCTCTGTTCACAGTTAATATTTCGCTAGTTAACCGATCCCAATGTTTCCGATTATGGGCTTAAAATTTAAGTTAAAGTATAAACTTTAGAATAATTTTAGCCACATGCACAAAATAACGGTAAAAAGTAGTTGTTCGTTACTCTAAAGTCTAAAGCGCCCTCTACTGACAATTTTTGAACGTAACTTAAAAAAAAATTTCTAAAAAAATCGTAATGTAAAGAATAATTTTAGTGAAAACCGCAAACGAATCTACCCTTTTTTCCGTTTTTTATCATCGTTTGAAATTTTGGACCTTAAATTTTAATGGCCCCTAACTCCTACAGAAGACGTTTGCGCCCCATGGTTTCCTATTTAATAATGTTTGTCTTCGTGTCTACTATCATCTCTCAAAGTTTGTCGGTCTGGTAGCGAAACACCCTGTATATCTGATTTTTGTCATGCGATAACTAACGTATTTATGAACCGATTTGAATGAAACTTGGTATGTACATAGTACATACAAATGTCTCGACCGAGTTCGTTGGCCAGCATCATCCTCCATTTTGTTTCAAAATGGCGGCTATTTTAAATTTTTAAAAAAATTTAAAATTTAAAATTAAATGCGAAAAAATTAAAATTTGAAAAATATTTTTCTTTTACGTGTTAGAACTTAAAACAAAGATTCCAGAACACTTTTTATTTTGTCAATATCTTAAAAAATGATTGAGTTATAGCACTTTGAATTTTTCTTATGGCTGACATTTTGAAACGATCTGATTTTTGTCACGTAATAACACGCGTATTTATGAACCGATTTCAATGAAACTTGGTATGTACATAGTACATACAAATGTCTCGACCGAGTTCGTTGGCCAGCATCATCCGCCATTTTGTTTCAAAATGGTAGCCATTTTAAATCTTTAAAAAAATTTAAAATTTAAAATTAAATGCGAAAAAATTAAAATTTGAAAAATATTTTTCTTTTACGTGTTAGAACTTAAAACAAAGATTCCAGACCACTTTTTATTTTGTCAATATCTTAAAAAATGATTGAGTTATAGCACTTTGAATTTTTCTTATGGCTGACATTTTGAAACGATCTGATTTTTGTCACGTAATAACACGCGTATTTATGAACCGATTTCAATGAAACTTGGTATGTACATAGTACATACAAATGTCTCGACCGAGTTCGTTGGCCAGCATCATCCGCCATTTTGTTTCAAAATGGTGGCCATTTTAAATTTTTAAAAAAATTTAAAATTTAAAATTCAATGCGATAAAATCAAAATTTGAAAAATATTTTTCTTTTACGTGTTAGAACTTAAAACAACGATTCCAGAACACTTTTTATTTTGTCTATATCTTACAAAATGATTGAGTTATAGCACTTTGAATTTTTCTTATGGCTGACATTTTGAAACGATCTGATTTTGTCACGTGATAACACGCGTAATTATGAACCGATTTCAATGAAACTTGGTATGTACATAGTACTTACAAATGTCTCGACCGAGTTCGTTGGCCAGCATCATCCACCATTTCGGTTCAAAATGGTGGCCATTTTAAATTTTTTAAAAAATTTAAAATTTAAAATTAAATGCGAAAAAATTAAAAGTTGAAACATATTTTTCTTTTACGTGTTAAAACTTAAAACAACGATTCCAGAACACTTTTTATTTTGTCTATATCTTAAAAAATGATTGAGTTATAGCACTTTGAATTTTTCTTATGGCTGACATTTTGAAACGGTCTGATCTGAACGATCCACAATGTTGCTTTAAAATGGCATACACTTTATGATATCGTGGAATCTGGTGACTCTCTAAATCGCTTAAAATAAAACCAGGTTGAATAAAAGATGGCTAATTTCTAAAAATTCCTATTAATATTCAATCTTTACAAAAACTAGTATTCAATCTTATAAAATCACTAATTTTATAAGATTATTTCCACTAATTTGAGCTTAGTATTTTTGAACAATGTAACTTACCTTAAAATAAATAAATAAATATATAAGTATATGAAAGCTACCTCTTCCTCCCGGCATTGCCGGAAGGACTTTTGTAAATTTTGATATGGTGAAAATGATGCCGGGTTTAGATATCACGGGAAAAAATTTCTATGACTGAGTGAAAGTTGAATAAATTTTACCTTTTTTTTCATTTTGGAACATTAGCATATAACCTTAATTGATAACTTTATCATAATAACAGATTTTTATTATTTTTCATTGCTTACATGTACGATTAAAGTTTAATTTTAACAATTTTTACAACTGAGTTTCATAAAAATAGTATTTTGTTAATTTGACGTTAAATATTGTTTGTTTAAGACTTAGAATTACCAATATAAAATGTTTTTTTTTTTTTTTTTTTTTTTTTTTTTACGAAAACTAATAGGTTTATTATAAGTCAATAAAATAGTTCGTTCTTAAACATTTCCTTTCGTCAAAACTTGACGGGATCTATCTTGTATTTATTAAAATCAATAATTTTCCCTTATTCTGTTATCATCAGCTGTTTGCTAATAGTTAGCTAAGAAGGACGCGAGTTCCCGTCTCTACATTTAAAAGTCTATATCACTTTTTATGGACACGATAGCTTCCATAATTCTGTTCAAATCTCTAAAAAACTGATACATAAAATCTCGGACAAGTTCGTTAATTGGCAACATCAGACCAAAGAATTGGAAATAAGGAGAGTTTTTGTGAAAATCGAAAAAAAAAAAAAACAACCAAACTTTTTAAAGAAAATGGATATCGAATCAATTTAAAGTTTTTATTACTTCTAAAAAATGGGCAGAAAATTTATGCATTACAATTTTTTGACGAAATTAAATGGGCTAAAGGGGCTAAAAAATAGGGTTTTTGGAAGAAAAGAATTCATAACTTCGTCAGTATTCAAGATATAAAGTTCAATTAAATTTATTTTAAATTATCTCAATATTATCTAAAACTCTTATGCTGACAAGTTTTTGATAAAACCAACGTTTACTCCCCCCCCCCCAAAAAAGAAAACCCCCATAAAAATGAAAAGAAAAAGAAACCCTTTTGGATTATAATGATGCGTATGAAAATTTGGCGAAATATCGGAAATAGCACCAAGTTGGCGTCACTTTTGCCGAGTAAGTTTGATTTCCAAATTTGGAGATATATTGTCAAATTGGCAACAAACATGTTAACTTTGGTGACAAATTTGAAACGGGTTTTCCCGATAATAATACTCCGTGCGGTTTTCTCGGTATCTATGCAGAAATATAAATCCTTATCCTTATCCCTATGTACATTAAACTAACGATCTGGAAAAGCCCCAATGAAAATCTGATTAGATAACCAATGGACTAATGAAAATCTGCGTAGATACCGCTGGGGGCGGGTCTGGATCTTTCGCCAAAGATCGCCAAGTTCGTCACCAACTTGGAGACCAAATTTGGAGATCAAAATTAATCGCCAAAAGTGACGCCAACTTGGCGTTATCTCTAAGATTTCGCCAAGTTCCCATAGATATCCAATGAAAACCAATAGGTTTCCTTACTTGCAGAAAATTAAAAAATTGAGGCATTTTAATGCAACAAAAATTAATACTAGCTTACGAATAAAGCTTAATAGGATTATTTACATTATTTTTGAGTACAAATACTAACTATTTACAAAATCCGTAACAATATATTTATATTACAAACATACAATGAAAACCAATAGGTTTGCTTGCTTGCAGAAAATCAACAAAATGAGACATTTTAATGCAACTAAAACTAATATTAGCTTATGAATAAAGCTTAATAAGATTATTTATATTATTCTTGAGTACAAATACTAACAATTTACAAAATACGTAACAGTATGCTCATGTGAACTTCTCAGACAAATAAATCCATATGCTAAAAATTATAAAATGTTGCAGGAATTAAGTAGAATTGATGGAATACTTAATTACATCCATTTACCTTGCTTCTAAGTATCCGGATGCCATACCGGTAGTAGATATCACTTCCACTTCCGTTATTGATGCTATGTTGCAGATTTTTGCTAAAACGGGCTATCCGAGGGAGGTACAATCTGACTTAGGAAGGTCTTTTACGAGCGAGTTAACGACCGAATTCTTTCAAAAATTTGGCATAAAAGTGTCCCATAGCTCAGTCTGCCATCCGGAGTCCAATTGTGTGGAAAGATTACATTCTACATTAAAGCCTTATGTCTCGAATCGGGTCGTGATTGGGAAGAAGTTTTGCCTATGGCACTGTTCGCTTTAAGAACAGTAACGCATGAAAGCACGGGGTTTAGTCCCGCTGAACTCGTTCACGGGAAGAATTTGCGTATGCCACACACTTTGGTGTATGAAAATTGGATGGGTGACGAGAGTACGGACCAAAATGTGGTAGATTATATTTTGAACCTGACAAATAGATTGAAAAGATGTCAGGAGTTGGCAGTCAAGCGGATTGAGGAATGCCAGGACAAGCGAAAGTTATGGTATGACCGGAATGCAGTGATAAGAAAGTTCAAGGTTGGGGACCAGGTGTTAGTTTTGGCAACCTCTAAATCTCATAAGATGGCTGTAAATTGGATCGGGCCAGGTACGGTCACGGGAGTAATTCAGAAACGAATTACACCGTTGACTTACCAGAGAAGCGAAATAAGGCGACAATCTATCACGTTAATTTATTGAAACCTTATTATAAGCGGCCGGAATTTGTTAATCTGGTAATTGATATCGATTCGGAAGAGGTGGAAGAAGATGACGAAATACCGTACCCCATGCCAAACCCCACACAAATTGATTTTTGGGAAATCGTGAACAACAGTGAACTAGAGAAGAGGGCGACAGAAATTCAAATTAATAATTTTAAGGAAGTCATAGAGCGAAATAAGAAAGTGTTTTCTTCGGACCCAGGACGTACTCACTTAGTAGAGATGGATATAGAATTAGTTGATGAAACGCCTGTGAGAGCCAAATCTTATAGAATGTCGCCGAGGCAGATAGAAATTTTGAGGGAGGAGATAAGAAGATTATTAGAGTTAGGAGTAGTTGAGGTAGGGCAGTCCGATTTTACGTCCCCCATGATTTTGGTAGAGGTTCCAGGAAAAGATCCTCGTTCTTGTGTGGACTATAGAATACTAAATTCCAAGACTCGAACGGAATTTTTCCCACTCCCGAATATAGAGGAGGTAGTAGAAAAGGTGAGTTCTGCAACCTTTATTACGGTGATGGATTTAACCAAAGGTTATTTCCAAATACCACTGACCAAAAGGGCCCAAAGGTACGCTGCATTTGTGACACCTTTTGGGGTATTTTTGCCTAAGGTCATGATGTTTGGTCTCGTGAACGCTCCTTTCTACTTCTGTAAATTAATTTCTATGGTTCTGGGAGGTTTGGAATCATTTGCCTTGCCGTACATTGATGATATTGCGGTGTTTTCACTTACTTGGGAAAGTCACATGAAGGATATAGCCGAAGTCCTAAAGCGCTTATTAGAGGCCGGTTTAACAGTAAAACCCACAAAATGCAGATTTGCAGAAGACAGCGTGAAGTTTTTAGGTCATGAGGTAGGTTCGGGAAAGAGGTCCCCCAGTGATGTAAAAATTAAAGCAATTTTAGATTTTCCAACACCCTCAACTAAAACACAAGTAAGGTCATTTCTGGGAATGACGGGCTACTATTCTCGTTATATAAAAGATTATGCAATAATCGCGGTTCCCCTGACTAATATCTTGAAAGGGAAAGTAAAAAAAGAAAAGATAGAGTGGAATGAGGATTGTGAAAAGGCTTTTCAGGAATTAAAAAGGAGGTTGACCCAGAGTCCTGTTTTATATGCCCCTGATTATAGCCAAGAGTTTATTGTGCAGACCGACGCGAGTTTATATGGTGCTGGTATAGTTCTGCCACAGATTCGAGATGGGGAAGAGCATCCCATTTTATATTTAAGTAAGAAATTTTCTAAAGCAGAGCAGAACTACAGCACTATTGAACGCGAATTAGCAGCCATTGTATATGGTCTTAAAAAGCTGAATCATTATCTGGATGGGCAGCGGTTTTTTATACAAACAGACCACAATCCGTTGACCTATCTTAAAACAATGATGGGGAAAAATGCTAAATTGACTAGGTGGGCATTATATTTACAGGCATACAATTTTGAGATTAAGCACAAACCGGGAAGGCTTCACGGGAATGCCGATGGACTGAGTAGAACTGAGTAATAGTGGGTGTAAATATTAAAATCCAATCATTGAATTCACTCATTTATATTTATTTTACATATGTTGATTTTTTTTAATTGTATTAATTTTGTGTATTATTTAGTATAGAACTTTATGTTGCATATTCGAGAATAGTACTTACTGTGCCATTCTTTCGGCTCAGATTGATATCTCAGATGAGTAGCTCATTGTGTTTAGTGAATTTTAATCATAGGTTTTTTTAATTATTAATATGCATATATTTTAATAGTGTTCTGGTATTATGACCTCTCAGGTTTGGCGTTTCGGGAGTGACGAGGGGCTCAATGCCGTCTTCCCAATCTTCAATTTTCATAGGTGTATGCACCCTATGAAAATCTCTTTAGGGGGAAGGATCTGTGATATCGGCCGGCTCCGTGATGTCGACGCCAATAAGTCTGCGATGACGTTCCATGCCTAGTGCCATTAGGTCTAAAAACTGTCCGCTCTGTGATTTTTTTCATTTTGAAAGAGACTTTTTGAAAGTAACTTTTCTGTTTGAAATGGAACTGAAACGAAGGGAGGCAGTTGTTGCCTGGTGTGCAGCAAAGAAAGAACGTTTTTTTTTTCGGCGGGCTCGGGTGTGAGCCGTGTATAGTTCAGGTTTTAAAGAACATCGGTAAAGGGTGTTCAAAACCTCATGCCCGGAAGGGGCTGTATATTCTCAAGTGTTTTTCCTAATGGATATATGTGCAAATTAACTGTACATAATTGTAAATAGCGCAGTGTGGTTATGTATATAGTGTTCATCGTGTATTCTTTGTGTTGGTTTCATTAAAGTGAATTGTGAAATTGTACAGAGAGTCAAAGTATATTTAGTTACGACGTCACATCATATTCAGTAACGTTGGTGAGCTCTTTTGGGTAGCCCTGTATTTTAACTATAACATTTATACACACCATATAATGTGCATATATTTAACGAAATATAAACGCGCATATCATAATTAAAATGCATTTCATCCCTCCATGAGCCATCATCGGACACATATACGGTACTTCGGAAAGAATATACTATTTGAAATCTTTTGTATGGCCCTGTAAATGCTATGTACTTTATATTATGCAAAACAGTAGCGTATAATTTATATTAAGCTTCGGTGGCATATATCAATTTTATTATGCATGAAACAGCTTGATATATTTAAATATGTCACACACAATTTCCCCTTTTACCATTATCTAATGGAATTCTTTTGTGTGGCCCTGTAAATGAATAATAGCTACATTTTAACCTTATATTTTATAGAATGCATATTTTAATATGTTTGACAGGGTATAACATCTTTAAAATTCCTTTGAAACCATTTTTCCCCATAGGCCGTAATGTAATGGGAAACTTTCGAATCGCTTTGTAGATAAACTAATCATGGTAGAAATTTCATTTTCGATAGGACTTGTGCTAGGGTAAACGTCAATAACGTCCTAAAATTTCATGGCAATCAGAGTATATTAACGATTTTTCCCCATGGGCCGTAATGTAATGGAAAACTTTTGATTCGCCCTGTAGATAATCTAATCATGGTAGAAACTTCATTTTCAACAGGGTTCGTGCTAAGGTAAACCTCAATAACGTCCTAAAATTTCATGGCAATCCGAGTATATTTACGGGAGTTAGAGCGCAGACAGACGGACAGACGGCCAGACAAACCGAATGCATAAGCACTTTTCAACTTTGTTGGAAAGTGCTAAAAAAATGGATTAAATCAAAGACACCGAAAAACAGAAAGGATGGGCTCAGGACTATGAAGCTACCGAACGACCGCAGCTGCGTCGAGCTTATTATTAAACCATTAGCTGACCTTTGCTTTGGATAAACTCGAATGTGAATCCATTAAACTTTCGTCATCTGAATCTGAATCTAACATGCCAAATTGATTAGACTTTCTTTTTCTAAATTTTGATTATATATATAAATATGACGGATTAAACAACGATTGCAATTAAAAATGCAGAAAAATTCTCTCTTTGACTCTTTGATTTCATCTGCCAGAAAGAATTTTCCTCGGCTAGATACACGCAACCATAATCCGCGGTGTTGAAAAAACACGTCTTTTTGCGATGTTCATTATGATTTTTAATTATTAAAAAACACAATAAAAAGTCTTCGAGTTGCATAATTTTATGCATACAGTTTTTGTGCTATATTTTATATTGTGTGCCAATACCTTTGTGCTATACTTTGTAGCTCTGCGTACAGTGGTCTCTTCATAACACAGCACACACTGACAGTGAGACAAGCTTCAATCCTTAATTACAGAGATTTCTCTTAATTTTCCTAAGAGAACTGGCGAGAAAAGCAAAACATTTTCTTGTATGTTACATTTTGTAATTTTTTTAATGATATTAATTATACCGCATTTATTTTATTGAATCACGATTCCATTATATATACACTGTTAAAATTTTTGCTCTAGTTTGAACCAAATTTTGGTGCTCTGTGTAGCTATTACCATAAGATGGTGAAATCTTGTTCCAACATTTGTAGCAACTTCTTATTCCAACCTTGTTCATACTATTGGAGCTATGCTTCAAAAGGAACTCCAAATATTGGTTCAAGATTTCACCATTTTACAGTGTCAGCTACTGAGCACCAAAATTTGGTTCAAACTAGGACAAGATTTTTAACAGTGTAGACAAGGTAATTAGGGATTTCTGTACTACGTTATCAGTGTAGAATTTCAAGTATAGATTTAAATGCGGAACAAAATCTGAAGTAGCGAAATTGTTAGTGCTTCTGGAAACTATTTTCTAGCCATTATTCATTTTTAACACTTTCCAACAAAGTCGAAAAGTGTTTATGCATTCGGTTTGTCTGTCCGTCTGACCATCTGTCGGTCTGTCCGTCTGTCCGCGCTCTAACTCCCGTAAATATTCTCAGATCGCTGTGAAATTCGTATATGTTATTGATGTTTACTCTAGCACGAACCCTATTGAAAATGAAGCTTCTGCTATGATTAGTTTATTTACAGGGATAATCAAAATTTTTCCAATACATTACGGCCAATGGGAAAAAATCGTTTAAAATGAATTTTAAAGGTGTTACACCCTGTTAAACTTATTCAAATTTACATGAATTCGCAAACTGCACTAACACTTCTATAAAATGTGAAGTCAAAATAATAGTTATTATTCATTTACAGGGCCACTGAAAAGAATTCCATTACACAATAATATAGGAGGAATTGTTTGCAATATATTTTAATAACGTTTAACGATTTCAAGTATCAAAAAATTGATATATGCCGCTGAGACTTAACATTTAACGCATAATATGAAGTGCATAGCATTTACGGGGACACACAAAATAGTTCAAATCTTACATTCTTATACGAAGTACTGTATATTATCGATGATAGCTGATGGCGGGTTGAAATGCATTTTCAATTATGATATGCACTTTTAAATTTTACTAAATGTTCTGCAAATTATATGATGTATATAAATGTTATAGTTGATATACAGGATTAGACAAAAGAGCTCATAAAAAGGTTACTGTATATGATAGTAATTAACTTAAAGGTGATTTTTAAGTAAGTTATGCATTTTTAAGTTGAACTGCTTTCAGTTTACTAAGAAATGTTTGCAGAATATAGATAAAATGATATACAGGGTCACGCAAAGAATTAGCTACATGGTCAATTAGTTGATAATTTAAAAAATATTTTTTTTTACTTTTATGCTCAATCCATACGTTCTTTTAGTATCCACTTGAAGCATTTATTTTTTTTAAACAATCTTGGTATGCATTTACTTCTTAAAATTAATCATCATATCAAAATCCAAGTTTCTTTTCTAAGGGGCTCTTATCTCTCAAGGGGTAGGGGTACTACCATAAAATGTTTATGTAAAATAAGAGACTATCAGCATTAATTTGCAAATGGTAATTTTAAAATCTGTTTGATATTTCCTAATATTCCATAGAAATGCAATGTAGAAAGTTTTTGAACCAATTTATAAACATTTGCTGTTCCTGCTTACCAAAAAGGTTAGTGGCACCGATGTAGAACATAGACTATGTAGGATCGGAGAATGTCAACACTGATTCGAAAGCATTACTTTTATATTAGGTTTACTACTTCCTGAGCCTGCATACAAATCGTAATCTAATAATTTTTAAAACGCTTTTCGCTTTTTCCTTCGTTTCACAACTTTTAAATTTCAACTTTACTTCCGACTGTTCTTAAAAGACAATTATATTTTATGAGTGTCTTCCATGCAATATTTAAAGTTTCTAGGCTCCTTAGTATGATGGAAATCACCATTTTGAATAATTTTGTCTCCTGCAACCCTCTGTTGACAGTATCAGCGTCATAAAATGTAGCTTACGTTTGATGTGTTTTAACAGCTTCAATCACCACCAATTTACATTTGAAACCAGTTTGATGCGTGATCAGATTGCTTACAAAGCACCATTTAAATGTTTTTACATTGTTAAATATCTGTAGTATTTTCTGCATCGTCACTCTACTTCTTTTATATACTATCTTTATTCTGACCAGTTGAGAATGCTTCATTATATAGTCAAGTAACCGTTTTTTATCAAAGCGATGGAGTGATCATGCAGAAAATCCTACAGATTTTTTACAGTGAGGACGCTTTTTCGCTCGTTTCCACCCACTTTTAAATAAAAAAAAATTTTTAATTAAATATTGTTAGTGATCATTTATATCTCATAAGTAACTATCATGCTAAATTTCATGCTTCTAAGCCCCTCAATAATACAAAAGTCACATTTTTTGGGGGGGAAGGAGTAGTGATATTGACAAAAGATACAACCTATATTGGAGCAAGGTCTGTTAACATTATTTTGACATCATTATTTTTTAATCGGTTCGTTACTTCCAGAGATTGTTTAAAAAACGCTATTTAGAATGTTTTTAGAACGTTTTTCACGTATTTTCACCTTTATAAATTTTGTATTTCTTAGGAAATGTTCTTAGAGGTCATTTTTATCTCATAAGTGATTAACATGCCAAATTTCATGTTTCTAAGCCCTTTGGTAACACAAATATCGCATTTTTAGGATGTTTTTTGCTCCTACATCCCCGTTCTATTAATGGCATCAACATGAGATATAGCCTATGTTTGATTTAAGACGAACACCATCATTTTGGTACCATAACTTTTGAAATCGGCTCAGTAGTTCTGGCGATTACTTCCTACAAATAAGCAAATTTTACCTCTTTATAATATAGGAATAGACTAAAATTCTGTAGTACTAAATGTTTTCTTCTCTTTTTTTTTGTAAAAGCACGCTGTTGTGTTTTGGGCTTAATCTTCCAGCAGGCGCGCTCATCACGCCAACATGAAAAGTCGTTCATATTTCCTAGATATGCTATTGCAAAATGTTTATTGTAAAATGTAACTGCAAGTAGGCCAAATGGAGAGCGAAAAATAGCCAAGGTCAGGTGTTCGAAGTACTTTCAGGTTTGAAAATATAAAACGAAATTCATCTCTTGTATCTCTCACATACGCGCACTGCTGGAGGGTTAATGTAGCGGATTTTAGGGTTACATTTTTTGCATCACTCTCGCTCCTATATTTCTTCTCTATGTTTTCTTTTTACTTTATAGCTATTTTCTTTTTTAATTCACACAGAGATGGATTACTCAAGTTACACCTCCAGAAAAATTGTATTAAAAAAAATTAATGTCTCAAAAACAAATTGAGATATAGTTTTTTAGCAAATTGCATTTCAAAGTACATGTTTGTCCTTATACAACAGGGCAAAGACTGAAAATGTCCGATGTCTAGAATTTTTAAAGTTTGCAATAGCAAAAATTGCAAAAACGAAATTTTATCGAAAAGTGTTGCCATCACAAAAATGACGTATGCGTTACGCACAGATACGTTTTGCTTTTATAATATAGATAGATAAAAGTATAACAAAAGTCTAAAATGGCATAATTATTGTCGGTCTCAGAAGTACATGCACTCTTCAAATATGGCCAAAAATAATTATAGATGTAAATATCGCACCCTTGCTACAAAAGTGTCACAACTCAAAAATGGGCTTCTTGAATTATGGCTGTCATTCTACGTGGTTTACATATCTCTACCAGTCACTCTAAAGTAGTAGATACATTTAAAAAAAATGAAACTTTTGCTGCATCGTCACTCTACCGCTTTTATAAAATATCGCTATTTTGACCAATGAAAATGCTCCATAATACAATAAAGTAATTGCTTTTTATAAAAGCGGAAGAATGACGATGCAACAAAAGTTTTAGTTAAAATCCAGCAAAGAGGTAGTAGTTATGTTTGCAAAATGGCCATTGAACTTATCACAGCCTGAAACAGTTTTTCACATTTCCTGACGAACAAAGTGTTTTTAGTTATGACGCTATTGTAGCAGAGGTGCAATATATGGTATTAATTTACAGTAAACACAGGGTCGTAGCTAAGGGGACGCTGTAGGCGGCTCAGACCCTCCTAAAATATTTTGAGCTCCTCCCCCTTCCTGGTAAAGATTCCAAGGTCACTGAATGAATTTCATTTCCAAAAATCCAAATGAAATTCTGTTCAAAAATCTAATTTAGTTTTGAGATCCTTTCATAGTTTTGCAGAATTACTAAATTGTATCTAAAATAAGTTTTTCAACACTCCCTCATCCCATTTGTACATATGAAGCTAACAGGATGTTTAATTTTGCACCAGTTACACACTCAAAATTTGCATCATCACATACTTTTTTAGCATAAAATAAAGTTATTACAACAGTTTAAAAAGAAACAGAACTACGATGTGAATATGCATTAATTTGTCTTTCTGCGTCAGAAAGAAAGAGAAAACAATTATGAGCCCCTCCCCCCTCCCTACAATCTCTTGACCCACCTTCTCTATTGTTCACTTCTAGCTACGGCCCTGAGTAAATACTCGACATTTAATCATAATAAAATAAAATAAGAAGCTTTTCTTGGTTGGAATAAAATGTACATTAATTTCTGTTTAATTTACTTTTTTCTTGAAGGAAAACTGTCTCAAATGTTTAAGAACTTTATGCAAAATTTCATAGAAACACCGGATTAAACCGTTATAATGAGGTTGTATGACGTTGTTTTCCAAAATTATAAAAATGTAAAAGTGAAAAAAATAATTTCCACTCATTTTAAAAAGATCGAAGTGTAAAGATCATTGTATTTTTCTGCTTCCAGTCCCCCATGCTCTCATACATTTGAGTGCAGGAAGATACAATGGTAAATCTTCGAGTCAGCCGCTAAAATCGGATTTTTAGGTGTTGTCCTCCAAGATTTGCCTTACCGATTACGTTTTAATATGCAAATCTACTTTTAACTAATTCTGGAACTTCGACCGTGAACTCGATTGAGTGATTGTCTGTTCTGCCACCTCCCGGCACAGCCATCCTTAGGGGTGTGCGACACGTGCGGCCGCACGGGGCCTCGCGCTTGGACACAAAATATATTTTTTTAGTAAAAAGAACAAAGTATAATAGAAAATCTTTGGTATAAATTTATTATTTTAGTTAAGAAAAGATAGTGTTCTTGACATCAAATAGAGCCTATATTTGAAGAAGGACTTTCATCGTCAATTTTCCACCATTACTTTTAAAATTGGTTCAGTAGTTCCAGAAGTTACCCCTACAAACACACAAACAAACGCTATCCTTTTTATAAGAGATAGGAGATCGAACAATCTTTTTCCCCGGGAGACCGTATACAGGTGAAAACCTTTCTTTTGTATTGATAGTACTACCTGTGACAATAAAGTTCGGTGAATGAATTCAGAACGACCGTTCTGGCAGCACTGGAGAAACAAAACGCTGCACCTGAATAGAGACAAGTGTTCACCATCTTCCCTCACCATTGTTCAACTGAGCGTCGTTTATGTTCTTTGTAAGACGTGCTTTACTAAGTGCTTGTTCAGTGTGTTGGTTTTTAACTGAGAACAGGAAAATGAACTAACAAAAGATCAGTTTAAAGTTAAGTTTTAAGTTTTGCAAGACACCGAAAGAAATTCATGAGGAGTCATGCAAATTAAACATCCACCATACTCGCCAGATCTCAATCCTCCAGATTTTTTCCTATTTCGATGACTCAAACTCTCTTTGAAAGAGGTTTGATCATATTTCTGACATCCAACGAAACGTGACGAAGATTTTGAACTCCATCGCAAAAGAAGACTTCTTGCGAATTTCAAAGGAAATGGACTATAGCAGATCTCAATGGTGCATAGTTATGGGAGAGGTCTATTTCGAAGGATGTTATGGTAACTTTCATTAATATTTCATCTACATTAATGTTACAAGACTATTCACCGAACTTTATTATCAAAGGTAGTATTATCAGATTATGGTAAGAGCCTGAAAGGAAAAGGCCTCGCAAAATCCTTGCACCGGGCCTCGCTTTAAGCCGTCCTCCATAAGGACGGCTCTGCCTCCCGGTCTATTAATTGCTATTCAGTTTTATGCAGTTAATCTAAAGAAGGATTTTAAGCGTCCTATTACTTAGAATTATCAGTAAAATGCAAGCTTCCGTACATTTTCTCAAAGTTTCTTTTAGACATAAACTGTTTTACTAATTCAATTCCAATAATGTCATTCCGAAATTCACGAAGATTATCAGGTAAAACCAAAAAACTTAATTTACGCCTCTAGTTTTTTATTATTATTATTATTTATTGTCTGAGCGAAGCGAAGTCTTATACTCAGAGTACGTAACGATATTAAAAGTCAAAAAAATTCTTTCGTCAACGAAATCTCAAAAAGTACTTGTCGGATTTTGATTCTGTTTGTACCAATAGGTACCTATGAAGGTAATCTGGTGAATGCACTATCCACGAAAAATTAGTTCCAAATAGTTTAAAAGTTATAGTTAAAAAACTGATAAAAAAGCACAATTTATTTGCATACGTCACAGAAACTTGGTGTGCGTCATTTTTCACTGGCTAGATATTTTCGTAGACAACCGAATCAGAGTGCATGGAGTAAATAGTTGTCTTTACGAAGCGAAGACTAATACACATAGTACGTAACGATATTAAAAGTCAAGCATAACTCTTTCGTTAAGCAAATCTGGAAAAATATATATCGGATTGCGATTCTGATTGTACCAAACGGTACCTATGACAGTAACCTACTGAATGCACTTACTTTCAAAAATTAGTTCCAAATAGTTTTAAAAATATTTTTAAAAAACTGATAAAAAGCCCAATTCATTTGCATACGTCACAGAAATATTGTGTGCGTCACTTTTTACCGGCTGTATATGTTCGTTAGATTCCCAAACTTAAGCACATGGAGCTAGGAAAATACGTAAACAATTTTTAAGTATAATTAATTATATTTAAACTTAAGAAACAAACTGAAAAATAATTTTGTTCTTGTTGTTAATTTAAAAGGAAAAAGTCTTAATTCTTAGTAACTTACTATTAGTATTTGAGATTTTGCGATAATTTTTATAATAGTACTCAATAGCCGCCATTAGCATCTTTTATATTTCGCACCTTCGCACATGCAAATTGGAAACAATTATGTCGTGTTTAAATAAAATATGTGCTGAAATAAAATATTGGTACTTCTTCGTTATCTCAAGATCAATTTCGCCAAATTGTACATATTCACATATTTTTTATTTTAAATAACGAAAGAAGAAATAAATTAGTGAAACACTCATAAAAATACAAATAAAAAGCGGTATAAAAAATCACTTGATGACGTTTTAAACACACGTTTACTTTGTTTAATGAGACATTCACGATCATTCATGATTGACATTTTATCTTATTGTTTGGCGATAATTTTTTGGTCTACAGGATAATCAAGTGACATCAAAAAAGGAACTATAGTTGAAGCGAAGAATAAACAGTTATAAGTAATAAGCATAATAAAAAAATATGAGTAGCACAATAAATCGTAAATCGTAAAACATTATAGCAATATTCAAAAACAACGTTTTCATAAATTTAGCGGGGAAAAAAATCGCGCAAACATGTAGCTTATATTTTTACTCATAAATATGACATCTGTGCCATATTTACGAGTAAAAATAAGCATAAACGATCATCAGGTTTGAAATCTCAATTTCTGAAGCCCAAACTGGATCATGATTTATAAAAACGCCAAGGTAAATATATTATTTGAAAAGTATCATGAAATTAGAGCAGAGATATCATATACGCATCGGGTTTGGCGGAAATTTCGCGAAAATCGTTTTTGAATGAATTTCGATTATTTAAAAAAGTAAGTAACAATTAAAAAAAGCACGATTAAATTTAGGTTATATAAACATAGAAAAAATAAGCAATTTATTAATAAGCAAACAACAATAGCCAGATCACCATGCAATGTAAATAATGATATTTTGGCGCTAATTATATGGAAAAGTTCCATATCCTGTTGAAAATTTTTGGCGAGCTTTTTTTTTTTTTTTTTTTTTTTTTTTTTTTTTTTTTGTAATACTTGGTTATTTTGTAGACCAATTGCGCCAAACTACATAAATCGACAAACTGTTTGCCAAATTAGATAAATTGACCTAATTTGCATTTTAAATAACAGAAGAATAAATACATTTTAAAAATGCAATAAGAAATACTTATTAAAATTTGAATTAAAAATCACTTTATGACGTAACAAGCACGCGTGACAAGTGAAAGTAACATTTACAATCATCCGGTATTGGCATGTAACCTTATAGTTTGGCGATAGTTTTTTGTTCGACAGGATAACCAAGAACTACCTTTTTTTGCCATTAAATAAATCGAGTGGTTGTGATCTTCAGCTTGTGAGGTTGCTTTTTTTCTACACTTTCCAACAAAGCTGAAAAATATTTATGCATTCGGTTTGTCTATCCGTCTGTCCACACTCAAACATCCGTAAATATACACCGATTTATATGCAATTGGAAACCTGGGTCTCCCAGGCATGTTTGATATTGTATATGAAGTATGTGGGATTAATAGTTTATTTACAGGGGCACCCAAAAGATTTTCATTACAGTATGGTGTACTATTGGGGGATATCCTTTGCAGAGTATTTTAATGAAATTACGCTATTGCAAATTTACGAAGCTTATATAAACCACTGAATTTCATTACGATTAAGTTATAACAGGATATTCATAGCATTTTTAATCCAATTACAAGGGCACACAAAAGAAATCGGTTACAATACTGTTTTTGAGCAATAATTTCTGGAAATACGTTTTCAATTTTGGCGTGAGCTTTTAAATTTAACTGTTTTTTTAGGTGTCCCTAATTAATATAAAATATTTAATAACGATAGTCGCCGTCTGATTCGTTCGTCTGTATCTCCACATATAACAGCACAAAAACTATCCTATGGAATCGTTTGAAATTTTAAATATCTATTTTTTTGCCGAATTTTGTTGAGTCGTTGCAAATTTTAATAAAATAGGATAAATTCGAATACAGGAACAATCAAAAGTATTCCGTTACATTACGGCCGATGGGATGAAATAGTTCCAAGCTCTTTTTAATGATGTTTAACCCATCGAAACATAATGAAATTAATATGCATTTATAAAGAGCACTAGAATGCATATTTTGTAGAGCATGCCACGCAAAAAATATTTATTATTCATTTACACGTCACCACAAAAGAATTCCATTATAAAATAGTATGAGGGGTGAGACATTAACTTTTCAGCTTTACTAACCTATGAATTTTATCATAGAATCATTTTCTCAATTGCCACTAGCAGGCCTTTTAAATAATAATTTTTTTCCGGTAAAACGGCGTAATCGAGTTCACATTGGCGTATTTGAGCCAGCATGTTATGCTGAAAAAAATATATGTTCAGACTTGTAAATCACTTGTGATGACACTTTGGCGGCTCAAAGCTTATGCAGACGAGATATTCAGATCTCGTTCATATCTTATGCTATTGGCATTGTCAATAGTGGAATAATCATAAAAAATAGAGAATATATGCTCTAAGCAGAGAGTATATGCTCAAGTTATAGAATATATCCTAGAATGTATGTACTGCGGCTTTTTTAGAAAGAGGGCGAGGGAGATAAGGTGATTCTTAAAAAATCCAGAAAGTATGCGGCGTATACCTCTGTAAACTCTCTACTACATTCATGATTGCCGATTCGTTATATTTTATGTATACTAAATCGAAATACAGCTCAATTTCATGGGAATGGGTTTAAAACGAAAACAAATCAGCGTATGTAGTGGCCAGCATGCACGACCCATTTAAATCAGATTGAGCATATCTGGAACACACTCAAAACGACAGATTCTATTCCTTTGTTGGCGTTTTCGGGATTTTTATGTATCTTTTTTCAAGTGAGAATACCCCAATTTTTTATAGAAAACCTCATCGCATACATTGAAAACAGATGTAGATATTATATTATTATATATATTAACTTTTTTGTTCTATCTATTTAAGGGCACTACACACCATATAAAAAATCCCTCATTCTACTCAACCATCATGATTTGCTCCAATTTTAGGTACTAAAATTGATATGTCTATTTTTTACGTCATTTAAAAGAGTTTAAATTCCAATACGAGATATTTTAGCGCTTTCTTAGCTGTATTCTTCAAATTTTATACTTATGCGTGACTGTTTTTTATAGTTTGATTTCCCATTTTTTAACTGTGTATAGGAATTTGTATGTAATATTTTGCAAGTGTACCATTCATCTTGTTCTTTTTTTTATCATTTCAATTTGTGACAATATATAATCAATTAAAGATAGAATCTCTTTTTACTTTTAGCATATTATTTTAAAAACTCTGTTCTAAGCAATATCGCTCAGACTAATCCCTCTGAGAGAAGTCCTAGTTCATTTATTCCATAGTTGGTGCAGCCTATTGATTTATTTGAGCTTTGTTGGATGCTGTATAGATTAGTTTTCGCTACAACTTCATTATTTTATATTGAAATAATATCTGAAAAACTTATACTGTTTTGGTAGTTCTGGAACTGATTAGTGTTAATTTTCATTTTATATGAATGGGACTATATCACAAACAGAAAGCATTAGATTTTATTCACAAAATATTGTTTTGCGAATCATTTGATCTTTTGCACAAAGTTGGAAATTTCAGACAGACATCAGTATTCTGTACATGAAATCAATGTTTGTACAACAGTTTCAAGTTCCCTTACATTATCTGACAATGATATGTCCTTGTAATTTACTTTGCAATCTGTATCTGAGTTCAATTTATTTTCTTTATCAGACGGTTATTCCAGCGTCATTAATACATTAGTTGTTATATTTTTACATTTTCGTTCCTTCTAACATTTAAATGAATTCGTCACGTTTATCTTTAACACCACAACAATCTGGAAAATGGAAAAAAAGCGAACTCTGTACTCAATCTAAAAAGTCAAGCAACAATATTACTCGCGTTTTACTTAGTATGCAAAATGCGATTCTAAACACACAAAATATTTTAGATTATACAGCACGATAGTGCTGTATAGTAGGGTGGGCCGAAAAAAACTTTTTTCGATTTTCGATGATGGCGGGTGCGAAAAAGTGGCCACTGGTGGCACTCAGTTCATACAAAAAATTTGAGATTTTTTGGACATTTCCTTACCCTGCTGCAAACGGCTTAAAGTTTTGCAAAAATGCTCATTTTTGAACTTTTTTCGAAAAAAATTAAAAAATGTTAAATTAAATTTATTTTGTCTGTCTTTACTTGAAAAGGCATATTTAATGTACCAAATGTTTAAATAAGATCTGATCATGCATTATTTGATGTCTATGTGTATTGTAGCTTAGGCTATTTTTATAGTTTTTTCGCGTATAATAGGCAAAAGTTGTATTTGTTTGAATCGATCGTTAATTTCTATATTATTTATATCCCTTGGTCTTCTTTATATTTTTTCTATGTGTCAAACGTCATATATTTGGGGAACAGACAGCAGTATACTTCATAAACAAATCTGGAAGGTGAGAAAGTGGTGAAGCAGGACTCTAAGCGAGCGCAATGACTCATCGTAATACTCAGGGAATGAAGAACGAAATAGTTGAGAGACAAAATGCGATAAAGGATTCTTATTATTTATTCTTGCTCAGTTACCTGCAACATTTGTTCAGTGTTAACGTGAAACCCTTTTGTAGTGATATACAGTGCTTTTGGGGTCGTTTAATGTGCCATTGTAGTGTTTTGTGCGTTCTATTACAACCAGCTTAGAAATGGCCAGTATAAAGTGCCATGGCAATGTAAAGACACGCGACAGCGTGAAAAGTAACTTTTTGGGGGCATCATGCATATTGAAAGAATTGCAATTGTCAACTTATGCTGATAATCATGCGACTCTACTACTGGTTGCTTCACCATGTAGAAGTTGTGACAGCAGAGGATACGAATTTCGTCATCGATAAAAACAAAGTCAGAAGAGGGAAATAGAAACTTGGAAAGAAGATACAGGCAGAAGAAGTTATTGAAAGAAAGAAAATTAAAAGCATATTTTTTTATGGTAGAAAGGATAAAAATATATTCAGAGGAAAAAAAGAACAAGCGGAACCGTCGAAGGAAAGGCGAGAAACACATCACCGGGTTGTTTCCGGTCACGGAAAAGAAATAGCAAAATCATTATACAATCTTCCAAGTCACCACAAGTTAGACTTTTCTGAACTGACGAGGTATCAAGGTAGCGGAACGAGGTATCAAGTGACACAAGTATTCCTAACCAGGTTCAAACAACACAGTGATGTGTTCCTCGCCTTTCTCTGACGGTGCCGCTTGTTATTTCTCTTCCTCTTAATATACTTTTATCCTTTCTACCATCAAAAAATATGCTTTTAATTTTCCTTCTTTCAATAACTTCTTCTGCCTGTATCTTCTTTCCAAGTTTCTATTTCCCTCTTCTGACTTTGTTTTTATCGATGACTAGCGGCCCGCCCTCGCTTTGCTTCGGATAGAGCAAGTCGCCCAGTCCCTTGTCACTACTGACACCGTAAATTGTTACTACCACTTCATCCCATTGAATTTTGTCGCTTGCAATATTTACGTGTAAAGGTGCTATTACACGTGCGCTGCTGCAGGCGTCAAATCGCAGGCGTCTCCATGTTATCCTATGGGACCAGACGAGTCGCTTGGTTAGCGCGCGATTCTCTTGCGTCGGAGCGTCTTTGACGCCTGAAACGAAGCGACTCGCCAGTAAGAGCCAATCAAATGCTTGGAAATCCAAATGATGGTAAAGACTCTTCTCGAACAGCCAATGAAATGCTAAGAAAACGAAAAAACGCAGGCGATTTTTGTCGCTTGCAATTTTTACGTGTAATAGCACTCTAATAGCACTTTAAAAATTGCAAGCGACAAAAATCGCCTGCGTTTTTTCGTTTTCTTAGCATTTCATTGGCTGTTAGAGAAGAGTCTTTACCATCATTTGGATTTCCAAGCATTTGATTGGCTCTTATTGGCGACTCGCTTCGTTCCAGGCGTCAAAGAAGCTCCGACACAAGGGAATCGCGCGCTAACCAAGCGACTCTTCTGATCCCATAGGATAACATGGAGACGCCTGCAGCACGACACGTGTAATAGCACTTTTATAATATTGGTGTAGATGTGACGTCATTATTTACCGATTTTTATTAGTTGCATATATCCATGCCTCTTGTCCTTTTAACAAATACTTCAAAATTCCTATGTCATTTAAAGTATGACGTCATATTTTCCCAAATCAAATATTTTATTAATAATTGAATTCTTTCTCGTTCACTTTACTTCTAATTATGTCGCCATTTTTCGCAGAGAACATCTATTAACGTAAGTGATATTCGTGCGTCTTATATAATAAAATACTTTTACCTCCCAAGTATGACGTCATATTGATTTTCCTTTGAATTATTTTTATTTTAATTTTTCACGTGGATAGTGTTCAACTGAAAATTAATTGCCGAGGAGAAATTATTGTTAAAGCTTTTGATTTTATTGGCAACAGGAAAGAAAAATGGTTATTTTTTATCGGAAAAATTTTAATTGATTCTGTATGAAAAATAATGAAATTTTGAATTATTAAGGAAAATATTTGAATAAATCAATTAAAAATTAGCCTATGTTCACCCGATATAGTGTAGCTTTCCTACGGTGAAAGAATTTTCCAAATCCGTCAAGTAGTTTCGGAGCCTATTCAATTCAAACAAACAAACAATCAAATCTTTCCTCTTTATAATATTAGTATAGACGAAATTCGTATCCTCTGCTGTCACAACTTCTACATGATGAAGCAACCAGTAGTAGTGGCACATGATTATCAGCATAAGTTGGCAATTGCAATTCTTTCAATATGCATGATACCCCCAAAAAGTTACTTTTCACGCTGTCGCGTGTCTTTGCATTGCCATGGCACTTTATACTGGCCATTTCTAAGCTCGTTGTAATAAAACGCACAAAACACTACAATGGCACATTAAACGACCCCAAAAGCACTGTATATCACTACAGAAGAGTTTCACGTTAACACTGAACAAATGTCGCAGGTAACTGAGCAAGGATAAATAATAAGAATCCTTTATCGCATTTTGGCTCTCAATTATTTCATCCTTCACTCCCTGAGTATTACGACGAGTCATTGTGCTCGCTTAGAGTCCTGCTTCACCACTTGCTCATTTTCCAGATTTGTTTTTGAAGTATACTGCTGTCTGTTCCCCAAATATCTAACGTTTGACACATAGAAAAAACATAAAGAAGACCAAGGGACATAAATAATATAGAAACTAACGATCGATTCAAACAAACACAACTTTGGCCTATTATACGCGAAAAAGCAATAAAAATACCCTAAGTTATAATACACATAGATATTAAATAATGCATGATCAGATCTTATTTAAAAATTTGGTACATTAAATATGCCTTTTCAAGCAAATACAACCAAAATAAATTTAATTTAGCATTTTTTAATTTTTTTTCGAAAAAGTTCAAAAATGAGCATTTTTTCAAAACTTCAAGCCGTTTGCGGCAGGGTAAGTAAACGTCTAAAAAATCTCAAATTTATTGCATGAACTCAGTGCCACCAGTGGCCACTTTTCCGCACCCGCCATAATCGAAAATCGAAAAAAAGTTTTTTTCGGCCCACTGTATAGCAGAGCTCAAACGCATCTCTAATGTTAAAGTCCAAAGTTTTCCTCTTAGTAACTCTGAACCCAATCATCGGATTGCGACGAAATTGAAAATACAAAGTGTCCTAATCTAGACCTCAAAGTTTACAAAAAATCATCCACATCCACCGATTAGTTGCGGATAACCAGAAACATTGTTTTGTCAGTTTTTTCTCGTGAAACAAGAAACAAGTTGGAAATTGCACGTGAAGCGTAGCAAATGAGGTGCGTTCGTATGATAAAGAAGTTTTAAAAATATCACTCTCATATATCAATCTTATAAAATTGTAAATAGTTAAAATGTTAACAATTAAAATGTGCATCAAACAATGTTCTCCCAATACCATTATGTAATGGAATATTTTTATGTGGCCTTGTAAATCAATAACAAATGTTCTTTTCACTACAGATTATACAAAATGTATATTATAATATGTACTTTAGAGATGCATATCAATTTTATTATATTCGAATGAGTGTAACACCATTAAAATGCATTTCAAACATTTTCCCCCATTGACCGTAATGTAACAGATTACTTTTGATTGTCCCTTTAATTGAACTATGCACCTGATTTTCATAAAATTTAAAATGACTCGACAAAATTATGTAATAATTATATATTTTAAATTTCAAATTATTCGTTTGGCTAGTTTTTGCGTTGTTATATGCGGACGGACAGACTAAACGACAACTATGGGTGCTACGTATTTACATAATTACGAACGCACCTAAAAAGGACAAACAACTTAATTATACCCCGAACCAAGAAATATTCAGCATCGTGTAATAGCCTGTTCAAAAGCTTTTAATTCAGGTATGTGCCTTTCGAAAATCCTGTCAAAAAATATTCAATATTAAGGAAATGGCACCCATTTAAAATTTATATAACGCTATACCTTCCATAATTTAACATTATAGAAATCTCTCCTTTCAATTGCTAATTAAATTATTTCTTTCAAGTTGCCGCCAACTAAAAAAAAAATTAAAAAAGAAATGATAACACGTGTTCTTTTTTTTTTTTTTTTTATAGATAAATGAAAATTCCGATTCTCCTGATAGATTTTTGCATTTTTGAAATTCACGTCATTCGAATCAGAAAATACATCTTTATAACATTATATATATGTTTATGAAAACGGAAGTCGAAAGCGATGAACTAATTCACTTGGCAAAATCTAGTTTTATAAACGAATATCGCCAACGGAAAGAAAAATTGCAGCATTTTATGCAGCCCACTGCAGATGATTTGCTCTCAACAACAATTGATAAAAAGAAAGTAAAGAATTCTTGCGACTTTTGGGACAAATTACACTATAGTAGATAAGGCTTTAACACCCAAAAGCTTAATTAGGAACAAAAACAAGAAATTTTGCAAAACAAAAAATGCTGTTTTTTATGTTTTAAAATTGGAAAGTGTTCGAAATTTTGCAAAACTAACATGAATTGTGTAATATTTGCAGGATTCTCGCTGTCGCTCGACATTGCGCCAAATTGCGACTAAATTCTTCATTTGGCGAATAAACAAGCGATTAGATTCGCCAAATTGCTAGTGCTCAATTTTTGCCTTTTCTTTCTTTTCTTTTTTGTTTTTCATACACAAGCATGTATATATATATATATATATATTTATGTTTAATATATATGTTACAGGCCAAACCCGATTTTAGGCATAACTAGATTGGCCTAGGCCAAACTAGTTTATCCTAACGCCCATCGGATAGACTAGTTTTTTCCTAGTCCAAACCGGTCTATCCTAACGCCCATCGGATAAACTAGTTTTTCCTAGGCCAAACCGGTCTATCTTAACTCCCATCGGATAAACTAGTTTTTCCTAGACCAAACTAGTGTAGCCTAAGGCCCATAGGACAATCTAGTTTTTCCTAGGCCAAATTAGTTTGGCCTAACTCTTACAGGATAAACTAGTTTATCCTGCTGTTTATTGGTCTGAACTAGTTTCTTCTAGGCCGATCTAGTTTATCCGAGGCCAATTCAATTTGGCATGATTTTATTGAATTCAATGACCGCCACAGCGCCAACATTCTAGTTTGACCTAGGCTGATCTAGTTTATCCTAGGCCAATTTAATTTTACGTGTTTTTAGCTCACAGGCGTCAAAGCCTGAGAAATAATGGGCTCGCAGGTTCTGTATGTATGAATGTACGTATGTATGTACGAATGTATGTACGTATGTACGTAACGCGATAACTCGTGATAGAAATATCCGATTTACTTCAAATTTTGGATGCACGTTCATTGTATAAGGTACTTTTCTGATTAATTTTTGGAATTCATTGGATAAGAATTAAGGGAAGCGAACGGGAGGCTAATCTCCCACCGTTAATTTAGAGAAATGGATTTTTCATGCAGAATTATCAGTTTTCACTTAAAATTTTAGATATAGAATCATTCTGAGAAGGCGCCTCCATAATTAGTTGTGGATGTTTATTGTTCAAGTGTAAAAAAAGGGCAATGTAGGTTACCCCCCCCCGCATAATTTAGATAAATGGTTTTTGACGCACAATTTACGGATTTGCTTCACATTTGTATATAGATTCTTTCTGATAAGGCGATTCCCTGAATAGTTTTGGGGGTTTAGTGGTTAAGTAGGAAAGGACAAATGAAGGATTACCCTCTTACCTAGAAAAAACTAGTTTATCCTATGGGCGTTTATATAAACTAGTTTGGCATAGGAAAAACTAGTTTATCCAATTGGCGTTAGGATAAAATAGTTTCGCATACTCTAATTTAATTTGGCTCGAAATCGGGTTTGACCGGTAAAAAACATATCTATCACTAGAATAAGTATAAAAGTGTGTCAAAAGTCATTGCTTATAACAACAATACAGAAATTTAACATGGCCACCGTAGAGACATAATGCATTGGACATGGTGTTTGCTTATTTTTTTTTTCTGCAGACTCGTGCCAACTGAGATCAGACTTGCATTTATTATTATTATTATTATTATTATTATTGCATATTCGAGCCAGATTGAAGCTGAACATAATTTGGTATCTAACAGCGTTTACCATTTTTGAGAAATTAATTACCTGTCTACATATAAGCTATCTTTATCACGGCGTCATTTTTTTTTTCGTGAAGTCGTAACCGGAAATTCGATTTAAAACGTAGCTTTATTATTTTCTCAAAGATACATAGCTTTTATGAAAAAATGGTTTGCGCCATTCGATTACATATTATCTGAATCTGTTATCCTTATGCATTTCCGAAAAGGAAGTAGTTTATAAATGTGTTAGGATGTAGCTCTTTAGGATTTGAGAAAAGCCTTAAGGAATGACAGAGAAATATATTCACAAATCTACTTTTTACTGAACGGATTCAAAAGTATGATGTTTATAACTCTCATATTTTTTCTTTTGTTCTAAACTACATTGATTATTTAATGAATCCCTATTTGAATATTGAAACGTCTAAGAATCTTGATAATCATTAATACATTGTGTATTTTCCATTCTGCGAACACATCATAATTTAAAAATACATTGTAAATTTATCCAATAAGCAGTATTTTTTAAAGGAATCTTAATTGTATGTGAAGTAAAACCTGAATTTTTTTTAGAAATTGAGTAGGGCCAGATCGAGCCGGACGGAGTCTTTTTTCACTGATTTTTGTACAGACAGAGCTCTGCTTGTACAAAAGTAAATAATATTAAAGTAAATAATATTAAAGTAAATAATATTAAAGTAAATAATATCTGTCGTAAAGAAATGTCACGACATCGCTTAGAATAAAATAAAAGAAAAGAAAAGGAAAGGAAAAAAAAACAAAGAGAGAGAAAGAATAATAATAAAAATAAATAAAATAAATAAACAAATAATCTAGAAAGAGATAGAAAATGAAATAATATTAATGTATATAAAAGTATTAAAATAAATTTTTATTTTAGCTTTTGTAAACAAGAAATAATAACAATAATATGTGTTGTTTGTTCGGAAGTTTTATTATACTATAAGCTCTTTTTAGTCAGAGCCTGGGAATGGCAAAATCACATGGGCGAAGGGATTTTCTCACCATTAGTTTAAAAAGGAACAAATGTTTACGAGAAGCAATAAAACCTAGAGTCGCCATTTGTGACACTAACGTACACAAGCAACAATGAGAGATTTACAATCAAATTTATTACTCTCGTGTGTGGTCTACGTGGGGTCGCCGGCTCGGAATCGTAGCTCAGGCAATAAATAATGGATGAACAACGTCTGAAAATCCAACCCCGCATCTTTTACTTGACCAATGGACAGTGAAACATATTCAAAGCCAATTGGAGTCCAAATTTTATACCCAATGGGGTCAAAGGGGGCGTACAGGACCTGAAAAAGGAAACCCCACATGAGTCAGTGCATTTTTGGAATTGAAGGTAAAAAGGTGGAAAAAAGATTTTCCTCTCTGCTCCGAGTCTCCCGCTAAGATGATAGGGAAAAGAAGAAATCGAAATAATCTGTGTCATCGGGAGATGCGACCTTATGCCTCCCGAACGAAGTGATGAAAATTGACTGATAATGCTCTGCGAATCGTCGACTGATGTCCAATTCAAAAGGAACACCTGAGTGCGCAAAGCTGACTAATTTTTCATCAGATGATTCATAAGGATTGCAAAGCTGACTATTTTTCATCAGATGATTCCTAAGTTTAGAAAAGTTGCTACTATTTGTGTTAATTAGAAAAAAATGACTGATAACTCGGCGCGAATCGTCGACTGATTTCCAATTCAAAACGGAACACCTGAGTGCGCAAAGCTGACTATTTTTCATCAGATGATTCCTAAGTTTAGAAAAGTTGCTACTATTTGTGTTAATTAGAAAAAAATGACTGATAACTCGGCGCGAATCGTCGACTGATTTCCAATTCAAAACGGAACACCTGAGTGCGCAAAGCTGACTATTTTTCATCAGATGATTCCTAAGTTTAGAAAAGTTGCTACTATTTGTGTTAATTAGAAAAAAATGACTGATAACTCGGCGCGAATCGTCGACTGATTTCCAATTCAAAACGGAACACCTGAGTGCGCAAAGCTGACTATTTTTCATCAGATGATTCCTAAGTTTAGAAAAGTTGCTACTATTTGTGTTAATTAAAAAAAATGACTGATAACTCGGCATTTGGATATAAGTGTGTTGGTGTACTAATGAACTGTACGGACAGCTATAAGCCAAGGGCGACCAATACCAGCAACATACTTGTAAGGTGAGAAAATTTCATTGTTCATGTGACTGGCCAATTTATTTTAGTGATATAATGTTGTGTTAAAATTTTGGTTTTAAAATTTGATTTTTTAAAATTCGATCACTTAAAATTTGATTATTTTAAAATTTTTAAAATTATTATTATCTTTGTGACTCAAAATTATCAGAATTTAATGCTCAAACTTAATAGTAAAATGAATAAATAAATAAATTAATAATACCAGTAAGATAAGAGGAATAATAAGAAAGAAGGACTCGAGTTTATAAAATACGAAATTTTGGGGCTTTGCCTATAAGTTGTGTCGTGAACTCAAGCGTAATGAGCTGCGAGGATAAATGAAATAAAATATTTTGTATATTTCGCTATAACCATATTTCAGTAGTTATTGCCTTGCATATTATATTTTTATAGTGTTTGCATGATGCTAATTTATGTGTTTTAATAAAATTTTGTATATATGTACCTATTCTTGTCTTTATTCCAGTTTTCTCCCTTTATGTATTTTAAGGTAATTTCTAGATGCAGATTAGGGAATGTTAACATTTAAATTTGTAGATTAATGTCTCAAGTATTTTATTGACTCATCAATCCCAATTTTCACAAATTCATACGTTAAATAAGGCGATCCTAATGTTATTGCAAATGTTAATTTTATGTATGATATTAAGGAATTATTTTAGTAATTAATAATATCCGATCTTCGTTCACAACGCCGAAGGGATATTATTTTCATTTGTCTTCGTACTAACCACGTCAAGATTGCGTACCTAGTAGGAGGTGTTTATTTTCGTCACCACACTACTAAAAGTTTAATGGTGCTCATACCAGGTGTATGAATTTGTATTTGGGATTCAAAATTGAAAATTTTCTGCATTTAAATATAAATAAAGATAGCCAGTATTATGATTTTATTCTTAATTACCTATCTCCTCTATCTTCTCTTAGCTTTTTCTCCTTCTACTAACAAACATTATTTATCCATATTGTGTTTATAAATATTGTGTGTATATCTAAAAATTTACGAAATTGAAATATAATAGTTGAGAAGATGAAACAAAAATATATAGAAGAGTTGGTTTAGTTCACGACACATTAGCTTGTAAGATTGTAAAGAATTTCGTTACTATATATATCCGTATTTCGGAAAATTTACTTTGTCATTATATTTATGTATATTTATAAAAATATTTAGGGCTATTTCATAATTTCTATGATATATTATTCTTGAATGAGTATAAATTATAATAATTCATTACAAAACTCATATCTTGAGAGTTTATGATAGCATAATTTGAGGTGTGAAAGAGTTAAAAAAAAATAAAAATAAAGGAAAAAGTATTAAACATCAGTCTGTGTGAGATTTTCCAAATAAGTAAATAAATATGACAGGTAGAAATAAGGCAAGGCAGTCTTCTCCTGAAAGGGACACATTTAAAATTGGAATAGACACTCTATTGAACTCTTTACAAAATTTTGAGGACAAACCAGACCAAAATATATCATATTTTTTCGAAGAGTTCGAAGAATTAGCCGCAGCGGCACAATTTCCTGATGATTTAAAATTGGTGTTGGCAAAGTCAAAATTTAAAGGCCAAGCGAGAGAGATTCTAAAAAACACAGCTGAATTGCATAAAGCACAAAACTATAACACATTCAAAGAAAATGCGATAACACAATTTAAAAAAGAAAGATCGTTTGCTGACGCTCAGGCGCAATTCATAAATGCAAAACAAACACCCAACCAAACTATTGAAGAATTTACTAAACAATTCAACATTGAGGCACAAAAATACCTTGTCTCGTCAGGACATGAACAAAAGAACGGAGCTAAAGAATTATTAGAAACGATTAAATTAACTAAATACCTTGAAGCACTAAGACCGGACATCTCTTTTGAATTAAAAAAATACCCACCCACAAAGTTTGATGAAGCAGTAAAAAAAGCTAAAAATATCGAAAGTGCTTTGAACAGTAAATGTGCAGGAGAAGTAAACAATTTAACTGAAAATAGCGAAAATAAATTATTCGAGGCACTTCTTAGCATGTCGCAAGAACAAAAATCGGAAATACACCAATTAAAAGAACAAATAAAAGATTTAAAAATTCAAAAAAATGAAAGCGAACATAACAACGCTGAAGTAAATCAGATAACACATAATTTTTGTCATATCTGTAATAAATCCAACCACCAGACACAAAATTGTTATTTCAATCAAAAAAGTGCGAATTTTTTTCAACCAAGGGGAGCGCAAAACAATGTTCGACCACGATTTCAAAAAAATTATTATCAAAATAATAATTATAGAGGCTTTCAAAGATTTCCACAAAATTATGCACAACATTTTCAAGCGCCACAAACATTGGATTTTACAAGACCTTATTACAATCAAACTAGAGTTAATGATATGCAAATTCAAATGCCAAATTGGCAAAATTTGACCCAATCACAAATAGGACAGAATCAAATGTATCCTGGAAATTACAATATGCAAAATATGATTCCAACGCAAAACTTTGATCCAACACAAGGAAACAACACACAAATTGCATATACAGGGCAGCATCAGGGTTTCGCAAATATGCAAAATAGCCTAAATCCTTTGCCGCAAAATAATGAGGGAAATAGGGAACATCAGCCCACAATTACTTTTCCTAACGAAAACAGAGACAGGCGAGGCAGACACAATAATAATAATAGGAACAGGGGGCAAAGTCATTTAAACCGGTAAGCGGGCCTACAAAATTGCGAGGAATACAAGCCCGTAGGTCCCGTAACATTGAGAAAAAACAGGGTTATAATATAAAAAATAAATCAAACAAGGAATTAAAAATATTGAAACAAAAGCAAACGAAAAAGACAATGATAAAAAAAAATGAGGAAGAAAAAAAAGATATAACACAAAAATTGATCGCAAGTTGTAACTCGGAAAAAAACAATGAATTACCAATATGGGACTTAAAAATAAAGAAAGATTTAATTATACCCAGCCTTATTGACAGTGGGGCGAGTATAAGTTTAATATCTCCAGGGGTCTTTGAAAAAATAAAAGAGACGGATATAAAGATTAAATATTTAGCTAACGCTATAAAAATTACAACTTTATCAAACAAATCCATTCCTTTTAAACACTGTGTAAAATTTAAGTTTAGATTTAACAACACTTTCTTAAATGGCACATTTTATGTAACTAAAGATGAATTTGACCGTAATTACAAAATTATTTTAGGATATGATTTCTTAAAAAGTAATAAAATAATCATGGATTTTGAAAATAATACTTTTAAACTCAATAATTCAATTATACAATTAAACCCCAATGAAAATCAAATTACGGAGGTGAATAAAATGAAGCCCGTACAACAAAATGATGACTTTCAAACAATACCAAAACAAATCAAATCCTATCAACACAATAACATTCCGAAAATTAATACACGAGTATTTGTAAAGAAAACCATTACTTTGAGACCTAGAGAATCGAAATTAGTAAATTTAATTTTTGATGGGAAATTAACAAACAAGCAACAATTTTTTTTCCAACCAAAATATAACAACAGGAAATTAGTAATCCAAAATTCAGTTCATGAAAACAAGGAAACAGAAAATAATTCATTCACAATATTAGTACAAAATAAATCGAAAACGTATTTGAGACTTCATAAGGATCAGGAAATGGGAAAAATTACCACTGATTTTTTTATAAAAAAACAAAATAAACCAAATACTGATAATATTTACGAAGTAAATAACTTAAATATTACACAAATTAGAGAATTACGAAAAAAAGAACTTTCAGAGAAGGATTTTAAAATAGATCACTTAACACCGAAGGTACAAAAAGAAGTATTGAAAATTTTAATGAGACATGCTACCGCTTTCAGCAAATCATACAAAACTCTAGGAGAAACGGACGTAATAAAACCGAATTTTAAATTAATGCACGACTTTCCTATACAAACGAAACCATTCAAATTAGCGCATGATGTAAAAAAATTCGCGGAGAAAGAAATTCAAGATTTATTGGATGCAGGTATCATAGAGCCTACGAACTCAAGTTATGCTTTCCCAGTAATTTTCGTAAAAAAAAATTCTACGTCAAAAACCAGTGATCAAAACTTAATAAAACTTAGAATGGCTATAGATTTTAGAGCTCTTAACGATATATTAGAAAGCGATCCGTATCCAGTTCCTAACACAAAAAGTATTTTACAAAGCATTGCTGGAAAAAAAATATTTACAGTTCTAGATTTGCATTCTGCATTTTTTCAAATCAAATTACAAGAGCAGGACAAGCATAAACTAGCATTTATCACGGAGGATAACCATTTTCAAATAACACGAATGCCATTCGGAACTAAAATCTCAACAAATATATTTGCTCGTCTAATCGATATAGTTTTAGGTGATTTAAAAAAGAAATACAACATTCAATACTTTATTGATGACATTTTACTTGCTGCTGATAATATACAACAAATGCACACATTACTAGAAGAAGTACTAACACAATTAGAAAAATTTAATCTCACAATTGAACCAGCTAAAATAAAACTATACATGCAAGAAATAGACTTTCTGGGATATAAAATTAGTGAAAAAGGATATGCACCCTCAGAAAAAAATATAAAAAAAATAACAAGCTTTGCAGTCCCTACATCTCAGAAAACAGTGCGAGCATTCATTGGATTATGCACGTATTTTAAATCAACTATAAACAATTATGCAGAAATTATAGCGCCACTGACAGATCTCACTAAAGCGAATACAAAATTCAAATGGAATGACAAAGCACAGGAATCATTTGAAAAAATACAAAAAATTATCATGGAACAACCTACCATACATCCCCCAGATTTTAATAAAGATTTCTATATAATTACAGACGGATCAAAAATTGCAACATCAGGTATACTCGCGCAAAAACAAGGAGATAAAATGATACCAATTGAATTTACAGGCAGAAAATTAAAAGAATCGGAAAAGAGATATCCAAGCATGCAGATAGAGCTTTTGGCAATATATGAAACTATAACTTATTTTAGAAATATTTTATTAGGAAGAAAATTTTTTCTCCTAACAGATTCAAAAGCATTAACATACCACTTACACTTGGAAAAACAGCCGGAAATCGTAGCACGATGGTTACTTAAGCTACAGGATTATGATTTTGAAGTATCTCACATTGAAGGTATTCATAACCCAGCAGATTTCTGTAGTAGAGAAACAAATGCCTTAACTATAGCGGACGATTTAAACAAACATCTTTTTGCGGTAAATAAAAATTTGAATGCAGACAATATAAAAAAAGAACAATTAAAAGACCCTAAATTAAACGAAATTATTCAAGCTTTACAACAACAAAAAAAATCAAAAAAATATGAAAAATACAATTTAAATAAAGAAGGAATATTAATTCTAAGAAAATCACGAAATTCAAATAATAATGATTTATATATTGCGCCACAGAATTTAAAAGAAGATATTATAAAAAGCGCACATGTCCCACACTTCGCTTTTCTAAAAACCTATGGCATAATAAAAGAAAGATTTTTTTGGTATAGAATGTATCAAGATATAAAACAATTCTGTGCGAAATGTATAACATGCAATACATTTAAACAGCATAAAACGATAAAAATTCCACTGAAAACTATGGATAAAAATTATATACCTGGTCATAGATTAACTATTGACGTAGTAGGAAGTTTGGTTACATCTCTAAATAGGAATAAATTTGTTTTAACTATTGTCGATACAGCATCACGCTTCCTACAAGCATTTCCACTTAGATCGACAGATACTAAGGTTATAATCAACGCATTAAATGGTTATTTCAGTACTTTTGGATTAGCGAAATATATCTCTACAGACAACGGAGCTTATTTTAAATCGAAGGATTTCAAAGATTATATGAAAAATTTAAATATTGAACTAATACCTTCGTCGGTGTACCACCCGGAATCGCAATCTGTACTTGAACGAATACACCGGGATTTAAAAGCTTCCATAGCCTCTATGTGTAATAAAACTTACGAATGGGATATAAAACTTCCATATTTCGTACTTATGCATAATTCAACTGTACATAGAATAACAAAATTTTCTCCAAGCATGTTATTTTTCGGTAGAGAGATAAAAACGCCATTCACGAATTTTGAAGCGCATAATATGGATTCTTACAGTACATATGTACAGAATAAGCTCAAACATATGCACGATATAAGATATGAAGTTATGAAGAATCAAGAAAAGGCGGATTTGGAACTGAATAAGAATTCGAAGTTAAAACACAAAGAATTAAAATTGGGTGACGAGGTCTACATGAAAATGCTCAGAAAACCTAAGGCCTTACATCAGAAATTTTCAGGCCCATATTATATTGAGAGAATTTTCAGAAATGATAACTACCTCATAAAGAACAAACATAGGCCAGACCTGAGACCTATTAGAATTCATATTTCTAAATTATTTGCGCCCAATGTGGCAAACAGAACAGAAAACAAATAATCATTCCTTAGAAAATATAAGTGTAAAAAAAAAAAAAAAAAAAAAAAAAAAAAAAAAAAAAATTTTAGACTTCAAGAATTTGTTAAAATTGTTTTAAGCGTCTACCGAAACTGTCAAAATCTTTTAAATATACCGTATTTAACATATCAGCCAAACCTAAAAAAAAAAAAAAAAAATTTTTACAATTAAACACAGAAAATTCTAAAAAATGTTCGAATCTTGCAAATTACATACAAAATTAACGTTATATATAAAAAAAAAAAAAAAAAAAAAAAAAAAAAAACGGAGCTATATTATGGTCTCATACGAAATATGTTTCGTACTTCCCGGGATGTGAGTACTTATTGCTGGTCGATAACTTGCATGGTATGGAAAATATTTTTTAGGAGACTATACATAGACAAAATATATGTAACAGAGACAAATAAATATTAAAAATAGGCATTACATGAATAGTCGTTATATATTACCTAATATAAAAAAAATAAACTAGATTCAAACAAAAAAAAATATATACATATATATAAAAATTATATTTACGAATTTTTCATAACACGGTATGTTATACAAAAAGGAAAATGAAGATAGAAAAGGTTTCAGAAAAATAATACAATAGGATCGTGAAATAACGTATGATAACAATAAAAACGGGAAGGAAAATGAAGTCATAAACAGTAGCATGAACAGTAGTGAATTCTAGTGAGTATGCGTCTCAGTAGGAAATTCGAGCGAATAATATAGGTATCGCGAAGGTGAATATGTTTATTATATTTGGTAGTTTTCAAAGGCCTACACATTGCAATGATCATTTTCTCACATTTAATGTATTTGTGTATGTTATTTCAATTTTTGTATTACTATGTCCATTTGTCATTACAGGTATATATTTATAATAATGGTATTGTATTCTTGCACATCTTTTAATTTTAATTGATTGTATTATAAATCTGTATATATATTATAGCTTATTTTTGGATAGAATAATTTTTTTCTTAAAGTAAGAGGGGATAAGCTTGTCGTAAAGAAATGTCACGACATCGCTTAGAATAAAATAAAAGAAAAGAAAAGGAAAGGAAAAAAAAACAAAGAGAGAGAAAGAATAATAATAAAAATAAATAAAATAAATAAACAAATAATCTAGAAAGAGATAGAAAATGAAATAATATTAATGTATATAAAAGTATTAAAATAAATTTTTATTTTAGCTTTTGTAAACAAGAAATAATAACAATAATATGTGTTGTTTGTTCGGAAGTTTTATTATACTATAAGCTCTTTTTAGTCAGAGCCTGGGAATGGCAAAATCACATGGGCGAAGGGATTTTCTCACCATTAGTTTAAAAAGGAACAAATGTTTACGAGAAGCAATAAAACCTAGAGTCGCCATTTGTGACACTAACGTACACAAGCAACAATGAGAGATTTACAATCAAATTTATTACTCTCGTGTGTGGTCTACGTGGGGTCGCCGGCTCGGAATCGTAGCTCAGGCAATAAATAATGGATGAACAACGTCTGAAAATCCAACCCCGCATCTTTTACTTGACCAATGGACAGTGAAACATATTCAAAGCCAATTGGAGTCCAAATTTTATACCCAATGGGGTCAAAGGGGGCGTACAGGACCTGAAAAAGGAAACCCCACATGAGTCAGTGCATTTTTGGAATTGAAGGTAAAAAGGTGGAAAAAAGATTTTCCTCTCTGCTCCGAGTCTCCCGCTAAGATGATAGGGAAAAGAAGAAATCGAAATAATCTGTGTCATCGGGAGATGCGACCTTATGCCTCCCGAACGAAGTGATGAAAATTGACTGATAATGCTCTGCGAATCGTCGACTGATGTCCAATTCAAAAGGAACACCTGAGTGCGCAAAGCTGACTAATTTTTCATCAGATGATTCATAAGGATTGCAAAGCTGACTATTTTTCATCAGATGATTCCTAAGTTTAGAAAAGTTGCTACTATTTGTGTTAATTAGAAAAAAATGACTGATAACTCGGCGCGAATCGTCGACTGATTTCCAATTCAAAACGGAACACCTGAGTGCGCAAAGCTGACTATTTTTCATCAGATGATTCCTAAGTTTAGAAAAGTTGCTACTATTTGTGTTAATTAGAAAAAAATGACTGATAACTCGGCGCGAATCGTCGACTGATTTCCAATTCAAAACGGAACACCTGAGTGCGCAAAGCTGACTATTTTTCATCAGATGATTCCTAAGTTTAGAAAAGTTGCTACTATTTGTGTTAATTAGGAAAAAATGACTGATAACTCGGCGCGAATCGTCGACTGATTTCCAATTCAAAACGGAACACCTGAGTGCGCAAAGCTGACTATTTTTCATCAGATGATTCCTAAGTTTAGAAAAGTTGCTACTATTTGTGTTAATTAAAAAAAAATGACTGATAACTCGGCATTTGGATATAAGTGTGTTGGTGTACTAATGAACTGTACGGACAGCTATAAGCCAAGGGCGACCAATACCAGCAACATACTTGTAAGGTGAGAAAATTTCATTGTTCATGTGACTGGCCAATTTATTTTAGTGATATAATGTTGTGTTAAAATTTTGGTTTTAAAATTTGATTTTTTAAAATTCGATCACTTAAAATTTGATTATTTTAAAATTTTTAAAATTATTATTATCTTTGTGACTCAAAATTATCAGAATTTAATGCTCAAACTTAATAGTAAAATGAATAAATAAATAAATTAATAATACCAGTAAGATAAGAGGAATAATAAGAAAGAAGGACTCGAGTTTATAAAATACGAAATTTTGGGGCTTTGCCTATAAGTTGTGTCGTGAACTCAAGCGTAATGAGCTGCGAGGATAAATGAAATAAAATATTTTGTATATTTCGCTATAACCATATTTCAGTAGTTATTGCCTTGCATATTATATTTTTATAGTGTTTGCATGATGCTAATTTATGTGTTTTAATAAAATTTTGTATATATGTACCTATTCTTGTCTTTATTCCAGTTTTCTCCCTTTATGTATTTTAAGGTAATTTCTAGATGCAGATTAGGGAATGTTAACATTTAAATTTGTAGATTAATGTCTCAAGTATTTTATTGACTCATCAATCCCAATTTTCACAAATTCATACGTTAAATAAGGCGATCCTAATGTTATTGCAAATGTTAATTTTATGTATGATATTAAGGAATTATTTTAGTAATTAATAATATCCGATCTTCGTTCACAACGCCGAAGGGATATTATTTTCATTTGTCTTCGTACTAACCACGTCAAGATTGCGTACCTAGTAGGAGGTGTTTATTTTCGTCACCACAATATCCTGTCAAAAACATGAATGTGAAAGAATGCCAAGTTCGTTAAAAGTTTCACTAATAAAAGAATTGAGATCTAACTGCAAACCAAGTTCTTTCGGTGCTCCTTAAATCATAACTCCTGTCATGCATAATATTATTCAATTGCTTAAAATGATTTGTTATGTTACTTTTTATTCAATTGAGCGACTTAACAAGTTTTCTCTTATTCAATTTTTTCTATTTAGTTGATCAGAAATTAAAGTTGATCCCTTCCTTAACTTATCAGTACCTTAACTTCAATATATTTATTCGAACACTCGATTGATTAGATCTTTGACAATCAGATTCTAGATTAAATTGTATTCCGACTCAAAGATTAAAGTTGGTAGCAGAAAACTTGCCAAGTCGCTCTATTGAATAACAAGTAATATAACAAATTATTTTAAGCAATTGAATAATATTATGCATGACAGGAGTTATGATTTAAGGAGCACCGAAAGAACTTGGTTTGCAGTTAGATCTCAATTCTTTTATTAGTGAAACTTTTAACGAACTTGGCATTCTTTCACATTCATGTTTTTGACAGGATATCATTATTTTTTGTCAAATCACTTCTTTTATGAGCGAAACCTTTAACGAACTTGGCATTTTTTCACATTCATGTTTTTGATAGGATATCATTATTTTTTGTCAAATAAGTAGGTATGTGTTTCCTTTTTCAAATAAATAGGTTAAATTAGTTAAATTAGTTTTATTTAATATTAATTAAACTTTCAGCTTTTTCCGGCATTTATTCACTATTTTTTTCAGTCAAATTTAAAAATTTAACATTAGGACTGCTTATGTTCCTTTAAATTCCACTAATAAGGATGTTTCTTTGACGTGATTGGGTACAACTTGATTATTTCGTCGACCAAAAACGTTTGTAGCCAACTTGGCGAAATATCGCTATATTGATGACAAAAATTACGCACCAAAAGTCATGCTAACATGGCGATATTTCTGGTATTTTGCCAAATTCCCATAGATTCCCCTAGTAATTTATCCAATAATTTTGTTAGAGCAAGGACTGTCGCCACCATTTTGGCATCTTTTTTTTCTTTAAATCGATTCGCTAATTACCCAAAATTGCTTAAATATTGCTATTTAGAAAGTTTTAGAACGCTTTTCGCACATTTTTACCCCTTTTAAATTTTGTATTTGTTAAGAAATGTTCTTAGTGATCATTTATATCTTATACCTAAAAAACATGCCAAATTTTATGTTTTTAGGCCCTTAACATAAAAGAAATCGCATTTTTAGAACGCTTTTTGCTCTTTTACCCCCTTTGGATCAGTGGAATCGACATAAGATATAGCCTATATTGAAGCAAGGACTATCACCATCATTTTGATATCATTACTTTTAAGATCGATTTGTTGTTTGCTGAAATTGCTTAAAAATCCCAATTTAGAACATTTTTAGAACGCTTTTCGCACATTTTTACCCCTTTTGAATTCCGTATTTTTTATCAAATGCCCTTAGAGATCATTTATATCTTATAAATAATTAACATACCAAATCTTATAGTTCTAGGTCCTTCAGTAACACAAAAGTTGCATTTTTAGAGTGATTTTTGCTTCTTCACCCTCTTGTGGTTAATTGTATACGCATGAAATATAGCCTATATTTAAACCGGGGCGAATACCATCATTTTGGTATTATTAATTTTGAAATCGGTTAGGTGGTTTCAGAGATTAGCCCGGATACTCGCCAAAAGTCTTCGCCAACTTGGCACTATTTCTGATATTTCGCGAAATTCCCATAAACTCTAAAATGCCAAACTTTATGTTTCCAGTCCATTCCCTTAATATACAGAAATCGCATTTTTAGAATGTTTTTTGCTCTTTTATCTCCTTTGGGTTAGTGTAATCGACATAAGATATATCCTATGTTGGAGCAAAGACTGTCATCATCATTTTGATATCATTACTTTTAAGATCGGTTTGTTGTTTGCTGACATTGTTTTAAAATTGGTATTTCGAACTTTTTTAGAACGCTCTTCGCGGATTTTCACCCATTTAAATTTGATATTTTTTAGCAAATGTCATTAGTGATCATTTATATCTTATAAATAATTAACATGCCAAATTTTGTGCTTCTAGGCCCTTCAGTAAAACAAAAATCACTTTTTTAGAATGTTTTTCGTTTGTGAACCCTCTTTTGGTTAATGGCACAGACATAAGATATAGTCTATGTTTGAACCGGGGCGAATATCATCATTTTGGTACCATTACTTTTGAAATCGGTTCGGTAGTTTCAGAGATTAGCCCTGATACTCGCCAAAAGTGACGCCAACTTGGCACTATTTCTGGTATTTTGTGAAATTCTCATAAACTTCCATTGTAATCCAATAATTTATCCTCTAACCAACCATTAATGTTTAATTAATGGTGATTTCTGATTTTTTCCTATTTATAGATCCAATAACCTACCTCCACACCAAATTTCAACTTCCTAAGTCACCTGGAAGAAGTCAAACATTTCTATGAGTGAGTCAGTGAGTCAGTGGTAAAAACAGCGGTTTTCAGACGTCAATTTCTCGTGAACGGTAAAAGATTTTTTTAAAAAATTTTAGGATTCGGAAATTAGAAGATGGTCTTACACAACACAAAAAATTGCAAGTGTATAGGTCAAAAAGAATTTAAGTTATTGAAGGGTCAAAAGTGGCTGAAAATGGTTCGGGTAATATAACCCACGGCCGGTGTGTTGCCTTTTACTTTCTGAACTTGGCTGACACACTGCCGTGTGTCTAGATTAATTTGCTTCAATAAGCAAACATCATGTTTAATGCATCATGTCTCTAAGGTGAACATGATAAATTTCTTTATTGATGTCATAAGCAATGACTCTTGACACACATTTATACTTTTCCTAGTGAAAGATATGTTTTTTACTGGACAAACCTGTTTTCGAGCTAAATTAGATTAGCCCCGGCCAAACTATTTTATCCTTAAGCCAATTGCATAAACTAGTTTTTTCTACACCAAACTTGTTTATATAAATGCCCATAGGATAAACTAGTTTTTTCTATGTAAGAGGGTAATCGTTCATTTCCCCCTTCATACTTAACCATTAAACCCCCAAAATTTTCAGGGAATCGCCTTATCAGAAAGAATCTATATACAAATGTGAAGCAAATCCGTAAATTCTGCGTCAAAAACCATTTATCTAAATTATGGGGGGGTAACCTACATTGCCCTTTTTTACACTTAAGCAATAAACATCCACAACTAATCATGGATGCGCCTTCTCAGAATGATTCTATATCTAAAATTTTAAATGAAAACTGATAATTCTGCATGAAAAATCCATTTTTCTAAATTATCGGTGGAGGATTAACCTCCCGTTCGCTTCCCTTTATTCTTATCCAATGAATTCCCAAAATTAATCAGAAAAGTACCTTATATCAATGAACGTGCATCCAAAATTGAAGCAAATCGGATATTTCTATCGCGAGTTATCGCGTTACGTACATTCGCACGTACATACGTACGTACATTCGTACATACTTACGTACATTCATACATACATACAGAACCTGCGAGCCCATTATTTCTCAGGCTTTGACGCATGTGAGCTATAAACACGTAAAATTAAATTGGCCTAGGATAAACTAGATCAGCCTAGGACAAACTAGAATGTTGGCGCTGTGGCGGTCATTGAATTCAATAAAATCACGCCAAACTGAATTGGCCTAGGATAAACTAGATCGGCCTAAGAAGAACTAGTTCAGACCAATAAACAGCAGGCTAAACTGGTTTATCCTATAAGAGTTAGGCCAAACTAGTTTGGCCTAGGAAAAACTAGATTGTCCTATGGGCCTTAGGATAGACTAGTTTGACCTAGGAAAAACTAGTTTATCCGATGGGCGTTAGGATAGACCGGTTTGGCCTAGGTAAAACTAGTTTATCCGATGGGCGTTAGGATAGACCGGTCTGGCCTAGGAAAAACTAGTCTATCCGATGGGCGTTAAAATAAACTAGTTTGGCCTAAAATCGGGTTTGGCCTGTAACATAGAAGTCTGCACGGCCGAAATTTCCAGGCCCGAGCCCGGCCAGGCCCAAACAAAAAAAAATATTGGCCCGACCCGGCCAGGCCGCATTTTCAGAAAGAATCATGTTTTGAGCACCACCCTTGGCGAGTTGGCGAAAGCGAGAGCGTTCAGCTAGCTGCATCGCCAAACACAAAATAAACGAAGTTCAAATGTGTCATAAAACATATGACTAATAGAATTATATTTATTACAAGATAATCTTTGTTACTATTTTTAATTAACTTCTCGATTTCTTCGAACATAGCGAGTTAAAGAAATAATATTTTTGAATTGAGGAAAAAAAAATGCTTAGATGTTTTGTGAAATTTAAAGCATTTTAATCTGAAAAAGCTCTTTGTTTTAAACTATGTTTTAATCGTAAACAACGGTGAATAACATTTACGGAAAAACAAATGAATAATAAGCGCGATCTCTTTGCAGAAGGAAAGGTTGCTATTCGCTGGGCTTTTGACGTCTCAAACAAGAAAGGGTGCGTAGCATTGACTTCATCTCCGTGCCAATCGTTGTTCTGGCGATAAGGTGCTCAAAACGTGATTCTTTTTGAAAATGCGGCCCGCCCGAAAGTTAAAATTTCGGCCCGGTCCGGAAAAATATTAAAATTCCGGCCCGGCTCGAGTGAATTTCTACAGAACATTGATCTTTACACTTACGGAAGAGTTCCGACCAAAAAAACGTATCTTAGTCTTTTTTTTTTTTTCCATGTTTACATTCTCCATTTATGCAGAATTGCCGTAGGCTGCGAAATTTACGCTTTTAATGAACCTTTGTTTCTTATATGTAAATGTTTCAGTTATCATAAATATTATTAATCCGTATTCCATGTAATGAAGTCAAAAAAAATCTAAAAAATGGTATATGGCTAAGGAAAATTTTCCTAAGACGGAATCACATTCGAAAGAAAAAAATCCGTCCGTTTCTTATCAGATGTAAATGCTTAATATATTTTTTTTTTCTTTTGCATTGTTGTATTCATTTCCCATGGATAAACAGTTTAAAAGAAATTTGCAGTTTTCAGTTTAAAAGGAAATTCCGTCATAATAATTTTTTCATTTGTTTAATTCTATTTTAAAAGCCTTGTTAGCCTCCGATGCTATTTCTTTCAGACAAGCTAAAAAATGTCGTGTCATCAGCCCTGAATTTTCTACTGAACCGATTTTGATAATTATTTTTTTAAATGAAAGCTATTTATTTGTAGTTGTGCCCATTTTAGTTATTTTTTAATTTATTTACATTTTTATATTTTATTTTTAATTTTAAATGCTTTTTACGATATTTGTTCAAAATGGTGGCAACTCAGTTTAGCTTTTCTCTCGATAATAAAAATTTATTTTCCAAAATGATTGCGTATAATTATGCACTAATTGAGGTTAAAAAAAATATATTTACTGAGAAATAATATTAATAATGTAAATAAAATAACAGAGAATAATTTATGATAAAATTAATGTCTAAAGCAAAATAAGAAAAATTTCAAATGAGGAAAATGATCTCATTCTGCAACCACATAAATGGGAATTACAATATTATTACGGATGGCTTTTTCATAATACTAATAACACTAACTTTTAAAAAACATTTGAAGAGAAAATGACGTCACTATTTAAAACATCACATTTTTACTCATAACGATATTAGGTACTACTCTGTTATCCCGTCGACCAATTTAGCCAAATTATACAAATCGCCAAACTAATAGCCAAATTATACATATTGACGTAATTTTTATTTTAAATAACGAAAAAACAAATAATTAGTAGCATATTAATAAAAATATTAATAAAAAGTCGAAATAAAAATCACTTAATGACATTTTAAACACGTGAATCGTATTTAATGTCATTGAATGTGACATTCACGTTCATCCATTATTGGCATTTAATCTTATAGTTTGGCGATAATTTTTTGGTCAATGGGAAAACCCAGTAGTACCCGATATAACATTTCAATATTTCTTTTCATTATGGACATTGAGATTGAGGTTTTACTTTTAGATGACTTCAGTTAGTAAAAATAATGTCACAGTAAAAATGAATTTTTTTTTTTTTTTTTTTTTTTTTGTTTAGGTACTACTCTGTTATTCCGTCGACCAATTTCGCCAAATTATACAAATCGACAAACTACTAGCCAAATTATACATATTTACATAATTTTTATTTTAATATTAATAAAAAGTTGAAATAAAGATCATTTAATGACATTTTAAACACGTGAATCGTATTTCATTTCATTGAATGTGACATTCAAGATCATCCATTATTGGCATTCAATCTTATAGTTTGGCGATAATTTTTTTGTCAACGGGATAACCTAGTAGTACCCCATATTACATTTCCATATTTCTTTTCATTATGGACATTCAGATTGAGGTTTTACTTTTAGATGACTTCAGATAGTCAAAATAATGTCACAGTGAAAATGAAATTATTTTTTTGTTTAGGTACTACTCTGTTATTTTGTCGACCAATTTCGCTAAATTATACAAATCAACAAACTACTAGCCAAATTATACATATTTACATAATTTTTATTTTAATATTAATAAAAAGTCGAAAAAATAAAAAAATTGTAATTTAAGAAATTACCCCAACCATTTGAAAAATGTTTCACTCGATACATTCATCTATCATTTTAAGCTAAATACCAGTTGTTTTATTGTGTATTATCCGTGCCACTGCTATAAATGACTTTATACATGCTGCAATTTGAAGGTACGGTTCGTTTAAGTTATATCACTCTATTGTCGCCAAGCATAAAAGTTGGCGACGAAAGAAACATTTCAAACTATTTAACATTGTTGGTGCAAAAGTAATCATTATTAAAATACAGCTTTGGCATGTACTGTTATACTTGTAAGACTTTGGCATATATTGTTTGATTTTACAGAGCAGAATTTTGGTGATGGAGGTTTTAAACCAAAATCGATCGCAGCACATGCATCTGTGAATGGGTCCATCAGACATCGAATCAAAAAAGTTTTTTCCCAGTTTTTCCCAAGCCGATTGCTTTTTAGTTTTCTTTTTAGGTGGTGGAAAATCAAGAGTAATAGCTATAACATTTTCCGGCTTGTTAGAATCACTATTGGCACTCAAATTTTCCTGGTTAGAACCGACCGATAGTAAAACGCCATGGCTAGTGGATTGGTCGCCCTGGCGACATGATGTTTTACAATTAATCGGTTCGGCATTAAATTGCTTCCTTTTTCGTGATCGCCTTTCAACACGTAATTGGTTTTCAGCGGCTCAATAATCTTTTGATTTTATCATTTTCTGCATTGAAAGACGTTTTTGCGCCAAACCAAATACAGTATTACTCAGTTATCCCGTCGACCAATTTCGCCAAATGATACGAATCGCCAAACTAATAAGCAACTTATACATGTTGACTGTGTTTAATATCATTGAATGCGATATTCACGTTCATTCATTTCTTTGGCTTCGGCTTTTTCCGTATCTGTTAATTTCCGTCTACCCATTTTTAAATTTGTTAGTTTTCTCCTTTATTACAATGATTTTAACCATTTTAATTTACTATTCAAATAAAAATTCTTCTAAAAGTAAAGAATTTAATTTAAATTAAAAAAAAACTCTTCTAAAAGTAAAGAAATTAATTTAAATTCAAAAGTGACCACATCATTCAAAAGTGGTAACATCATTCAAAAGTGGTAACATCATCGGGTCCATTCTCCCGAAAACAACAACCATTTTTCAAATGGTTAACCCTCTAAGCGTTTGGCCCGTAAAATTCCGTACACTAAGCTCCAGGTTTCACTGCAATACAAGCAATGTTTAAGTTACTATAATTCTATAAATTTAATGAATTTTCAAAGCATTGAAGAATGATTAGGACTCTCAAGGATTACATTTATATTCCTAAATAAGATTTTTTATGTAATATTGAAAGAATCATATTTTATTAGCATTTAAAACAAAATGCAGAGAAAACAACATTACAATTTTACCCATTTGCAAGACGCTTGGAGCGTTAATAAAGATCATTTAATGACAATTTAAACGTGTGAATCGTATTTAATTTCATTGAATGTGACATTCACGATCATCCATTATTGGCATTCAATCTTATAGTTTGGCGATAATTTTTTGGTCGACGGGATAACCTAGTAGTACCTTTATTTTTTAATAAAACTATTTTTCTGTGAGAGCATATAAAAAAAAAATTTCTTGATTTCGCCGGCACTCAGATAACAATTTTAAATGAAGATGTGCGAATATTTGCATGCAAAATTGTAACTGGCAAATTTGTCATTTAGTTTGTAAATATATTTATTATATATTGATCCAATAATGTAATTACTTTTGCTTTTTTTTAAACCAAATCGATCGGGTCTTTTAAACATTTTACTCGTCGAATTCGACGGAATTCCACTCGTTTTATTGTTAAATTACATTTTCTTTTACACAGAGTCTATAAAAAAGCGTTTAAACTGAAGAAAAAAATCCGTTTTTGATAAATCTAGTCAATGAAGAAGTAGCACGTCAAATTGTATCTCTTTATTATTTCGCAATTCCAATGTCTCAGAGAGAAGTTGCTTTTCAGTTGGGTATTTCACGCCGTTCTGTTTGCTATTATATTGATAAACACAAGAAAAATGAAGTTAGTTCATTGCAATCTAAACGGGGTCGTCCTTCTAAAAAACCTCTATCGATTTTTTTTTCTAATCGGAGGCGAAACTCAATTCTGCAATGGCAGAATCTACATTCAACTTGTAATCTACGATTCTTTAAGAGGAATAAATTCTTCTATAATATAATATACATAATACAATGCAATATACAATAGTAGTATAGTATAGTATAATGTATAATACAATATAGTATATAATACAATGTACTTGTATAATATATCTTGAATAATTGTAGAATAATGACGACCTAAAAATGCATGCCTTTTTTTACAAAAAATTTTGGACCAAGCCAAATGTTACTGATTTATGAACAGTCGAGAAAAAGATTTTGATGTAGGAAGATTCAACAGGAACTGATTATTTTGGACTGTGAAGACTAAGAAGAATGAAATCAGTCTCGGCTTCGTACGGAAAAAATAGTTAGGCCCGGCCCGATACTTCAGGAAAAAAATTAAGGCCCCGCCTGAATCTTCAGAAGTAAGACCCGATCCCGGCCCGCAGACCGGGCCGGTCTCGGGCTTCGAGCCTAGGCCCGGCCCGTGCAGACCTCTACTGTAACATATACATATTTTTAATATATTTGTAGCGGATAGTTGAATTTAGATTAATAACAATCGTTGTCGCAGTTATAAAAACTTAAGTTATTTTATAACATGTTGAATAAAAGGGGGTACATTAAAAAATTAAAGATTTGTGTGTGTGTGTATGTGTGCTACCGGCGAATCTATTTTGGTAATACTTTTTTCATTTGGCGAATATTTTTTAGTTTTAATTAGCCAAATTACTAACTTTGGTCTAATGTCAGCAAGAATACTGATTATTTGTAATAAAAGAATTTAGTTTAGAAGTGCCCTGAATTGTTAATCATATCAAACGCGGTAGCGTTTGGTATAATATGTTTAAGAAATAGAAAGTGCGAACGTCTTTTTGAAATTTCTGGCGAACCAGTTGACGTACGACAGTGATTTTTTTTTAAACAATAGAACTCGACGAGACGAAGAAAATGATAGCATACAAAAAATTATTGCAGTTTACTGTAGTTTTTTATTTAATTTTTAACGAAAAAATTAAGACGAAAAGTTCAACAAGCGATAGCTAGCGATCTTATGGATGGATTAACTTCGTTTTTGGCTTATTTTTATCGTCTTGATAAAACTTAGAACAGTTTTTTTTTTTCATCTTTGTATTTCTCACGGTACCTGAGAAAATCGAATTTTTGTCTTAAACCTCCAGTTGAATATTACTTTTTGCTGTTGCGATTGTAGTTTTTATTATTCATTGCCACTAAATTTAACATAAAAATTGTAATGTATGTATCAAAATTCATTGAAATTAAACAAATCACGTGAAAAACATGGCTATTTGTTTTTATTGCGAAGCTTTTAGTTTCAGTTCTTTAAATAATAAAATTGTAAACGTAGTGGGGTTTTTTTTCTGAATTCATGGTTAATTTGTCAAATAACATGCATTTTATATGACCATGGGGTAATTTTCTCGAGTGTCCTAACATTTTGAATTTTAGTAGTAGAAAAAAATGAGAAAAAACAAGTACATCGGAAAAAAAGTATCTGGGAAAACCAAAATTTCTTTTCAGGAATTAAATGTAAGATTTTTTAATTATGATTATATAACGTCCTAATTTACATAAGGAAAAGATATAGAGTAAAAAAAAAAACTTCACATTCTGTCCATATCTTAAATAGCATTCAATTGATTTTAAATTGGGATGTGATGTCAAATACGCATTAGGGTACCTAATTGGCACGGAAATTTTGTTATTTCGTCTGATATGATAACCGGGCTAATGTTTATTAAAAATATATATTTATTTACCTTTATTTAATTTTGTTAAATTTTATAAATCATTTCATTCTGTTGTTATTAATTAAACTTTTCAATACTACTTGATTATCCTGTCAACCAATTTCTCCAAATTGTACAAATCATCAATTTATTCACCATGTAATTCATTTTGGCATAAGTTTTATTTTAAACTAGCTGATCCGCCCGGCGTTGCCCGGGTCCGTATTAACAATATTAAACGAACTTGAAATTTGTATGATTTTATCATTAACTTGAAGCATGCAGAAATGCATTGTCTGAAATACGTCGCAGCTGACTGCGAAAAATCGGTTTTAAAAACAACAACTAATATTAAGCTCTAAAAATACTTAAAATGAGCAATGAGAAACACGGGAGGGAACATGTATCCAACGATTGATTTAGTTTCGTGTTAAGTGTTGATATTTACCCGTAAAAATCACTGTTAAATCATGTAACTAATTATTTTTTTCGCATAGAAATCCCAAGTGAAATATTTTGAATTTCAAACTAATTATATCACTCTTAAATCCGACTATACCGTGAATGAAATCTATACGCAATGATAAAAGATTGGTATACAGTATTATAATTTCAGAGCCATTTAACAAAAGTGTATATTTTTAATCAAAGCATGCGTAATGTTGACTCTGTGGACAAATTCCTAACCGTAAACTTTTGTACCATAACCATAATCTGTCTGTAACCTAACTGCCATAATCTGTCTGTAACCTAACTGCGACTAAACAGTACCCTACCGTAACTTAAATATAACATAAATGTAACCTAACCGTCACTTTGAAATATCAATATAGAAGCATCATTTAAGATTTTGATTGAAAAATCGTTTGCACTCTGAAATCTAGATTTTAGACTAACATTTGTTATTTAAGTTTTCGCGCATGGTTTTAAAAGAATGTTTTCATAAATCTATTTTATATATTGACATAGAATTATTATTATGTTATTAAATTATAAAAAAAATTTCATCTACGTTTTAAAGTATTAAAAAGTTCTGAAAAAAAAGAAAACTTTTAGTAATACAATTTTTAGTTCAAATCAAATGTTTTCAATATTTTATTTAATTTTATTTTGACATTTAATTATTTCGAATTTATCAATTTCAATTATTTTAAAAGCAAACATTTTTTAAAAATAAATAATATAATAGAAAAAAGTCCATTTTAAAAAATTACTATTTCTTCGTAAAATATGCTTCAGCTGTAATTCATTTCTTTCAATTCGTCTTATTAATACAAAATCCCTTCCGCATACTTTTGTTTGGGACATTAAAATTTGAGCGATAAATGGTTTAATATTGCAACCCTTTTTTCTGTTTACTTCACCACCACCTATCTTTTTCCTCCATGTTTTACAACCGCTGTGATAAAAAATCATCATTTAAACTGACAGTTTGCCAGTCTATGGATTTTAAAGGTCTTTTCCAGCTTTTTTAATTATTTATGCGAAAATTTTATGCAACCAACCAACCATAACTAAATGACGGGAAAAAAAGAAGAAAAAGGGCGATTTTTTATGAGAGTAATCTTTGGAATTTAATTAATTACTCAGTTAATAAATAGAATTTCGAAATTCTGAAACTCAGGTGCATCAGGAGAGATATTGGGCTACTCTCAGAAAAATTTTGAGCTTCGTACGTACCGTAGTTTTCGCTAACTATCGCAGACACACACACACACACACACACACACACACACACACACACACACACACACACACACACACACACACACACACAGACAGAGCGATTTGTTATTTTATTAATATAGATAACGAAAGAAGAAATAAATTAGTAAAACATCAATAACAGTACAAATAAAAAGTTGAATTCAAAATCACATTATGGCATAACAAACATGGGTAACCTATTTAATGTAAACTGAATGTAACATTTATGATAATCCGTTATTGGCATTTAATTTTATATTTTGGCGAAAATTTTTTGGTCGAAGGGTAAACAATTATCACCGGTTTTTAGTCATTATTATTTTCTTTTGATAATAATAGAAAATAGTTAATAGAGGTACTACTTGGTTATCCCATGGACCAAAAAACCATCGCCAAACTATATTATTATATGCCAATAATGGATGATCGTGAATGTAGCATCCAATGACATTAAATACGACGCACGTGTTTAAAACGACATTAAGGGATTTTTATTTCGACTTTTTATTTGTATTTTTTATTAAGATTCTACAAATTTTTTTTGTGTTATTTAAAATGAAAATTATGTCTATATGTATAATTTCGCTATGAGTTTGACAATTTGTATAGTTTGGCGAAATTGGTCGACGGGCTAACTAAGTAGTACCTTAATATATATGCATGTAATTGAAGTTTGAAAACTAAGCTTTTGCGAAATCGGCGTCAGAAGAATATCGCACAATGTCGTGCATGTATGGCATCTGTGCCAAGAAAGCATCAAATGAAAAAACACATGGTGATGCAAAAAACTTTTGTGATGGTGTGCAGTGAATGTAACATTTACGATCAGCAATTATTGGCATTTAAAAGTATTTTGCTTGAGATAATGTCGAAAAAGCATTGAAAAGATATACTTTCCCTCTCCCTTCCATTTCCAAATGTACTAAATTAAAAATTATGGAAAAAAAATCAGAGTTTACTTAAAACTGTGCATACAAATTATAGTACTTATCCAAATTTTTCTAATAGAAATTCTCAATTTTCAGATTTTAACAAACGCTATTTTAAAATTAAAATTTAATCGGCTAAATCGCCAAGTTGCATAATGATCATCGCCACTGAATATATAAATAATGCTATATTTGCAAATTTATCGGTCAAAAAACAGTGGAACCTTGGTTTACGGCCGCCTCTGTTTTTGACAAGTTCGGTTTATGACCAACTTCAGTGTTCAAAATTTTACTCTTTCGTGGTAGGATAACTCGATTCGCGACCAAAGCTGTCGAATAGTTTAGTTGGCAACCCTCACATAACTCTTGTTATAAGTCAAGTTTGGAGTAAAGTGCGCGTATCAGAGTGCTTTGTGACCTTCAGTACAGAAAAAAATTCAACTTATTGTTTTAATTTTAATCCGTTTTGCGAAATTTTTAGCCTTTATTATGACTTCTAAGAAGGAAAAAGCGTTTAGTGATAGCAGTAGTAAGAAGCTTAAGCGAATTACTGATCAATTATGAAAAGAAATAGTGACAAAACTTAAGAACGATGATAGTGTAATCAAAATAGCTAAAGAATACGGTGTAGATGAACCATCGATTACTCCGATTATAAAGAACTAGTCGGATGTGGCAACCCCAAAACTATTTTCTATCTCATGCATTAAATGAGTCAAAATTCATTATTACAGTGTCAAAATCAAATGACAATCATATGCTCGCCGTGAGGATTCTAAAGGCATGAAATTCCAAACATTAGTTTTTGAAATTTGGAATAGGACTGTTGCGGATATCGGAAAAAATACAGCATATATGCGACACTTGTTGGAAGATTTACCCAAAACACGCAATCAGCAATAATATAAATCAAAGTGTGCCTAAATCTCAAGTTTGATGAAAATTTGTGCATTTATTCCTGCGATAGAGATATTGTGGTAATCGGAACAATTCAGCATAGCAGCGCCATGTGTTTGGTTATTGAAACCAAAACGTAAACAAAGCCAATTCATATAAAGATTAACTGATTTGAAGTTTGATGAAAATCCGTGCGTTAATTCTCGAGATAGAACTATTGCGAAAATAATGAAAAATGCAACACGGTTAAGCCATCTGTTGAACGATTTGAATCAAAATGTAAACAGCAAACAGCATCAATTTATATCAGAGATCATAGGAGCCGACTTTGGTCCCAAAGCTGGGTCTGCCAAAAAGTGGAATTCTTTTAATTCCGATTCTTAAACATTTTCATGTGAATCCTGAAAAATCAAAAACACTTTTTTCGTCTTCTGAGATTTTTCCACTCTTTTTCTGTCCTCGAGAATTTTAAAAAGGCAAAATTCCGTCCTGTTGGACGGAAAACTTGCACCCTTGATCACAATACGTATGTTACAGTCAACTGATTTGATTTGCCGATAATCAATGTAATAGTGAATAAAAATGCAAAAAAAGGCAGGGGTGATTTTGGATGAAAATTTTTTCGGAAATTCGCATAGCATTTTCGGAAATCGGCGGGGCGGGGGAGTCCTCGCCCCTTTCAGCGGACAAAATCGGCGTTTTTCCGCTATCTTCAGACGAAATCAGCAATATTTTAGCAAAATCGGTGATTTATTGCAATCTTTTGCCGAAATCGGCGGTTTTTCGGCGATCTTTTGATAAAATCGGCGTTTTCCCATGTTTTTTTAAGTGAAATCATCGTTTTTTCGACGATCTTTAGACAAAATTTGCATTTTTATGCGATTTTTTCTCGAAAACGGCGTTTTATTTCTGCGATCTTTTGACGAAATCAGCGTTTTTTCCGTGATCTTTTGATGAAATCGGCGTATTTTTTCAAATATTCTTTTGACAAAATATTTTTAAGCGATCTTTTATCGAAAACGGCGTTTTTTCCCGCGATCTTTTAACGAAATCGGCGTTATATCCGCTATCTTTAGACGAAATCGGGGTTTTCCCACGGTCTTCAAAAGAAATCAGCGTTTCATCTGCGATATTTGGTGAAATTGCCGTTTTTTCCGCGATCCGCACAGGAAATTCGCGTTTTTTATCGATTTTTTGACAAAGTTCGTTTACAAAAACATTGACGAAATCGTCGTTTTTATACGAAATATTGACGAAATGTAGGCTATTTCGGCGATCCTTTCACGAAATTTGCATTTCTACGTAATTATTTTTTCCGCGCGCAAAACCGTACAAGTTGGCAACTGATAACCCAATTTCAAATTTTCGGAAGAGGATGCCTTAAATTTTCGGACGAGAATCACCCCTGGAACAACAATTTATGCAAATACTATCCGTAATTTTAAACTGAAAGTTTCTATTTTAAATCCATGATTCTGATTTAATGTTTTTTTTACACAGCAATCTTTCCTAGTTGTGCAGTGCACATTTTCTCATGCTTTACTCAAAATATCAGTTAATAAATATGGCAAGCTAATAGTGATTTTTTTTCAAGATCTTTTGCCAAAATTTGCGTTTTTCTGGCGATTTTTTGCCGAAATTTGCATTTTCTCGCGATATTTTGCCGAAATTTGCACACTCCCCGCGATCTTTTGCCGAAATTACCGTTTTTTTGCGATTCTTGGTCGAAACTCGTTTTTTTCCCACGATTTTTTGCGCTTTCCTTGCTATTTTTTGACGAAATTCGCGTCTTTTTCAATGATTTATTGCCGAAATTCGAATTTTTCCGCGATCCTTTGCCGCTATTTACACTTTATTTTTTCTCGTGATTTTTTTTCCGAAATTTGCATTTTCCCCAAGATTTTTTGAGAGAAAAATTTCTTTTTATTTGCTATTTTTAAACGAAATTAGAAATTTTCCGTTATTCTTTACGTTTTCCAGCAATCTTTTGACGAAATTTGCGTCTTATCCGCGATCTTTTACCAAAATTTGCGATTTTTCTGGGGTTTCTTGCTAAAATTCGCGATTTTCCTTTGATCTTTTGCCGAAATTTGCGTTTTTCTCGCGATCTTTTGCCAAAATTTACATTTTTATCGTGATCTTAAGTCGAAATTTACATTTTCTTCGCAACCTTTTGCCGAAATTTGTGTTTTTCCCACGTTTCTTTGATAAAATTTCTTTTTTCACTGCTATCTTTGAACGAAAATTTGAGTTTTTTTTCGCGATTCTTTGCGTTTATCCTGCTATTTTTTGACGAAATTAGTATCTTTTTCCTTAACCTTTTGCCGAAATTCGAATTTTTCCGCGATCTTTTGCCGCAATTTACGTTTTTTTCGCTATCTTTTTCCGAAATTTGCATTTCCCCCAAGATTTTTTGAAAGAGAAATAGCTTTTTCTCTGCTATCTTTGAACGAAATTAGAGTTTTTTTCCGCTATTCTTTGCGTTTTTCCCGCTTTTTTTTAACGATGCGTCTTTTCTGCAATCTTTGCCAAAATTTGCCATTTTCCTGAGGTTTTTTGTTAAAATTCGCGATTTTTCTCTGATCTTTTGCCTAAATTTGCGTTGTTCTCGCGATCTTCTGTCGAAATTTGCATTTTTCTTCGCAACCCTTGTCTAAATTCGCGTTTTCCCCACAATTCTTTGATAAAATTTGTTTTTCCCTTCAATCTTTGAGTGAAATTTGAGTTTTTTCCGCGATTCTTTGCGTTTTTTTGCCATTTTTTGACGAAATTACTGTCTTTTAACGTGATTTTTTGCCAAAATTCGAATTTTTCCGCGATCTTTTGCCACAACTTACGTTTTTCTCGCGAACTTTTTCCAAAATTTGCATTTTCCCCAAGATTTTTTAAAAGAAAAATACTTTTTTCTCTGCTATTTTTGAACGAAATTAGTTTTTTCCGCATGTCTTAGCGTTTTTCCGCTATTTCTTTTAACGAAATTTGCGTCTTTTACGCGATTTTTTTCAAAAATTTGCGATTTTTCTGAGGTTTTTTGCTAGAATTCGCAATTTTCCTCTGATCTTTTGCTAAAATTTGCGTTTTTCTCGTGATCTTTAGTCGAAATTTGCATTTTCCTCGCAACCTTTTGCCGAAATTCGCATTTTTCTCACGATTCTTTGACAGAATTCGCTTTTTTCCTACTATCTTTGGTCTTTTGCGCGATCTTTGGCCAAAATTCACTATTTTCTCGAGACTTTTTGAAAAATTCGGCCGATTTTGCGGGGGGTTTTTTCTGCGGATTTTTTTTTTCTTTTTTTTTAAGAATTCATTTTTCTCGCTATTATTTGAAAAATTCATATTTTTCTGCGATCTTTTGCGAAAATCAACTTTTTTCTCTCGATTCTTTGACAGATTTTGCGTTTTGCCCCACTATCTTAGAACATAATTCGCATTTTTTCTGTGATTCGTGAACATAATGCTCGTTTTTCACGCTACTTTTTGACGAAATTTTCAAAGATCTCTTGACGATTTTCATGTATTTTTTCACGATCCTTCCACAAAATTGATGTTTTTTCGCAACCTTTTGACGAAACAGACGTTTTCCCACGATCTTTTGATGAAATTAGCATTTTTTCCCCCACTGTTCTTCGACACTTTTCACGTTTATTACGCTATGTTCTGACGAATTTTGATTTTTTTCGCGGTCTTATGTCCGAATTTTCGGATTGAAGATCGATTTTTTTTTTTAAATTTCGGAACAAATTAGTTCCGCAAAAAATCGTAAAATCGCTCAACCGCGAAAAAATCTCATGCCTGCATTTTTCAGGGTCTGCCAAGATATTGCAAGGTCTGCAAATATTTTTCAGGGTCTGCGCGGCAGACCCGCAGACCTGGAAGTCGGCGCCACTGTCAGAGATTACCTGAATATAATTTTTTTAATCCCATGTATTAGTTCCTGGATAGAGCGCCCAAAAAATTTATATCACATACAGAAAGTCAGGTACAAGAATGGATTATGATCGTGAACTGAGGTTCCACTGTATATTATATAAAAATTTATTTACAGCTGGTGATTTCAATGTCAATTTTACAAATAATACTAAAAATGAATTTTCAGTACATTTTCATCCTTGGTTTGGCGCAAATCTATTAAGTCTGTATTTCGAGCGACTTTCTCCATAGAAGATAATTTAACCAATAATTTTCCTGAAAATGTCCAAATAATGTCCTGAATATTGTTTTGAAAATGTTTTTCTACAAAATATGTATTATCTAAAATTAATTGAATCTGTCAATTTCTGTACGAACAAATTAAAATTAATTTCGTTTTTTCACCTTTTTTGTCCATTGATTAAATAGTTCAATATTGAGCGAAATAAGAAAAAGTACTGGGAATATTTAAAAGCAACTGAGGTTTTCTTATATTCAATATATATTTATCAAAAAATTTAAATGACTAGTATTAAAAAATGCTCTGACGAGCACCAAAAAATGTTAATATGTTTTAAAGTATGAAAAAGTGTTTGACAAGAGCTTCTAATTGAGAATGAGAAAGGACAAGGGGTCCCTTCTTGGCTGCAATTCACTGTCAATGCCAAATTTGAAAAAATCATATTTGCGCTTTTTCCATATAAAAGAAATCAGTCACTATTACGATAAAATTGTGTAGTGTAAAGGCATAATTAGAAAAGACACCACGTGATTAAACATGAATTTAAAGCAAAATAGGGCCAAAAACCATAGTTCCCGCAGCCAGTGTTGAATTCAGACACTTTTCTCCGGGAGGGTCTTCTGTGGTTTCGGGGGAGGAGACACAATAGAGTTCTAATTAGTAATGGAAATTATACTTTTTTCCATTAAAAACACAAAATTTAAATTTTATTGGGGGGGGTGAGCATTTGATACCTTCGGGAGGGAATGCCCCCCCCCCCCCCGGGCCCACCTCCTGCATTCAACACTGCCTGCAGCGTATCACATTCACGCAGTCCCACCACAAACTGTCGCAGTTTAAAACAGCACAGAAATCTGATTTGTAGTGCAGTTGCAGTGCAGAGTCAACAATGCAGTTAACATGTAAAGCACGATTGAAAGTTTTACTAAAAAGTAAAGATAGAAAGTTTTACGCAAATTTCTTTTATATGGAAAAAGCGCAAATATGATTTTTTTCAAATTTGGCATTGACAGTGAATTGCAGCCAAGAAGGGACCCCTTGTCCTTTCTCATTCTCAATTAGAAGCTCTTGTCAAACACTTTTTCATACTTTAAAACATATTAACCTTTTTTGGTGCTCGTCAGAGCATTTTTTAATACTAGTTAACAAATCGACTGAAAAGCACACTGATTCTGCAGGCTCAAAAGTTAGTTTGTCGAGTCGTTGTATTCAAAAAAATGTGCTAATTCAAACATCGATTGTTAGATTGAAATCAAAAGGTAAGGAACGTCAAGCCCAAATTATGATTGATAGCAGTTCTCAGAAGTTGTATATCCTAGAAAGCGCTGCTGAAAATTTGGGTCTGGATCCAATAGTAAAGAAAAGCTTAATGCATTCATTGTTTGGTGGATTTAATACCGATGAAAATAATCACAATCTTTTGAAAGTAAAACTTGAAGCTCTCAGAGGAAAATTTTCCTGTGGTGGATATAGCGGTTCTGGATCAGCCAACAATCTGTAGTAAAACTGCTAGGCTTAAAAATAGAGGCCATAAATAAAAATGTTTTGCATTGGCATGAATAGTAGTGAAAAATTTCGCATAAAATGAAATGTTACGGCTGTAACGTCATCCAGGCCCGTAACCAGATGGGGGGCGAAGGGGGCTGAGTCCCCCTAGCTTCCTCTAGAGCCCCCTCTAATGCTTTCAATATTTTTTACTTTTTTTTATAAAATGTAGGGGGAACTGGGGTACATTGATACATGGGGCACATTGATACACCCCCTCTACCGCTCACAGGGTCATTACAGGAAGTTTCACAACAGCTCCAAAAGATGATGCTAGTGTATTCAACTACATACAGAAAATCTTGGAATGATTCAGTAGTTTGGTGAAATGGGACGGGTGATTTATTGTTTTTGTTGTTCAAAAGTAAATATGAGTTGTACAATTGAAATGCTATTATACAACTGTTCCAGTATTTTCAACCAAAATGAATACTCTCCCTGGTAAGTACAGCTACTCTTTATCAGTTCTTCATTATTTATTGTTAGATATATTGTGAAGTGTTGGATTTGAGACTCATTTTATTCAAAATCGCTGTATGGGGCACATTGATACAGTCTATGACGGGGCACATTGATACAGCCTAAATCCTTTAATAGTTCATATTTTCATTATCTTTTATTATTTTTTTTACCATACACTCCTTAATCCAACCTTTTTTTTCACGAAAAATTTCTAATATTAGTTTTTATTGAAGTGAAATAGCTCTAATTTCTTTATATTAGAACATTTTATAGTATTTTTGAAAACAGAAGACGTAGGAACTTACCCAGCATCTAGTGCTAATATAAAAGAAAAGGACGCCATTCTGGCAAATCTCGAATTTATATCGATTCTCCAGAGAAAAAAGTATTTTCGACATGCGAAATGTTAAGTAAGGGAAACAAACTGCAGAACAGAAAATGATACTTATATTATAAACAGAATTTTTAATATAATTATCCTTTATTTTCTGTTTATGAACCTATTTATAAACAGAAAAACTGGTAATTTTTTCATCTTTCATAAGAAAGAAGATAATGCTGGTGTTGAAGTGCTAGAAATGACAAAGTTACCACAGCCAACAATCAGACAAGAAACAGCCAGAACATCAGGTCATAATATATTTAATTTTGATTGCTTTAATATTGCTTAAAAATAAATTGTGGGTGATTTGAATTTTTATAAATAAATATAAAAGGGTTTTCTAATTCATTTTCTATGAAAAATATGCATTGGTATTATTTTGTCGTCATTTTTCTCAAACGTATCAATCTGCCCCGGGGATGGGGCACATTGATACAAATGACTTTTTTTGATTTTTTTAAAATTACATGCAAAAATACTATATAAAACAATGATTGTACATTTTTATAACATACTACACAAGTTTTGCTGTCACCTCATGGAAAAAAAACTTGAATTTTCTACTTTCTTGACACCAAAAAAAATCTTAGAAAAAAACTGTATCAATGTACCCCAGTTCCCCCTATATTTTAAATTCCCTTAAGAAAAGAAAAGAAAAGAGAGGGAGAAAGAAACTGAACTGCACTTATAGATTTTACACTGCCTTGAATGCAATAAAATGTGCCAAACATTTTCCTTTCAAAATCCTATTAGATCAGTGATCAGTTATTTTACGTTATCTTGTTTGCGACAAAGAAATTTGCGGTACAGTTCTGAAAACACGTTCTAGATCGGAACATTTATTTCTCCTCAAAAATTAAATCCAGATGCACAAACTATCTACCACATGTTTCATCGGTCGTTTTGTGATAATTTAAAAGCAATAAACTTACACAGGATGAATGGAAACAGTCATCTTGGTCAAGCTGATCGGCAAATAGTAAAGCAAAGGGGAAACGTCTTCACTAACCGTAGTTAACTAAAAACACGTGTTTCTAAATTTTAATGATTTGCCTATTGGCAATATATATTTGGCAGTAGATTTAGTTAAAGATGAAATATCACTTCTAAAACAGATTGTTGAAGGAAATTAAAAAAACAAGTTGAATATAGATTCTGCCATTGCAGAATTGAGTTTCGCCTGCGATTAGAAAAAAAAAATCGATAGAGGTTTTTTAGAAGGGCGAACCCGTTTAGATTGCAATGAACTAACTTAATTTTTCTTGTGTTTATCAATATAATAGCAAACAGAACGGAGTGAAATACCCAATTGAATAGTATTTCTCTCTGGGACATTGGAATTGCAGAATAATAAAAAGAAACAATTTGACGTGCTACTTCTTCATTGATTAGATTCATCAAAAACGGATTTTTTCTTTATTTTAAACGCTTTTTTATAGACTCTGAGTAAAAGGAAATGCAATTTATCAATAAAACGAGTGGAATGCCATCGAATTCGACGAGTGAAATGTTTAAAAGACCCGATAGATTTAGTTTAAAAAAAGCAAAAGTAATTACATTATTGAATCAATATACACTATATTGCCATTGATTATGGGACACTTGCGATTTTAGACATTTTACTAAATATCTAGAAAAATACATGAGGAATCATCTCGAAACTCTTAGTGTATAAATATAATAGTATACGTCATACATCTCCGTGAAGATTTTTTACCGAAACTCCATAGGGGACCGTCAACAAATTAAAAAAGAATGAATATCTTTTGAATAACCCTGTCAAAACTAATGTAGCAAAAGCGCTCAAACTTTAGATTATGATTGAATGCCTTATTGTAATACACTGTGTTTATTTTTATGCAAATAGCATGCATACTCGCTGAGCAATTAAGGTTTTTATAAAAATGGCCCCAATTTTTTCTAAGTTTTTCCCTTTTAATTTTCAGAGTTCTTAATATAAAATAATATTTTTTTCAGAAAATATGACAAACAACATTGCACACAGTACCCTGTAATCAGAATTAAAAAATAATAAAAACTGTATGAAAAATGAGTAGGTTTACTAAATAATTTTTTACTGCGGATGCGTCAAAGATATCAAAATTTCATTTGCATATTATGTTAGCTAAATGTATAGAGAAACTTTTGTAAAAGTCTCAAAATTATAGCTTGAAAATTCTGAAAGTAATCGTCTATAGAAAAAGGACAAAATCCGTTGTTTCCAAAATGAAGCAAAAAAATGAGGGATTTTATCCAAAAGTAGTCGTAACATCCCGTATTGTGTATTCTATATTGACACTAATCAATGAATATATGGATACAACCCCTTTTGTTTTTGCTTCATTTTGAGAATAACGGATTTTCAACTTATTCAATTGACGATTATTTTCAGAATTTTCAAGTTATGATTTTGTGACTTTCACAAAAGTTGCTCTATACATTTAGCTAACATAATATGCAAATGAAATTTTAATATCCTTGACGCATGCGCAGTAAAAAATTATTTAGTAAACCAACTCATTTTGTATACAATTTTCATTATTTTTTAATTTTGATTACAGGGTACTGTGTGCAATGTTGTTTGTCATATTTTCTGAAAAAAATATCATTTTATATTAAGAACTCTGAAAATTATAAGGAAAAAACTTGGAAAAATGTGGGACCATTTTTATAAAAACCTTAATTACTCTGCGAGTATGCATGCTATTTGCATAAAAATGAACACAGTGTATTACAATAAGGCATTCAATCATAATCTAGAGTTTGAGCACTTTTGCTACATTAGTTTTGACAGGGTTATTCAAAAGATATTCATTCTTTTTAGCTCACAGGCTATCATAGCCTGAGAGCTTATGTGCCCGTCCGTTCTGTATGTATGTGCGTATGTGCGTATGTGCGTAACGCGATAACTCATGATAAAAATATCGGATCCACTTGAAATTTTGTATATAGGTATATCCTGATAAGGCGCTTCCCTGATTAGTTTTTGGAGTTCATTCGATATGTATAAGAGGGGGAACGGGGGGCTCATGCCCCCCGTTAGTTGATATAAATGGGATTTTCATGCAGAATTAAGTTTTCAAAATTTAGATTAGGATCATTCTGATGAGGCGATTCCGTGACTGTTATTAGGTGTTCATTGAATAAGTATAAATAGGGGGAACAGGGGTTCTAATCCCCCCCCACGTTAGTTGATATAAATGGGATTTTCATGCAGAATTAAGTTTTCGTTCAAAATTTAGATTAGGATCATTCTGATGAGGCGATTCCGTGGCTGTTATTAGGTGTTCATTGAATAAGTATAAATAGGGGGAACAGGGGTTCTAATGCCCCCCCCCCCGTTAGTTGATATAAATGGGATTTTCATGCAGAATTAAGTTTTCGTTCAAAATTTAGATTAGGATCATTCTGATGAGGCGATTCAGTGACTGTTATTAGTTGTTCATTGAATAAGTATAAATAGGGGGAACAGGGGTTCTAATGCCCCCCCCCGTTAGTTGATATAAATGGGATTTTAATTGAGAATTAAGTTTTCGTTCAAAATTTAGATTAGGATCATTCTGATGAGGCGATTCCGTGACTGTTATTAGGTGTTCATTGAATAAGTATAAATAGGGGGAACAGGGGTTCTAATGCCCCCCCCCCGTTAGTTGATATAAATGGGATTTTCATGCAGAATTAAGTTTTCGTTCAAAATTTAGATTAGGATCATTCTGATGAGGCGATTCCGTGACTGTTATTAGGTGTTCATTGAATAAGTATAAATAGGGGGAACAGGGGCTCTAATGCCCCCCCCCCCGTTAGTTGATATAAATGGGATTTTCATGCAGAATTAATTTTCGTTCAAAATTTAGATTAGGATCATTCTGATGAGGCGATTCCGTGACTGTTATTAGGTGTTCATTGAATAAGTATAAATAAGGGGAACAGGGGTTCTAATGCCCCCCCCCTTAATTTATATAAATGGGTTTTTCAAGCAGAATTGTCAGATTTCGTTCAAATCTCTGAATAGTTTTGGAAGTTTAATGGTTAAGTATAAAAGAGGGGGATAACTCCTTTTAAATTATATAAATGCTAAATGGGTTTTTATTAAGAATTATCTAATTTGCTCTGAATTTTGGATATAGATTTTTTATATGATAAAGCATGTCTTTGATAGTATAGGAGGTTCAATGATTAAGTATAAAAAAAAGAGGAAAGGGGAGAGCTGTTTCCACTTCTTAATTTTTTTTCGAACGGAATTAACCCTTGAAAATATAAGGCTTTAATGTGCAATTAGTATTTGTAGCCTGTGAGCTCAATGCCATCAGTTTAACTGGGCAGTATTCTTTTTTTAATTTGTTGATGGTCCTCTATGGAGTTTCGGTAAAACATCTTCACGGAGATGTATGACGTATACTATTATATTTATACACTAAGAGTTTCGAGATGATTCCTCATGTATTTTTCTAGATATTTAGTAAAATGTCTAAAATCGCAAGTGTCCCATAATCAATGGCAATATAGTGTATAATAAATATATTTACAAACTAAATGTTAAATTTGCCAGTTACAATTTTGCATGCAAATATTCGCACATCTTCAGTAAAAATTGTAATCTGAATGCCAGCGAAATCAAGAAATTTTATTTTGTATGCACTCACAGGAAAATAGTTAAAAAAAAAAAAAAAAAAAAACTAATTTCATTTTTACTGTGACATTATTTTCACTAACTGAAGTTATCTGGAAGTAAAATCTCAATCTCAGTGTCCATAATGAAAAGAAATATTGAAATGTAATATCGGGTACTACTGGGTTATACCGTCGACCAAAAAATTATCGCCTAACTATAAGATTAAAGGCCAATAATGGATGATCGTGAATGTCACATTCAATGACATTAAATACGATTCATGTGTTTAAAATGTCATTAAGTGATTTTTATTTCGACTTTTTATTAATATGCTACTAATTATTTGTTTTTTCGTTATTTAAAATAAAAATTATGTCAATATGTATAATTTGGCTATTAGTTTGGCGATTTGTATAATTTGGCGAAATTGGTCGACGGGATAACAGAGTAGTACCTAATATCATTATGAGTAAAAATGCGATGTTTTAAATAGTGACGTCATTTTCTCTTCAAATGTTTTTTAAAAGTTACTATTATTAGTAATATGAAAAAGGCATCCGTAATAATATTGTAATTCCCATTTATTTGGTTGCTAAATGACATCATTTTCCTCATTTGAAATTTTTCTTATTTTGCTTTAGACATTAATTTTTATCATAAATTATTTTCTGTTATTTTATTTACATTATTAATATTATTTCTCAAAAAAAATATTTTTTTTTTACCTCAATTAGTGCATAATTATACGCAATCATTTTGGAAAATAAATTTTTATTATCGAGAGAAAAGCTAAAGTGAGTTGCCACCATTTTGAACAAATATCGTAAAAAGCATTTAAAATTAAAAATAAAATATAAAAATGGAAATAAATTAAAAAATAACTAAAATGGGCACAACTTCAAATAAATAGCTTTCATTTAAAAAAATAATTATCAAAATCGGTTGAGTAGAAAATTCAGGGCTGATGACACGACATTTTTAGCTTGTCTGAAAGAAATAGCATCGGAGGCTAATAAAAATATGTCAGTTTATATACAAATGAAATAAGAAAAATAATTGCTTGAATACTAGTAATTGTTTGATGCTGCAGATGTAGGCAAGGGTATATTGGAAAAACAGAATTTAAAAAAAAAAGTTTTTTGTGTTTCATAAATTTGCAAACCATTCTTTTTTTCAATTTGTTATAATAACAATAAAAAGCATTAAACGAAAAAGCATGATTAAGGTTATGTTTATTTTAAGATAAAGTATCTTAATATCTTATATTAAAATATCTTCAATTATTTGTTGTATGTTGCATTTATATCTATTTTCAAGATTAAATCCGCTACTTTCTAACACATTTTCGAAAAAAAAAATTTTAATAAAGGCATAAAATTTACTGATATGGATTATTCAGACTCAAAGATTTAAACTGCGCAACTCAGTTTTCTATTTTCTAGGACTGTTTACTAATTTAAACGAACTGCTTTCTAATTATTTTATTTTATTTTATTTTATTTTATTTTATTTTTATAAAGACATTTGCAGTTATTCAGACAATATAGGATCGAGCAGCGTTTTATGTTTTTTCTAGAACAGAATACAATAATAATAATAATAATAATAATAATTTTGTCAAAAAATAACGACTAATTTGACGCTGTAGGTTGATTTTTCTGGAATTTAACAATTAAATGCTAGTCACACAGTAGCAAATGATTATAACTTATGATATATGCATTTAATAATAGTAATAATAATAATAATAATAATAATAATAATAATAATAATAATAATAATAATAATAATAATAATAATAACTAAAAAATCTGCGGATCAGGAGCCTCAACGTCAACTTTGCACATCATTTTTTTTTTTTTTTTTTAACACACTTTGGGTAATATTCAACTTCCTGGAAACTGTAATTTAAAATTTTCAAATTACGTAATTATTTATAAGATTAAGAATAAGAAGTTTCAGCCATCAAAAGCTTTAAATTAAAGATTTAATTATGTTAGGATATTCTGAAATGTTCATGATCTATTATTTTTGTTTTTTTATTATAACGTAGTAGATTTCTTCAGGGGGACTTCGCCCCCCTGAACCCCCCGTAGTCTCATTAAACTTAAATTTGCAACTTTCTATCAATTTGCTAATGGTTATCGTATATCTTGTATTTCTTTATACATTTTGATTTATGATAAGTAACAGTTTTAATAAGCTTTTATCATTATCCTCATACTTCTACATACCTGCCCACCACAAGCACCTAAATCTGATGTATCAGGAACTTTTGAAAGTGTAAACTCAGTAATCTGGGGTTTTACAATTTTGTTTCCGAAAAAAAGAAGTTTTGATTGCATTTTGTGGCAGTTATCGCGGACAGACAGACAGACAGAACAGACTGACAGGCGGAAAACAATAAATTTTGTGTCGCCAAAATAAGCCTTCACTGAAATTTCGGCAATGACGTCATTATTTATGAGTTATTGCTATTAATGTTTCTAATATTTTTTACGACTACTATAAAATACCTGTTTAATTTCAATTATGGCCTCAAATTTTATCAGGTGAAATAATTGTTTAAAATATAATTATTTTTTATTTTTTTTACTTCTAATTATGCCCCCATTTTTGTTAGAAAAATTCTTATTAACGAAACAAATTTCCGTGTTTAATATTTAACAAAGTACTATATTTATTTTTATTTTAATTCAGACGTCATATTTATTTTTTCTTAGTTTAATTTTTCGAATGGAAATTGCTCAGTTGAAACTTATTGCCGTTGAAAAATTATTCCACATTTTGTTTTTTTGTTTTTTTTGTTTTTTTTTGGCAACGATAAAGGAAATTGGTTAAATTTTATCTAAAAAATCGCTATTAATTCAGCATGAAAAAGAAGGAAATTTTGAATTAAGGAAAATATGAGAATAAAATTAATAAAACATAGCCTATGTTCTTTTCGGGGCTCTGTTATAGTTATACACAAAGATACAAACACATTAATTCATCAGTTTTGACGTTGACTTCATTTAAATTTTCTTACACGCATTCAAATTTATAACATTATAAAAATAAGGATTATGATGAATGGTTGCTTAGCAACCATTAAGAGAAAATAAAGAAAACGAAATAAATACATTTGAAATAAGTAAATCTCTAAAACAAATTAGTTTATATTATTGAAACACATTTATAAAAAATCTCCAAAATTTACAGTAATAATTTAAAAAATCTGAAAAATGTGTAGACAAAATTATAAAACAATACGAATAAATTAACCGGTAAATTTCAGTATCCATTTATCATTGAATTCCATTAATGAAATGTGACATTTTCTCTCAAGGAAAAAAAAATTAAAAATCATTGGATTTGCCATAGAAAAGCAATATTGCGCAAAATAAAATATTCTATATTTTCCAAACGAATGAATCAAATCTTACAAAAAAACTGTACAGCTTAATCCCAGTGCCTCACTAACATACCCACTTAATTTCAAGCCAATCGGATGTTTTTTGCGGTAGTTATCGCGGAACAGACAGACTATCGCTTCTTGGCCTTTTGGCTAAGATCAAAGTGATCAAAGTGTAGTAACAGACAGACTGACAAACTGACAGACTGACTGACAGACTGACAGACTGACAGACAGACACACACAAAAAAATTTCGTGCCTCCAAAGTAAGCCTTCACTGACATTTCGGCAATAATAAAGGAGGGGACAGCTTTCCATTCATTTAAGCACATGAGGGTGAGAAGCTGGTGTTTTTAGATAAATGGGAAGAAAATTCTTAAATGCGTCATGATATTGAGTGAAAGTGAAAGAAAAACATTTTTTAAGATCCTTAGAAACAGGGGAAATGCATAATAATAAATAATTGCCTTCATTTAATGAAAACTGTTCACTTGTTTCGAATATGGAAATTCATGCTCTTGTGGGGTTTTTTTTTCCCTTGAAATGAGTTTGAACCAAGTTTAGGAAACGTGTTAAACGTATACGAAGTAATTAATCTATGTTAAGGGCACAGCCCGATCAAAGTTGTATTGGGTCCAAGGCCCAGCAGTTTTTTTTTTGGGCCCCTCGTACCAAAGTATTAGTTTTTTTTTTAAGGGGGTATTTGAAGAATTAAAAGTAGATTTTCATACGGTTGCCAATTTAACCAACATCATTTTTGGCTTTTCAGAAAATAACTGCAGGAAACTGCAATTTTAAGAAATATTTAAAAAGTCATTTTGTTAAATCTGGGTCCTCCTCAGTAATAAGCCCAAGGCCAGGGCCTAGTTGGCCTGTGCGGTAATCAGGCCCTGGTTAAGGGAGCACAATACCTTTGAAAACATATCTTCAATTTTAAATAATATTGTAATATACCTGGTGGCACAATACTTAATACTAAAAATAAAATAAAATTGTTATTATTGTTTGTAACACAACCTATTTTACTAAAATTAAATTTAAAAAATCACTTTTAAAAAATCCCTACTACATTTATAAACATATTGACTTTGATTTTTTTTTTCTTATTCGTTGGAGTATACTATACATAAAACTGTCTACGAATTTTTAGATGTGTGGGATTTTATGTTTAAATGATTTTTTTTCTTTCGTGTATATCAAAAAATGAAGGAAATTCAATAAACTCTCAATTTAAACATTAAAAAAAATAACCCTAAACTTGAATGTTAAATCCACAGCAAAAATATTCTGTATCCCATGAAGAACAACTAAAATTATTTCCAACCTCTATCTAAATTAGCAAAAAAGTCTTTACACTTTTTTATTTATTTTTTTTTTTTTTAATGAGGATGCTTTTATTTTCCAAACTGGCTCCGAAAAAAAAAAGTGTCCTCACATAAAATACCTGTAAACGAAATCGAAAACGCGAAAACCGACCTTTGTATGGATCGATCTGAACTACTCAATGAAAAAAAAATCATTTAAAAATTTGTAAATTCAAACGAGATACTTATTAAAATATCTTACATAGGATTAGCATTAGCGAACGGGTTTTTCGCTTGACTGACGTAGCCTATTAAATCATTGTGTGAATTAGAGACCTGCACGAACCGATTTCCATTAAGGGCATTGTTATTTTTAGGTAGCTTTCATTACAAAAAGTAAAAAGCTACCTATTGCAGCAGTCTGGAGGAAAGCACTTCCAGGAAATTTTGGTATATTTTCACCGATCATGACCCCCAGACCCCAAAACTACCCTCCGTTCAAATGTTGACAAATATATATATATATGAGTATAACGATATATATATATATATATATATATCTGATTTTTGTCATGCGATAACTAACGTATTTATGAACCGATTTGAATGAAACTTGGTATGTACATAGTACATACAAATGTCTCGACCGAGTTCGTTGGCCAGCATCATCCGACATTTTGTTTCAAAATGGCGGCCATTTTAGATTTTTAAAAAAATTTAAAATTCAATGCGAAAAAATTAAAAGTTGAAAAATATTTTTCTTTTACGTGTTAGAACTTAAAACAACGATTCCAGGACACTTTTTATTTTGTCTATATCTTAAAAAATGATTGAATTATATCACTTTGAATTTTTCTTATGGCTGACATTTCGAAACGATCTGATTTTTGTTACGTCATAACACGCGTATTTATCAACCGATTTGAAGGAAACTTGGTATGTACATAGTACATACAAATGTCTCGACCGAGTTCGTTGCCCAGCATCATCCTCCATTTTGTTTCAAAATGGCGGCCATTTTAATTTTTTTTTTAATTTTAAATTTAAAATTAAATCTGAAAAAAATTAAAAGTTGAAAAATATTTTTCTTTTACGTGTTAGAACTTAAAACAACAATTCCAGAACACTTTTTATTTTGTCTATATCTTAAAAAATGATTGAGTTATAGCACTTTGAATTTTTCTTATGGCTGACATTTTGAAACGATCTGATTTTTGTCACGTGATAACGCGCGTATTTAAGAATCGATTTGGATGTTACTTGGTATGTACATAGTATATACTGAGACCTGAATCGAGTTCGATACTCAGTTCCATCCGCCATCTTATTTCAAAATGGCGGCCATTTAAATTTTTTTATAAATTTTAAAATTTTAAATTTGGTACAAGAAAGTGAGAAATTGAAAAAGATTTTTCTTTTATGCATTTGAACTTGATACAAAGATTCCAGAGCATTTTTTGTTTCGTCTGTATCTTAAAAAATGGCTGAGCTATCGCATTTTTAATTTCTAATGTTGCTCATATCTTGAAATGATTTGATTTTCGTCACGTGATAACACGCGTATTTATAAACTGATTTGGATATAACTCCGTGTGCACATAGTACATAGCAATGCCTTGACCACGTTCACTGTCCAACTTCTTCCGTCCTCTTGTTTCAAAATGGAAGGAATTTAAGTTTGTCAAAAATCTTTTAAATGTATAATGATGTACAAACAAAAAATTAGAAATTGAAAAAAGGTTCTTTTTAAAGTTCTTCTTAAGAAGGACTTTAAAAATTTCTTAAAACTTACTTTTAAACTTCTTCTTTTCTTTTTAAAGGTTCTTCTTAATAATGAATTCAGGAGTAATTTTTGCTTTGTCTTTAACTTAAAAAACGCCTGAGCAGTTTGAATTTCTAACGTGGGTGACATTTAAAGAAAAATCAATTTGCCTCAGACTTAGGCATGGTATCCTTCGGTAGACTTCGGCAGACATTGACGCAGTATTTTTCAGATATTTAGAGGATATCAAGTCTCAAACTTATATATCTTATTTCAGTTACTATAAATCTATAGTTTCAATAATAAAAATTCCTGATAGAATGTGTATAGAAAAGATAAAACAAGGTAGGATAATGTAGCTTTTGGTGAGTGGAGATCCGCCCAATAGTGAGGATCGAAAAATTTAAATGCTTATAACTCGCGATTTAATTTTCGTAGCGCAGCCAAATTTTGTTTGGTAATTTATTATGAGACAGTGTTAATTTTTGGTGACAGGAGACCCCCACGGTGAGGGTCGAAAAATCTAAGATGCTTATAACTCGCGGTCTAATTTTCGTAGCGCGGCCAAATTTTGTTTGGTAATTTATTATGAGACAGTGTTGATTTTTGGTGAAAGGAGACCCCCCCACGGCGAGGGTCGAAAAATTTAAATGCTTATAACTCGCGATCTAATTTTCGTAGCGCGGCCAAATTTTGTTTGGTAATTTATTATGAGACAGTGTTAATTTTTGGTGACAGGAGACCCCCACGGTGAGGGTCAAAAAAGTTAAAATGCTTATAACTCGCGGTCTAATTTTAGTAGCGCGGCCAAATTTTGTTTGGTAATTTATTATGAGACAGTGTTAATTTTTGGTGAGTGGAGACCCGCTCAATGGTGAGGATCGAAAAACTTAAATGCTTATAACTCGCGATCTAATTTTCGTAGCGCGGCCAAATTTTGTTTGGTAATTTATTATAAGACAGTGTTAATTTTTGGTAAAAGGAGACCCCCACGGTGAGGGTCGAAAAAGTTAAAATGCTTATAACTCGCGGTCTAATTTTCGTAGTGCGGCCAAATTTTGTTTGGTAATTTATTATGAGACAGTGTTAATTTTTGGTGAAAGGAGACCCCCCCCCTCCCATGGTGAGGTTCGAAAAAGTTAAAATGCTTATAACTCGCGGTCTAATTTTCGTATCGCGGCCAAAATTTGTTTGGTAATTTATTATGAGACAGTATTAATTTTTGGTGAAAGGAGACCTCCCCCCCATGATGAGGGTCGAAAATTTTAAAATGCTTATAAATCGCGATCTAATTTTCGTAGCGCAGCCAAATTTTGTTTGGTAATTTACTATGAGACAATGTTACTTTTGGTGACAGGAGACCCCCCCCCCCCACAGTGAGGGTCGAAAAATTTAAAATGCTTATAACTCGCGATCTAATTTTCGTAGCGCGGCCAAATTTTGTTTGGTAATTTATTATGAGACAGTCTTACTTTTGGTGACAGGAGATCCCTCATGGTTAGGGTCGAAAAATCTATACTATTAACCGCAGTAAACGTCTGTCTGTCTGTCTGTCTCTACCGCTAAAAACTTTTCTCAACGGCCGAGTGGAGTGGCGCTCTGGGTGTCTATCAACTCGGGACGATTTTGCCTTTTGTGATAATGAATTTCGAGAAAATCGCCCGGTAATTATCCGAGATATTAATTAAAAACTACCCGGGAAACGTGACAAAAAATCCAAGTTCCGAGACGGTTCTCTGACGGAGCTCTCCGGTCGAAACTAGCTTTCCGCGGATGAAAAACCACGAAGGTGTCGAAAATACGAAAATTAAGGAGTTTTATATAACGTCGCATCCGTGCTGCAGATTCACGGATTTTAAAACAAATTACATATTTTTGAAGGAAATTTAAAGACCTTTCTGACGGTCTATTCGGTTTCAAGAAATACGAACATTAACCTTTTGAAAAAAACGTTTTCCCGAAAGCTTTCATTTTCCATTTTTCTCTGCAGAATTTTCGACCGAAAACTATCGAATTTTAAAACGATTCCATCCTTTTTAATTTTGGAGGCACGACAAAGAAAAAAAATACCCCCTCAAAAACGCTTCTGTCTAATTTCCAACGGTGTGTTTATTTTTGAAATATTCTAATATTAACCCTTTGAAAAAAAATCGAGAAAAAGAGTCTCCGATCGTACAATTTTGTTTGCTTTTTCGACACTTTTTCCGCTCATATTTATATGAATAAAATCCCTAATTTTCAATATTTTTTTTTCCATCTTTATACACCTCTTAGTGAATACATCGTTTTGAGTTGTGTCAAAATTTCAAAAAGATACAACAGTTAGAAGTATTTTTAAAACTGTAAAAACCGCGAAATTACGGCGTAAAACGGGCGATTTTTTTTTCTGCCATATTTTTAGGTAAAAGTAGCCCTTAAATCCTGTATTCTTCAATGATCTTTATATGTGTGTTTGAGGTACTAGTTTTACACCTTGCATAAAATTTTTGAAAAAATCGGGAGGCCGTAACTGTATTTTAAATAATGTAATAGGCGAATTTTTTAATTTAAATTATTAAATGTGAAAAAGGAAAAAACTAAAAATTAAAATTTTTGTACAAAATATGCATATTTTTACACGAAAATTATACTCGAGCTTTTTTTCAAAGTGTGTAATAGTAATACATTGTGACCTCACTAATCCGACACTCGGTAATCCGTATATTTTTAAAATATCGTTAGAGAACATTATTGCAAATAAATACATTTTAAAATTTGACATTTCTTTAAAATCTTCATAAAAGCAGTTAGAGAATACCGTGGTACAAGTTGCATCACTATTTTGAAACGAGAAGTTTTAAGTATTTTTAATTTCTGTTAGAAGTATTTTTAAATAAATAAAAACCGCGAAATTACGGGGAAAGAACGAACTTCTTTTTTTTTTTTTTTTTTCATATTTTTAGGAACAACTTTTACTTAATTTCAATATTTCCTTAAAATCGGCTAATACCATTCTTGGTAATCCACTTTTAATGAGGTATGAAATTTTTGGAAAAATATGGCTATCAGAACTATCTTTTAAAAAGAATAATAGGTGTAATCATTTGCAGAACAACAAACATATTTTTATAAATATTAAATCTTCATCTTTTGTATAAACAGAAACAATGCTTTTCGCATTGCGCATGCGTGCACTTAGCCAAGCTACGCCGATATGAAAAAATTAATGGGTTTTTTTATATCCACATAAAAGAACAATTTTAAGTAATGAAAAAACAATTAGGAAAATTAATAAGAAAGAGAGATTATTTTTTTTTTTCAGAAAGGGGCCGCTAGCGGGCGAAGCTCGCTAGTTTAAAGTGCTTATAACTCGCGATCTAATTTTCTTAGCGCGGCCAAATTTTGTTTGGTAATTTATTATGAGACTGTGTTAATATTTAGTGACAGGAGATCCTCCATGGAGAGCGTCGAAAATTTTAAAATGCTTATAACTCGCGATCTAATTTTCGTAATGCGGCCAAATTTTGTTTGGTAATTTACTATGGCACAGTGATACATTTGGTGACAGGAGACCCCCCCACGATGAGGGTCGAAAAATTTAAAATGCTTATAACTCGCGATCTAATTTTCGTAGCGCGGCCAAATTTTGTTTGGTAATTTATTATGAGACAGTGTTACTTTTGGTAACAGGAGATCCCCCATGGTGAGGATCGAAAAATTTAAAATGCTTATAACTCGCGATCTAATTTTCGTAGTGCGGCCAAATTTTGTTTGGTAATTTATTATGAGACAGTGTTACTTTTGGTGACAGGAGACCCCCCCCCCCCCCACGGTAAGGGTCGAAAAATTTAAAATGCTTATAACTCGCGATCTAACTTTCGTAGCGCGGCCAAATTTTGTTTGGTAATTTATTGTGAGAGAGTGTTCATTTTTGGTGACAGAAGACCCCCCCCCCCCGGTGAGGGTCGAAAAATCTAAAATGTTTATAACTCGCGATCAATTTTCATACTGCGGCCAAATTTTGTTTGGTAATTTATTATGAGACAGTGTTAATTTTTGGTGACAGGAGACCCCCACGGTGAGGTTCGGAAAATTTAAAATGCTTATAACTCGCGATCTAATTTTCGTAGCGCGGCCAAATTTTGTTTGTAATTCATTAAGGTATTGCATAGCTTTTATCGCGGGCTTTGAGCGCGGCGAAAGAATCTAGAAATTCTGTAACGAGAAAAAAAACCTAATACTCCACCTAACGTCGCTTCAGTTTAACACACTTCGGCACGGTTTCCCTCTGTAGACTTCGGCAGACATTGACGTGGTATTTTTCAGATATTTTGAGAATATCAAGTCTTAAACTTATTTTTTTTATTTCAGCTACCATAAACGTATAGTTTCAATGATAAAAATTCCTGATTAACCTACATGTATCGTAAGATAATAAAAATACTTTAAACGATATTAACTTCTCATTTGTTCAATACAAGAAAAAAAAATTGTTACCGGTCATCACGCTCAAAATGTTTAACTTGAATTAATATCAAAGACAAAAAAAAACTGCATAAATAAAAAATAAATAAATAATTATAATTGCATAAGTTGATAAAAAAATGCTATGCAATAGCTTTACCGCGGCAATCCCCGAGTGCCACACGTATTTTTTTTTTCTATGGATCGAACCGGGCTCGGGCCTGGAAATTTCGGCACGTACAGACCTCTAGTGTGAATCTTCTAATGCAGATTCAAAAATTCACAAAAAATGCTTTAGAAGATGAAATTTTCATGTATTCAGGATTTGGGACATAAAGAATTCAGAGGTACACAGTCCTAAATTGTGTTACATTCATTTTCCGATGATCACGAAGTATTTTCCATTCAGGAAGATTTCATCATAGAGAAGTTACGCTTTAGTCGGGTTCATTTATAGACAGGTCCCTTTTGTTAGTTTTTACTGTATTGAGTTTTCTTATGTACTGTATGAATTGCTAAAAGATATTAGCCCCACAAAAAAATTTCGGAGACCCCCCCCCCCTGACATGATTCGCTGATTACGGCCCTGATACATCTGGTATTGCATACAAAAAACACTTAAGGGTGTTCTTAAATCAAAAAGGGCAACTTTGTGACACATGCATTAATTTATTTTTGTTCGGAAATGCATGAAAGTAGCGGGTGTTATTATTCAGAAACTGTCTAATTGCACTCATTCTTTTGTTTTTTAAAAAACACAATAGATTTTTCATAACAAGCCTTCAAAGTTGACACTTTTGAGCATATTTCCCGACGAAAGCAGAAAAACCGGACGAAAAGGAGGAGAAAAACGGATGATTGAGTCATCGAAATAGCTTAAAACTTGATAAATAATTTAATTATCATAAAATGGAAAAATAAGTTTAATTCGAAATCGCTTTCATAGTCAGGCATTAAAATTTTATAACTTTCTGTTAAAAAATTAATTTGTAAATGTGTCAAAACGTTTTTCGCTTGTTGAGCGGATCAGTTGAGCACCTTTAAGTCATTGACGTATTCCATTTAAGGCTGCTCTCAATTGCTTTGCTCAGCAAGCGCAAAACGTTTTGACACATTTACAAATTCATTTTTTAACAGAAATTTATAAAATTTTAATGCCTGACTATGAAAGCGATTTCGAATTAAACATAGTTTTCCATTTTATAATCGTTAAATTACCTATCGAATTATAAGCGATTTCGATCACGCGTTTTTCTTTCGTGGTAAGACTGGATTTTCTTCTTTCGTGCGGAAGTGCGATTCAAAGCACTAAATTTGATGGCTTGTTCTGAAATATCTATTGAGTTTGCAAAAAATCGAAAAATGAATGCGATTAGAAAGTTTTTGAGCAATAACACCTGCTGGTTTCCTGCATTTCCGAGCAAAAATAAATTTAAACTTATGTCACAAAGTTGCTCTTTTTGATTTAATAACACTCTGAAGTAATAAACGAAAATTTAAAGGCATTGTTTGAAAAGGAAGGAATACTCTGAGTTACATAGTTATCATAGCTCTACTTTTAAAGAAGCATTGTAGACAAAAAAGTATATTCAGAAAAATCTTGATTTATGTGGTTTTTTGAAATGAACGACTCTGTTATAAAAGTAATTATCTTTAATCCATTAAACCTTGAAGGCATATTAAAAGAACACGTCTTTTGATTTTATGTATTTTTTTATTATTAGCTTCATATATAATTATGATAGTACATGTTCCAGCAAGGGTATTTGTTACTAAGCTCAGTTAATCATATTGACAGAACTTCGTTGGTAATTATTAGTAATAACCGGTTAATATGATTAATATGGACGCGCTTTTGGTTAGAGGATCGCTAAAAAACATGCGATTTTCGTCAGAGGATCGCAAAAAATCTGGGATTCTCGTCAAAGGATTGTGGGAAAAATTGAATTTTCGTTAAATGATTGCGAAAAAATAAATAAATAAATAAAACGCGAAAATTGGCAAAGGATGAAGGTTTAGACGCCAAAAATTAAGTCGCCAAGTTTTGTGGCGACAAGCGATCGTGAATATACACCTGTACAGTATGTGCTAAATTATTTATGAAATTACGAATGCATCTAAAACTAGTCGTTGGGGGCCACCGTAATACTTACCCATCATGGATATGTATATGAAAATAAAACATGTGAAAACTATTTATACAATGCATTGCAATTCATAAACAAAATTTAAATATTGTTAATATACATAGCAATGCTATATTAAAGAACTGCTGATGTACCAATTTAGACAAATTATATAAAACGCCAAACTACTCAAGTAGTACCGAACTGCGTAAAAGAAACATCCTTATAACTCCAAAAATAATAATTCTATTAACTAACAATTAATTGCGTCGGATTAAGCGTCTCATTTCCAATTAAAATATACCTCTGAATTGAAATTTGAATGAAATACAGGGTCATGAAAAATCGAAGAATGTGGAAAACAGGATTACAAATATCTCGGCAACTAATAATCCGATCGACTTCGTTCTATATGCAAAATGTGTGTTATTTTTTTGCCTTTTACGTCCATTCCTTAGAACAAAAAAATTCGAAAATTTTTATATACCTTTCATCAGAACGAATTTTTCGAGAGTCCGAAAAAAATAGTTCCGGATAATCGAGGTTGCTGATATTAAATAGGGTTCGTCCCATTCTTACATACTAACTACATACAAAATTTCAAGTCTCTATCTCAATTTGTTCGGGAGATAGAGCGTTTACAGACAGACAGACAGACAGACAGACAGACGGACGGCAAAATTTTTTTTCTAAAAATATGTTTTTCGGAATCTCCACTATCTAAAACGTGTAAATCCGTCAAAAAAAATTTTTCGATTTTCAAAACGATTGCAAGACTTACCCTATACTACGTATGATGGGTAAGTAAAAGGAAAACTGAAAATGAACTTATAGCTGTAATTTAAAGAGACTCTTATATTATTATTATTATTTAGTACTTTGGAAAAAGAAAGTGCCACATGCCAGTTACTTGTCAATTGAAACATATAAAATCCAATGCCAAAGCCGACTTCTCTATCTCCATTAAATAAATAAATCTGAAGGTTTCGTTTGCAGTAGACAGAAATTATGCGAATAATCGTGTCTTCCGAGACTTTTATAATCTGCATTAAGCAATACATTCTTGCCACAGCTATTAGGGAGGTTTCACAGATTGTAAAAGATACATCGCCAGAGAAGGTGGGGGGTTTCACAGGCTGTAAAAGATATAGCGTCAGAGAGGCAATTCCGAGGAAAGTGAGACTTACTTTTATGATAGAAGGCATTGGAATTTCTCTCGCTGTTTGTTTAAGCTTCAAAAACTACAATTTAAGATGATGATATGCTTTGTCCCATCGTTTTTTGCGCAATCGTATAATGATAGATACATTATTAAAAAAAATAATCAGCGCGCGTCAAACGTTTATGCATAACAGCAGATTTTAGGCAAAACGTTGAATAGCAGTATATTTAAAATCCATCTACGCACACGTGTAAGTAAAAAACAAGTTGGAAATTGCACGTGAACGTAGCAAATGAGGTGCGTTCGTACGATAACGAAGTTTTAAAAATATTCAGATCTTGCTGATATAGTAGCGCGTACTCCCGATACAGTATAGTAGTCGAAATCTTTACGTTTCTGTAAATATGCAGGAAGTAATTTTTATTACACCTCAGCAACGTATATCTTATTCATAAAATGTGAAATAGTTGAATATAATTAAAACACGTACCAAACCATGTTTCCCCGTATAGCATTATATAGTGGAATACTTTTGTGTGGCCCTGTAATTTAATAATAAAAATTCTTTGCATCACAGATTGTACAGAATGCATATTTTAGTATATATTTCATAGATTCATGCCAATTCTATTATGTTCGAATGAGTGTAACATCATTAAAATGCATTTGAAACTTTTTCCCCATTGACCGTAATGTAACGGAATCCTTTTGATTGTCCCTGTATTTGATCTATGCATCCGATTTTCATAACATTTGAAATGACTCTACAAAATTACGCAATAATTATATGTTTTAAATTTCAAACGATTAAAATGCATTTAAAACTTTTTTTCCCTATTGACCGTAATGTAATGGAATCCTTTTGAATGTCCCTGTAATTGATCTATCCATCCGATTTTCATAAAATTTGAAATGACTCGACAAAATTATGTTATAATTATGTATTTTAAATTTCAAACGATTCGGTTGGGTAGCTTTTGCGTTGTTATATGCGGACAGACAGACGGACAGACAGACAGACGGACGGACTGAGCGACAACAATAGGTGCTACGTATTTACATAATTACGAACGCAGCCAAAAAGTATTCATAGAAATATATTTAAACACAATTAGGATTAAAGATTTATTTTAAACCCATGAATTGAGTAAAATAACCATAAATAAGCCTATCAAAAATTTAAATATGTAAGTTTTTTTTTTTTTTTTTTTTTTTTTTTTTTTACAGAAAAGTGATAATAATACAGTCATAAAAGTATATTTAACACAATTATCCTTAAATTTTTATTTTAAATCCACGATTTTTGCAAAATAATAAAAAATAAATCTGTTGAAAATTTAACTACACGTGTTTCTTATTTTTTTACAAAAATGTATAATAAGGAACAGTAAACGCTTCGATGCGCAAGCTTTGCATATCTTCAAAGCAAAGTTTGAACAGGATTTTTTCAACTCTCCCTTGATTGGAGAAAGTTTTGCTGTGACGTTACGATATTATGTCACACAAAGCGGGAATAAAAAGAAAAATATTATGTTTGATTTTGTTTACTCGTGGAATTGTTAATAGTAATTAATAATCCCACGAGTCAATGAAATCGAAATATGCAAGTTGTTAGAGTTTTTCTTTTCTTTCCCTGTGATGTCATAACAAATCGTGTCAAAGCTTTCTCCTAAGGGGCGTTGATTTCCGACGGTCTCCTTGATACTTTTAACGTTGCAGATAGCTCTGACATTGGCAAAGCCTTTGTTTAAAGCGGTAAGGAGCGGGGCTATCGCGAAACAAGTTTCTTCTCTTACGGGCCTGATTCAAGATCCCAAGCAGGAGAAATGAGTCACACACGAGATCTGACTTTTTCATCTCACTGACCACTTCACCCTTAATAAAATTTTGTTTATGCTCGGGCTGAAGCAATCACCATTAATATTGTGCGTATATTTTTAGATAATTTGAATCTATTACATATTCTGTTATACGGATATTTTTTTTAATGAGCATTTTAAAAGGATTAATCTAAGTCAATGAGTATTTCCTTTTACCTTATTATTCAAAATGAATTAAAAAAATCAATGCCATTCCCACGTGGTCTTACATGTGATGTGAATTGTAAAGTTTTATTTTGAAGTAAAGAAGTAAACATTTAGAATCATCTAATAGATAAGAGTAATAAGAAAGCCCTTTTTTGTCCTATTTTGGGTCTAGAATTTCTGTTTACAATTCAGTTTGCATAAATAGAAAACAATTTTAAAACATAAACAGTACTAGGTTCTTATACATAGGGACAGACGAAATAAAAATTATTTAATGAATATCTTTTAAAAAATATACATAAAAAGTCAGATCGATAGTTTACAAGTCCGCCTTGGATAACATCATCAGATGAGTATAGGAAATTTATCGTATCCTTCAAATCCTTTAAATGAGTGGAAAAATTCATTTACTATATGAAAGTTATGGAAGCAGAAAAAAAGTTAAAATTTTTAAGTTTAATTATCTTATACTAACAGCAAAATGAACAATTTCAATTCTTCTTTTTTTTTTTTTTAATAATACAGCTGTTTGTGAAATTGAAGAATTAAACATATTGGATTTCTTTTGCGGTGTGTTTACCAGCAGTAAAGATATTGATATAAAAATGACATCAAGTTTGTATTGAATTTTATAACTAGTTACATTAAATGTGAAGTTTTACCTAAATTAAAATGTTGTGAGTGCATTAACATATTAGTCCGAATGAAATGTCCCGTCTGAAAAGTAAATACTTTATGTTGGGTGATAGATGTCAATTAATACCCCCAGAAAATAATTGTAAATGCTTTTCAAAAACTCATCAGTTATAATTATGAAAGTACTTTCCTAAAATTTCCAGAGCCCAAAAAATATTATTAAGCATATCATTATTGACAAGTTGAATGTAGATTCTGCCATTGCAGAATTCAGTTTCGCCTCCGAAAAGAAAAAAAAAAATCGATAGAGGTTTTTTTTAGAAGGGTGACCCCGTTTAGATTGCAATGAACTAACTTCATTTTTCTTGTGTTTATCAATATAATTTCAAACAAAACGGCATGAAATACCCAATTGAATAGCAGTTTCTCTCTGAGACATTGGAAATGCGGAATAATAAAGAGATACAATTTCACGTGCTACTTCTTCATTGACTAGATACATCAAAAACTGATTTTTTCTTTAGTTTAAACGCTTTTTTATAGACTCTTGAGTAAAAGGAAAAATGTATTTTAACAATAAAACGAGTGGAATCCCGTCAAATTCGACGAATGAAATGTTTAAAAGACCCGATCGATTTCGTTTTAAAAAAACAAAATTAATTACATTATTGAATCAATATATAACTAGCAAAAGCCATGCTTTGTTTGGATTCGCGAAGCATTATTTTATAAAGCATATATTTGAAAGTAACAATATTTTTTTATATTTTTTTTTTTTTTGCATCTTTATTAAACAAAAACGTTATTTTATGTTTTGGCGCAGTTTAATTCTACAAATGTAAGTTCAGCCAAATAACTTTCAATTTCCCAGGAATTTTTTATTTATGATGTAAGACTGGCATAAAAAATATTTTTGAAGCAAACTTTTACAAAATATTTTTAAATTTTCAACTAAAAATTCTTTTAAAGATGTTTTTACAATTTCTAGTAGCCACTGGTGTTTTTTAAAGTTGTTTGAAATATGCATGTTTCCAATCTTTGAAATTAACATCAAATAATCTTTGATAGCTATTTTAGAATAATATATTTGAAGAGAGCTTGAAGAAAGTTACTTCTTCAAAATCCTATTTTCTGGAAAAACATTTGAAATCTGCTCTCGTCGATACTATGAATTTTTAACTGTAAAACTTTTTATTCTAATTTCTTCGTTTTAATACATGTTAACGCATGAGAATTTTTGATACTGTGGAATTTTTCGTAAGCAAAATTTTTATTGAATGCTTAATTTTGAAGGATTTTTACTCTTGACAACGTTACGTACGTTTTTAAGCCAACTGGTGCCTATATAGCCTCAGTATCTACATCTGCTTCATCTAATGTTAAACCTTGGGATTTATGAATTGTAACAGCAAAAGCTAACTGCAGAAGAAATTCTTTCCTTGAGCAGTTTATGCTTCCATTTTTTCCAGAATTCAGTTATTGGGGGAATTGGTACGCACCAATTCTTAAAGTTAAATTACTGTAGTATTCAAATTTATCCATGATTATTCGCGATATCTGGTCTGGTGGCTTGTGATTTTCTTTAATACGTGCAACAAAGTCTAAAGTCCCGTCCACTAAACATTTTTCGGTCCATAAATAAGAATGTATCATTACCTTAGATACAAATGATAAAGTAAGAAATGGCTGAAGTCCATTTGTCATTTCTGAATTGGCCAACTTTGCTGTAGTACATTTATAAAGAGTTTGAATCGAGGCAACAAGTTCCCGCATTTCTTTTAATTTTTCAATTATATAACAAATTTAACAATTAATTTTATTTGTTTACAATTCTTTTGTTGCCACTTAAAAAAAAAAAAAATCTATAGTACATTTTTTTTAAATGTTTAAATGTCATCTGTGCAAACGATTTTGCTGAATAATGAAAACATATTTTATTTATTAAATTAATCATGATTCTATCTATAATCACTTACTCCATGATATATATTTTTTTTTTCTGAAAATATACGCTTTTCATTTTTTATTTATTTGCTAAAATGCGTCCGTATTGGAAATGCATGTAAAATAAATTAATTAAAAAAATATTTTTTTAACGTTTTACTGTAAAAAAAATTATATTCTGCAAATCTACAGATCATATTTTATTTTTGTGTTTAATTTGAAGTCAAAATATTGAATAGTTTTTTTGTAAAGTGTACGACAAATTGTAATTTGAGTGGCCTAGTAGAGGATTCGCTTCACTCATCCTAATAAATATATTTACAAACTAAATGTCAAGTTTGCCAGATACAATTTTGCATGCGAATATTCGCACATCTTTAGTTAATATTGTAATCTGAGTGCCTTCAAAATCCAGAAATTTTATTTTATATGCACTCACAGAGAAACAAATTTAATTAAAAAAAACTAATTTCATTTTTACTGTGACATTATTTTCACTATTTGAAGTCATCTGAAAGTAAAATCTCAATCTGAGTGTCCATAATGAAAAATAATATTAAAATGTAATATCGGGTACTACCAGGTTATCCCGTCGACCAAAAAAATTATCGCCAAACTATAAGATTAAATGCCAATAATGGATGATCGTGAATGTCACATTCAATGACATTAAATACGATTCATGTGTTTAAAATGTCATTAAGTGATTTTTATTAATATTTTTATTAATATTTTTATTAATATTCTATTAATTATTTGTTTTTTCGTTATTTAAAATAAAAATATGTCAATATGTATAATTTGGCTATTAGTTTGGCGATTAGTATAATTTGGCGAAATTGGTCAACGAGAGAACAGAGTTGTACCTAATATCGTTATGAGTAAAAACGCGATGTTTGAAATAGTGACGTCATTTTCTCTTCAAATGTTTTTAAAAAGTTACTGTTATTAGTAATATGAAAAATGCATCCGTAATAATTTTGTAATTCCCATTCATCTGGTTGCTGAATGACATCATTTTCCTCATTTGAAATTTTTCTTATTTTACTTTAGACATTAATTTTTATCATAAATTATTTTCTGTTATTTTATTTACATTATTAATATTATTTCTCAGTAAATATTTTTTTTTTACCTCAAGTAGTGCATAATTATACGCAATCATTTTGGAAAATAAATTTTTATTATCGAGAGAAAAGCTAAACTGGGTTGCCACCATTTTGAAGAAATATCGTAAAAAGCATTTAAAATTAAAAATAAAATATAAAAATGGAAATAACTTAAAAAATAACTAAAATGGGCACAACTACAAATAAATAGCTTTCATTTAAAAAAATAATTATCAAAATCGGTTCAGTAGAAAATTCAGGGCTGATGACACGACATTTTTTTAGCTTGTCTGAAAGAAATAGCAACGGAGGCTAAAAAAAAAAATTATTTCGGTCTGCATTTCATAAATAAATGCAAATGTGGAAACCAACTTTTATAGCTATTTAAATTTTATTTTTGTCAGGAATTACAAATATCTTGCTAAAAAATTACGAGCTCTACTTTTCTCTTTGGTTCCACCAGTTTTTTGCATGATTTCATGATTCCCGTCTATTAAAAGGTTATTTGTTGTGATTAAATTTAACATTTTATTATTGAAAAAATATTTATTATGTAAACAAATAATTTAAATAAGTATAAAGCACAGGATTAATATTAACAAATAAAAGGCCTTTTACAGTTATAACATCATTTTCAAAGATATTTCCTTTTAAATTATGCAAAAAACTGGTGGAACCAGAGTGAAAAGTAGAGCTCGATCTAAAAAAATGCTACAGTAAAATTTGGGAAATATTTTCAATGTACATGCAAAAGAAAGGGAATCAGATGATCTGTAAAGCTTATGAAATAACCCAAATTTTTGTTAGCTGAAAATGAGGACTGACAAGGAAGGTCTCCATTGGGGGCATACTCAGAATTTCTTGAAAAAAATACTAATTAAACTACTCATGTAGGTAATAAAGGATCAGTGAAAATTAGCGGCGGAATTACATTATTAGATATGTAAAAAAATAAAATAGTTTGGAATAATTGGCGTGAAAAGCTGAAAGCGACGCTGGAATTGGCGAGCAGTGCATTTCCTCGCCAAAAGCAGACGATTTTAACCAATCTGTAAATTGATTTTAATTGACTTCACTGTTAAAAATCTGCAGCATTTACTGCAACGTCACTCCGCTACTTTTATAGAATATCTCTCTTCTGACCAATGAGAATGCTCCATAGTACGGTGAATTGACCGTGTCATACACTGTTAAAAATCTGCTGCATTTTGTAGCAAAGCACTCCACCGCTTGTATATAATATCTCTATTCCAACCAATGAGAAAGCTCCATTTCACGGCCAAGTAACCGTTTTCTATACAAGCAAGGGGGTGCGTTGCAACAAAATGCAGCAGATTTTTAACAGTGTATTTTTCAATTTGGAACAATTTTAATCAATTTAAATTGTGTTTTAAATGATAAAATATATTAATTTCATTTTGTTATAAGTACATATAAACGTATATGACAAAATTACACTTAAATTAAAGTAAAAATGCAAAACTAAAATTACTTAAACTAAACTTATTTAAATAAATTGAACATAGAAAGTTTTTTCTTTAAAAAGTATTCGAAGCGTAAAAGCGTATTTTTTAAAATTTCGTTTTTTCGCCAACCGGGGATAAATCGCCAAATGAACGAAATTTTTATTATTTTTTTACGGACGTTATAAAGAGATTCCACCGAAATTTTTTTTATAAACATATATAACTATATGAGAAGAACATTCTGTAATTTTTTCAGATTTTTCTGAGTATGCCCGTATGGAGACCTTCCTTGTGAGCTTTACTGGTGCTTTAAAATCAATCAGGGAAAAAGAGGCATTTTTAACTCACTTCACATTCCAATCACCCATAACGAGTTTTAAAATTTGGGTTCATAAATATAGGTTACAGGCTGATGTAATGAAGTATGAGAATGGTCCGTTCAGCAACAAAGTGTGGACAAAATTCCATTCCAGCGGTTTTGATAAGTGGAAGCTCAAAGCTCCAAGTAAACCCAAAATCTTGAACAGGTATGATTCAACCATACACTAAATATTTGTGTTCAGACATATTTATCTACATCAATTCCTTAATAACCTGATTATATTAATGCTATACTTTAATAATTACTTTATGGTTTATATTCGTTTAGCATTGTGGAGCTTAACTGATTTGAGACAACATAGCAATATATTCTATTGACTACTTTGCTGAGTAATCATTTTGAGTGGATAATTGTATAATTCTGAATATAAGGCACCAATCTCTCTCCAACTCTGTCCACATTTTGAGCTAACAAAAATTTGGGTTATTTCATGAGCTTTACAGATCATCTGATTCGATTTCTTTTTTATGCATATTTTTAGATTGAAAATATTTCCCAATTTTTACTGTAACATTTTTTTCGATCGAGCTCTACTTTTCTCTCTGATTCCACCAGTTTTTTGCATGATTTCATAGCTTTTCCAGATCCTTTCAGGAACTTTATCAATCATTTTCAACTGACAAATCTAAACTATTATTAGTATCAGTTTAAAGTTATTAGTAGACATTTTGGCGAAATCCCGAAAATAACGCCAAGTTAGCTTAAATTTTGGCGAGTAATTTTGGGTGCCATACTTGGCGATATATCACTAAGTTGGCAAAAACTTGGAGACATTTGGCGATAGAACCGCTCGCTCCCTGGTGGTAGTCCCACTGCAGTTTCACGGTATCTACGCAGATTTTCATATGACCATAGGTATCTACACAGATTTTTATTGCTTCATTTTCAAATCGTTATTTTTATATATAATAGAAGAATTTTTTTTTCTAAATTATCCCTTTTTAATTCAAATATCTGTATTGTAATAACTGTTTTGACGGCGAAAACACTCAAATAAAAGTGCGATTTTTTTTAAACACATATTTAGCTACAGTTTATATCTATACAGTCGACTCTCGTTAATTCGAAATCGGATAATTCAAATCTTCGCTTAATTCGAACTAAACATGATGTCCCGAAATTTTCAATAGCAGAATGACGATAAAAATTTTCATTAATTCGAACTCACTTTCTCTCGACTTCGTTTAATTCGAACTAACGAGAATTCCAATTTTTTTTTCTTTTCTTTCTTACGGATTTCAAATCATTTGAATAACTTTCTTTCTTTGATTTTTGTGAAAATTGTTCCGAACGAGTATACATATAATCCAATGCACTTTCTTAGTGATTCGTCTGTCCATCACTGACGCTTTAAATTTTTCTTCCATTGTGCTTGTTTTTAATCTTTTAATTAGTTTATGTATGTATACATTCTAATTTAATATTAAATCATATTCTAATGATAACAGCCGAAGCAGATTTAAAAAACACTATAACATTAATTCCTTTGTAATAGTACCATATTAAACATGTTTTACTCTCATACTTTCCATAATTCGAACTTCGGATAGTTCGGGCATTTCTTGTGGTCCCGACGAGTTCGAATTAACGAGAGCCGACTGTATATGTTTATGAAATTATTAATTTCAAAAAGGATAGTAATTTTTTCAAATTTTCATCGTAAACTTTATTAGAAGAATCGTTTGTAGTATTACAAGGCTTTCTGAACCATACTCCGAATAGTTCTTCCGGAATACAGTATTCCACAAGAGGAAAAAGCATCGCAGAATATTTATCTGAGACTAGCTTCTACCCATGGCTTCGCTCACGCAGAATGTAAGCTTTTTCGATACCATTTAATTATTCTATCGACCAATTTTGCCCAATTATACAGATTGCTAACTATTCGCCAAATTATACAAATTGACTCAGCGTATTTTAAATAACGAAAGAACAATTAAATTTGTAAAACATTAATAAAAATATGCAAATAAAATTTTGAATCAAAAGTCACTGGATGCCGTAACAAACACGTGCAACGTTTTCAGTGTAAATTAAATGTGACATTACGATCATCCATCGTTAGCTTTTAGGCTGGGACAAAACTGCATATATATCAAGCGTTCCAAGATCTATGGAAGAGGTGTCCGCAAAATTAAAGACGGGGTCAAGGTATACGCCACCTAGTGGCAGGGGTGCATAACAAGAGGATTAGTAAGTAGATTGCAGTTTCTTTTGTGTGAATGGCAACAACTTTTTTGTTTCTATAAAATGTTACTTTAAAATATTGCTTAGAATAAATTTTAAGTTTGAAATATTGTAAATAAATATAGAATTAATAACTGTAGTACGACTAAGTATTAATATAAAATATACTAAGATGAAATATCATTTAACTATGCGATACAAATATCGCTGTTCGATTTTAATTATGTTTTTAATGTAATAAAAGATGACTCGTTAAATTTAGTAAGTATTTAATTTACAAAAGGCCGAATTTTGTAGATGTTTTATATTTTACTAAATTCTTGATGAGCTAAGTTATACAAAATGGTGTATACTGTTGTATTTCCTATGATAATATAATGTTTATCAATGTTTAGAATATTTATAGAATTTAATACTTAATAAAATATTCAACTTTAGCTCTTTTTTTTTCATTTACCGATTGCAGACGATAAAAATCCAATGTTTTCTTGATCGTATCGACTTTTATTATTTAACTTGGAAACATTTCATTCTTTTAATTAAAAACCTATTTCATTATACGTATATTCGGAGTAACTTTAATTTTAAATGCATGTATTAAATGTTGTTTTGTTAAACAAAGAAATATTATTAATTTTTTTGTTTAAATATTATGCGATTCTAGACAATAATTTTCCTAAAATCGTAGATTAGACTCTATTTCTCTTTAACGGACAAAGCTACTTTGAGAATTCATATTAAAAATTCAATCATAAATTTCAAACTATTCTCTCAATCATGACAGATTTATCAAGTCTGCCAGATTTATTGCAAAATATTTGTTACAGATTTGTTTTTTTTTATTATTATTATTAAAAATATGTGTATTTAAAAAAAGTCACACTGTCATTTTAATTTTAGGGTGAAAGTCAATATTTTTCGTAGCATTACATGGTACTTATTAGTACTTTTTCTCCCGAAATTAAAATGAAATTGTGTCTATTTTTTTAAATGTACATGATTTTATCAAAAAAATGTAACAAAAATATTTTGCTATAAATCTGGTAGACTTGATTAATCTGTCATGATTAAGTAAAAATTCAGAAAATATACGCAAGAGATGCGGAGATAATAGACATCTGCGCTTATATAACGTCAAACCCGCGCGCATATTTCAGATGTGTATATTGCTGGGACGATTACTGTTTCTAAACCAATAGGAGACCGTCATTATCACGGTCAAGTACACGCCCACACAGTTTGATTGACAGGAACTCGTGGACAATTGATCGTGTGTGTTTATTATTTATTTGTACTCGGATTGTTTGAATTTGTACTCGGTAATTAAAAATTAAAGGTACGAAAGAATTTTTTTTTTTCAAAATGACTGAATTTTATTTACTTCAATTAGAAATTATACTTCCTCTGATCCTGAAATAAATAAATAAATAAATAAAAATTAAAGTAAGAATTTTGCTTATACGGATATTTTCGCAGAATACTTTTTTTCCCATTTGTTTAATATATATATAAATCATTTTGGAACGATATTTAGAATATTAAAAGGGTTTGAAATATTTTTTTTAAATGTCTTATTTATTAATAAAAGTCAGCCTCCAATAATTTTTAAAAAAAATCACCAACGGACTCTCGGCCCGCGATGGACTCGAGCCCATATCCTCCGGTTTCAAGCTCGACGCTCTAACCATTCAGCCAGTCAGCTCACTTTCATCCGCAACAGATTATCGTTATAATTAGCACCGTCAATTGTCCACGAGTTCCTGTCAATCAAACTGTGTGGGCGTGTACTTGACCGTGATAATGACGCTCTCCTATTGGTTTTACCCTGTTCGCACTGAGAAAGTTAAGTCACTTAACTTGAAGTTTTTCGAAGCGGTCGTACCCGGAATCAGGATTCTTGCTTAAGCAAGTTTCTGCAACTCACTTAAGCAAGCACTATTCTCTTAACTATGAGTTGAGTGGAAATGTGCCTTCTGAATATTTAATTATTATTTCTGAATTTTAGAATATTTAATTCTGATTATTAAATTACTGGAATTGAGTCCTAAAAATAATTATAAATTATTTTAAACTGTTATTTGTTTACCCCAATTGCTTAACACGTGCGTTTGTGGGGTTTTTTTGTAATCAGAGGTCAAAAATGGAAAATGTTGAACCTGTTATTTCCTCCAGCAAAATAAATTGGGAGGATGACAAAATTAATTTTTAATTGAAATATGGCAGGGTAATTGCTATGTAAGCAAAAAACAGTTAGGAGTTGCAGTTACAAATTTCAGAACTTATGCGCATGCCCAGATGTCATTTTGGCCAAGTTAAGTCACTTAAAATATTTAGCAAGTGCGAACAGGTGAAGCCTAATTCCGGGTATCCCGCTTCAAAAAATGTAAGTGACTTAAAGTTAAGTGACTCAACTATCCCAGTGCGAACAGGGTATTTAGAAACAGTAATCGTCCCAGCAATATACACATCTGAAATATGCAACCCGCGCATTCATTAGCACTCCTGCCACCAGCTGGCGCAGCTATGTTACGACAGATTCCAGCATTGTCTTGGAACGCTTGATACATATGCAGTTTTGGGCTGGGATTACGGTGCCTCCTTTAAGATCGACATAGAGACTCACGGTGAAAACAAAGCGTAAACTGAATTACGGTGCCTCGCGAGCATTTTCGCCGTTCCTAACCGATATTGCAATAACAACAACCCATGCTTGTGTACTTTTGAAATTTTCTCTACTAGAAAAATTGTACAGGGTTACCGATGTCATCATATTATTTTGGCGATTACTTTTTGGCGTTCGAAAATGTAATAACAAGATTATTATTATTACAGATTTACAGAGGCGTTTTGAGACATGAGATTTTCTTTTGATATTTTATTTCTTTGTGAATCTAGCGACTTAAATCTCCAATATTAATTTATAATATATTTTAAATCTGTTTCCGGTTTAATTATATTAAGAAATTTAAATAGTTTATTGAAATTATTTATACTTTATAATATTTGTTTTTTTTATCATTGTTGACTTATTGTAATTAAATATCATCAAATATTAATATTGTTGTTGCATCAATGCAAATAAAAGAGAGATACTATTTATAATAAATATTAATCAATATTATACAAATAAATTTATAACTAGCAGGGGAGACCGAGCTTAGCTCGGTCAAAATTAATTTTGTGTTCAACTCTATATAGTATTTTCACTGTGTCATTCACTCGATTTATTACTGTAAAACATGTTGTTTATCTAGAAAAACAATCAATAAGAAAACTATGTTTTTATGCGCATGTTTATAAATTTTACTTTATTTTAAAATTTACAACGAAAGGACATCGATCTAAATCACTTTTTTAGCTCGACTCTGATTGGTTTAACCATGCATCTCAAATCCTCGTAAGAATGTATAAAAAAATTCTTTACATTCTGAAAGACAATATTTTCTGCTAGATATAGCCAAATTTGGAGGCATTCTTTCATTTGGCTCCAAATAGGTGTTTTGGTTTTCGTAATTTTTATAGTCGATTTTTTAGCCATATGTCACCGATATTTTGTCAAATATCACCAAGTTATTGGCTTTTGCCATATTCTCGTGACCCTGACCCGTATTACCCAAAATGAGCCACTAATCAAATTTGATCAAACATGTGACATAGCTCAATCGTCTTCAGGTAATCAAAAACAGTAGAATATAAAATTGAATCAAAATCGTTTAAACCATTTTTTAGGTAAAATTAGCTTGACAGCATTCAGCAATGAAGCGAAATGACCCACTAATATAATTTTGTTTAACATGCGACTCAGCCCAATAGTCTTCTCGTGACAAAAAACGTTTTGTTTCAAAATTTAGGTAAAATTGATTGAGTCGTTGTTATATATAATTAGAATGACCCTAGCTCATTAAGACCCAAAATGACCCACTAATCGAATTTTCGCGAGCATGTGTCCATCCAAATGGTTTTCTCTTGCTCAAAAACGATATAATACAAAGTATAGTCAAAATGGTGAGTACCATTTTCTATATAAAATTAGCATGACCCATCATGACCAACAAATGACCCTTATAATCGAAATCTCTCGAACGTGTGGCCTAGCTCATTAGTTTTAGCATGCCGAAAAACATTAGATACAAAATTTAGATAAAATCGATTGAGCCGTTTTTTAGATATAATTAGTTTGACCCTGACCCCTTATGATCCAAAATGACCCATTGATCGAATTTTCTCAAAAATCTGTCATAACCCAATGATTTTCTTGTGCCCGAAAACGACAAAATACAAAATTTAGTCAAAATTGCGCGAAACGTTGTCCAGATAAAATTAGAATGACCCAAAAGTGGCCCACTAATCGAAATTTCTCGAACATGTGACCTACCCCAATGATTTTCTCATGCCAAAAATATGTTGTATACAAAATTTCGTTAAAATCGACCCACCCATTCTTTAGATATAGCTTGACCTTGACCCATTAAGACCCACAAATGACCCTTATAGTCGAAAGCTCTCGAATATGTGACTTAGTCCATTAGTTTTCTCGTTTCTAAAAATTTTTACATACAGAATTTCGTTAAAATTGATCCTGCCGTTCTTTAATTATATATAGCTTGACCCAGACCCTTTATGATCCAAAATAACCCATTAATCGAAATTTTTCGAACATGTAACCTAGTCCAATGATTTTATCGGGCCAAAAAAATGTTGCATACAAAATTTCATTAAAATCGATCCACCTGTTCTTTAGATATAGCTTGACCATGATCCATTATGACCCATCATGACCCACAAATGACCCTCATAGTCGAAATTTCTCAAACATGTGATTTAGCTCATTAGTTTTCTCATGTCAAAAAACTGTTACATACAAAATTTAGTTATAATCCATTACGCCGTTCTTTAAATATAAATAGCTTGACCCAGACTCTTAATGACCCAAAATGACTCATTAATCAAAATTTTTCGAACATGTAACCTAGTCCAATGATTTTATCGTGTCAAAAAAATGTTGCATACAAAATTTCATTAAAATCGATCCACCTGTTATTTAGATATAGCTTGACCATGACCCATTATGACCCATCATGACCCACAAATGACCCTCATAGTCGAAATCTCTCAAACATTTGATTTAGACCATTAGTTTTTTCATGTCAAAAAACTGTTACATACAAAATTTCGTTATAATCCATCACGCCGTTCTTTAAATATAAATAGCTTGACCCAGACTCTTAATGACCCAATATGACCCATTAAAATTTTTTGTCGAACATGTAACCTAGCCCAATGTTTTTCTCGTGCCCGAAAACCATAGAATGCAATTTTTAGTTAAAATTGCATGAGAAAATCGCTAGATAAAAAAAGCATGACCCACAATGACCCCAAAAATGACCCACTAACCGAATTTTCTCGAACATGTTACCTAACCCAATGGTCTTCTTGTAATCTAAAATGATACAATATAAAATTTGGTCAAAATCGTTAGAGCCGTTTTTTAGATAAAAATGGCTTGACCCATAATGACCCAAAAATGACTCACTAATCGAAATTTTTCGAACATGTGACCCAGCCCAATAGTTTTGTTGTGCTAAAAAACGATTGGATAGAAAATTTCCTTAAAATCGATCCAGCCGTTCTCTAGATATAAATAGCTTGATCTTGACCCATTATGACCCAAAAAGACCCAATAATCGAATTTTCTCGAACATGTGACCTAGCCCAATGGTCTTCTCGTGCCCGAAAATAGTAAAATCCAAATTTTTGCAAAAATCGTTAGAGCCGTTTTTGAGATAAAATTTACCCACACAGACACACACACACACACACACAATTTTTGCTCGCATTATAGTATAAGATATCTTATTTATAACATTAAAATGTATGTTAGAGAGATATTTTATAATACATACTATGAAATATAAAAATAATAATAATTTATGAATGATTATATAATGATTAAATTTTTTATTAACTGTTTTATGAATTTTAAAATATTTTGTAAAAAAAATAAAGTTTGATTTGCAGTATTTTAAAAAAATGAATATATATATATATATAATATACATATTATAATTAAATGATTTACTTGAATATTTATTTTTATATTTTAGTATTTACTTATTATCAACATTAAATATTATCAAATATTTTCATTATAAATAAAACAGGTGTAATTGTTAATAAATATTATCTTCTTTATTATCTGAATATTTTATAAATAAATATAATAAATTACCATTAATTTTCAATGAAATATTGATATGTAAAATTTCATTTATTGAAATATATGAATATTGTTACTTACTAATATAATAATAATTTGATAATGAACAAGAATGATTGAAATGATTTCTAAGTTATTGAATTATATTTATCAATAATAAATTAGCAAATATGACATTTTTTTATTATCTATATGTATACCTATATTATTATCCATATATACATTATCTATAAAGTACTGACACATTTAATTTTATAATATAGCAACAACAGTCATTTGAAAATTATTTATTACGAATTATAATAACTTATCTTTATCAAATATTCTATTATTTTATATTCAAATATGCTATAATTATTTATAAATTGTATGAAAATTAAGTAATATTATACGATTGATAAATAATTTGATAATAAAATGATAAAGCTAATTAGTATTTGGAATACCATAATTAATTATCTAATTTTATTTGATATAGTATAACTAAAAAATTCTATTATAAATTTAAAATAAATTCTTAATAATAATCTATATCTCTGCGAAGTAATTTTTATTTTTGATAGATGCAAAGATAGAAAGTTAAATGAAAGTCAAAACCTAAAGAAAGTTTTTTAAAAGTTAATATTTTATATATATTACTTATTTTTATATATATTATCATTAAAAAGGTAAATAAAATCAAAACTGAATTACAGTAGAACCCCGCTAATTCGGTCTCCGTTAATTCGGATAATCCGGATCGATTTGGTCAATTTTCTTTTTTTGGAGTTTGAGAAGCGATTGGCTAATTTCCATAACATTAACTTGTTTCGTTGTCGTATTCTGAATAATAAAAACTTTTTCTGAAATCTTTTTGTTACCTTTCAAAGAACATAAAAGTCATTTTCTGTAAGAATGTTTTATTTTATGACATTTTTTTCTAATTCTCCGGACAATCTGGATTTTCGAAAATCCGGATTGGGCCTGGACCCAATTAATCCGAATTATCGGGGTTTTACTGTATTTACATATTTACATCCATAAAAACTGAAAAATATAGAAAGAACATTTTACTGTGCTGCCATCTATGTCTAATTATTTAAACGAATTTATTAAAAGAATTTTATAATTATCTGAATAAATAGCTTTTAAATTTTAATTGCTTATAACTAATTTTTTTTTGTGTTCCAAGAAACCGTATTTTAAAAGGAAGACCATAGTAATAATATTCAATGAAAATGTATTTAATATTTAATAAAATTACATAAAAATGTAGAATAGGATCTGAAATAATAATGCATCTTAAATATGTCAAAATAAAAAATTATTATTTTTAAATTTATATGCATTACTTAAAATAAATTAATGTTTCTTTAAAGATGTAGCATTTTGGCAGCAGAACATTTAAAATAAGATAATCATTCTTATTATTATTATAAAAAAATAACATATATCTGCGTTATAAAGAATAATATACATAAAGGAAAGTAAAAATATATATTTGCAGCAACTTTTTTAGTAGCAATACGTTCAAATTACTCATTGATAAGCTCATTTGCAAAATTTGACTCCTTATCTTTCCAGTAATAAATAATTTCTTAATTGCGTTTGTAATAAAATAATAATTATGTAATATGAGATGAAAATGTCACGCCTGATAAGATAAAAGCGCAAATATGGTAACCCTGTACTTACAATTTTTCTAGTAGAAGAATTTCAATCCAAGTCCACACGCATGCGCAGTTTGTTATTATAGCAATATCGGTTAGGAACGGCGAAAATGCGCCTCGCGATCTGACGACAGCTTGAAAGCAGTCGTAAGTTTAAGCATAAGTGGTTGCGCGTGCAACCACAAATGAAACTACAACTTCTGATTCGCTGACTCCAAGATGTCTTATGCCGAGGCACCGTTATACGAAGTTACGATCGATTGCAGAAACGTCTATTCTACGATTGAGCGTAAGATTTAAGATAGCGATGCACCGTAACCCCAGCCTTAATCTTACATTTTGCCGCTAATTTTTAGGTGAACAAAAGATTCAAGTAGTACCGTTTTTCCTACAACTTTTAATACTATTACTTTCAAAAATGTGGCGCACGAATAATCGAAAAGTACCTTTAATTTTAAATAAATTTAAAAAAGTATAATAAATTAATTTAAGGTATTTTTCCGTTAACCTGACGCAGATGATAAAACTCGAATATTGCTTCGTTCGCATTGCATTTATTTTATTTATTTATTTATTTCAAAACACTGTCACGCCATTTGGAATACATTTAATACATAAATAGGGAAGTTTCATAAGACGTCACAAATCGACCACTGGAGGTCAAACAGTCGTTGTGATTGGTATTAAGGCTCCTATATAACGGGCTGAATCACGACTTCATTAAGTTTCCAAAACGGTTGCCTGATTTGGCGTCTTATCGCGTAGATGGCGAGGTTTCTTTTCTCACCCGTCTGGTATTAAACACGACATCAGCTTCGAAGAACCGGTTTGTTGTATACAAGTGATTAGGTTGGCGGGATATTTGGCGAAATTCTCCGATCCAGATATATTCTTTTAAGTATTTATACACAAATTATTCCCCTTTTTTCTATTTATATGGAATTTAAATACTCTAAACCCATTCCTGAACAGGTCAGAATAATTTTCTGCTAAACAATCGTCCATTTTCAACGATTTTGTAGCTTTAAAGTCATTCAAACGTTTCTCGCCCCATAGGAATCAATGGGAAACAAACGGTAACTGGGAAACAAGATGCTTGACGATTCAGCCTGAGTTATAGGAGCCCTAATTGGTATCTGAGAGGATTATGGGTGTGGCAGGAGGTGAACCGCCCGCATTTGATTGGCGGATGAAAAGTAAATCAGCTGATTGCAACTGCCCTATACATTTAAAATTTATGTTTTTCGATTATATTATTCAAAATTCATGAAAAAAATATTTTAATAAGAAGTATTATAAGAAAAAGGCATTTTATTTCACCATGAAAGCATTGATTCTAAATTGCATGTGCAAATGCAATAAGGAAAGTACAGCTGACGTCACTGTGGGCAAAATTACTGTTGATCCACAGTAATTTCTTGCCCGTCTTTAAGACTCCTTCTCTACACAAGAATATAAAGCGATGTGATTGGTCTACGACTTGTCCAATTTGTCTGCGATTAAAAGCTCTTTTGTATGATTGGTTAACGTCGCCATGATTATTCCTGTAAGGATCGCTAAAACAACAAGTTGGAAATTGCACGTAAAGCGTAGTAAATGAGGTATGTTCGTATGATAACAAAGTTTTAAAATATCACTCTCATATATCAATCTCATAAAATTGTAAATAGTTAATTACAATTGCGTACCAAATAATGTTCTCCCTATATCATTATGTAATGGAATACTTTTGTGTGGCCTTGTAAATCAATAACAAATGTTCTTTGCACCACAGATTGTGCAAAATGTATATATAATATGTACTTTATAGATACATATGCATTTTATTATGTTCGAATGAGTGTAACACCATTAAAATGCATTCGAAACATTTTCCCCCATTGACCGTAATGTATCGAAATACTTTTGATTGCCCTTGTAATTAAACTATCCATCCGATTTTGATAAAATTTGAAATAACTCGACAAAATTAGGTAATAATTATGTATTTTAAATTTGAAACGATTAGAATGCATTTGAAACTTTTTTCCCCATTGACCGTAATGTAACGGAATACTTTTAATTGTTCCTGTAATTGATCTGTGCATCCGATTTTCATAAAACTTGAAATGACTCGACAAAATTATGTAATAATTATGTATTTTAAATTTCAAATGATTCGGTTGGGTAGTTTTTGCGTTGTTATATGCGGACAGACAGACGGACGGACGGACTGAACGACAACAATAGGTGCTACCGTATTTGCATAATTACGAACGCACCTAAAAATGTAATTGGTAGATTGGTTGAAAAAGGCGCTTGTTAGTAAACATGCCCTTTCCTTATAAGGAAAGGGCATGTTCCTTATAAGTAAAGGGGTTCGTGCTAGGGTAAACGATAATAACGTCCAAAAATTTCAGGGCAATCCGAGTGTATTTACGGGAGTTAAAGCGCGGAAAGACGGACAGACAAACCGAATGCATAAGCATTTTTCAACTTTGTTGGAAAGTGCTAAAAAAAGAAAAGAAAGAAACTTTTTTCAAATAAAATTTTTGTCAAGTTTTTTTTTCTTATCCAGGTACCAAATATAGTCAACAAATAGGATAAATCGCCAAATCTTGCTCCAATGGATTGATTTTGAAAATAAATACTTCTTTTAAACCATACAAACATTTCTCTTATATTTACATTAATACATTTTTAAATAAAATTATTTCTCATTAAAACTGCATTTTTTTTTTTTTTCAAATAAAATCATTAACAGTTTTTTTCATTTTATTTTTCAGGCTATTTGTATCTTTTAATTTCTAACTGGTATACTCATTTCAGTTTTTAACAAAATTATAAAATATTATGCTGTCGCCAAAATCTTAAACTTATACCAATGGCAACCTCATTGTCCAAAATAACAGAACTTGGTTTTCGTATATAGTATAGTGTTCTACGTAGATTAATTGTATACAATTAATCTACATAGAACGATGTACTATGTACGAAAACCTTCCTTAAAATAATATCTATCTAACAGTAACTAACTGTATAAACTATCTAACTGTATTTTATGTATATAAGTAGATTAATTCTATCGATTCTAGAGCTCTTAAATAGGATTCTATCATACAAGTTACTGATGTTCATTCTATTTTTAGACTCTGTAGTATTTTGAACAAATAGCTTAAGATGTTGTCTGACATAAAACTCATTAGCAATTCATCATGCCCGAGTAGCGATTTTAAACTTTCGATAGCCTTTTCATAATTGTCGCTAGTAGGCGGAAAACTATCAACTATTTCGCGGGCTCTTGTACTCTCTCTTATGCACCGAATTAAGTGTTGGAATTTATCCCGATTTTCAATAACATTATTTTCATGAATTCTTTTGAATCGGCTCCAAAAAGAAAGCCAATCTTTAATATCTGAGCTAAATTTGACCAGATCTATTTTTGGTAACTTTAATTTTTTTTTTTTTTTTTTTTTTTTTTTTTTTTTTTTTTTTGTTACAGGCGAGGATGTTGCTGAATTCGCATACTGCAATTTTAGATTTTTTTTTTTTAATAAATTTCAACGCTCACGCTAACTTTATCCATGTTTTCATTCTTTTCTTCTATGGCGTTGTATTCAGCTTCGTACTCTGCCATATCGGAATTTTCTAACATGTTATTACTTATCTATTTGTCTTAATCTACCAAAAGATAGTAAATTCTTTTTAAACTAGCAAAAGTAGATTTAATATTTTCTTCCTTAGGATTATCTTCTTTTAATAAATTCGTTAATGCTTTGTAAGTTTTGGAAAAATTAGCTCTAATCGAAGAGCCCTTTTTAATTGTCTGAGCGTAGCGAAGTCTTACACTCAGAGTACGTAACGATATTAAAAGTCAAAAAATTTTTTTCGTCAAGCAAATCTCAAAAAGTACTTGTCGGATTTCGATTCTGTTTGTACCAGAAAGTACCTATGAAGGTAATCTGGTGAATGCACCTACTTTTAAAAATTAATTCCAAATAGTTTAAAAGTTATATTAAAAAAACTGATAAAAAAGCACAATTTATTTGCATACGTCACAGAAATTTGGTGTGCGCGATTTTCACCGGCTGGATATTTTTGTAGATAACCAAATCAGTACATGGAGTAAATAGTAATCATTTACGCACTCAGAAATATTGAATGCAATAAAACATTTTAAAATTTAATCATGCAGGAAAATAAAACTGTTATTTTTTTATATTAAAAAAATGTCATAAAAACTTTGATTTTGAGATTTTGTGATAATCACTTAATAGCATTTTTTGATCGCTAAATGAATGTTTTATATATTTCGCGTGTGAAAATTAGAAACAATTACGTTTTTAAATAAAAAGTTTCTTTTATGACATCATTTTCCTTTTATATTTTTTTTTATTGCATGTTTTCTTTTAACTTATATTTTGTTTGTGTGTGGAAGTCAATTCTGGTCACTAATCTTTCGGCACGGATACCACAAGCGCATCAGATTTGGCGCAATTTTTTTCAAAGCCCATTTGGCAAAAGCTCCGTTTTCAAATAACGCTTACATACACATTTTTAAAACATTTTCTATTTTCAAAAAGAACTTACAGTAAATAAAATAATACTAATAATTAATAACTATAAAAAGAAATATTTTATATAATTAAAAAAGGGAAATGAAAGTAAATAAACATTTTATGAGTAAATAAACAAATAATAAATAAATAAAGCCAATAAATAAATAAAGATCAAAATGGCATTATGTTACCATCTCAGGTAAAATAATGCCATTTTGACGCCCTGGTGCATATGTGACGTCTTTTCCCATTTTTCATCCATTTCCTGTTGGCATACAACTTTGAAATTTGGAATATGTATGCATACTTGGGAGCAATACTGGAATTAGACATTGATTTTTTTTTATTATTCGATCCAAAAAGGGGCAACGGGGGCTATTTTTTAAAGATTTATATAATTTATACTGCATAAAGGAGCCACTTACCTATTTTTATATACAAGAAGTAAGTGGTATGTAAAAACAATTATAGTATACATAAATAAAATACTTGAGTTAATATACTAGAGATATAAGCACCGGGTTTGGCGAGATTTTTTATGCCAATTAGGCGAAAACATCGTTTTGATTACCAGATACATATAGCATGCTATAATAACACGTTATTTATTTATTTCAAAATGGAAAAAAAGGAATAAACGAAACATTTTCTGTTATTAAAAAAAAAAGAAATAACAATCAATAAATGATAATATTTTTAGAACAAACAATTTATTATAACATTTATATGATAACCAGCATGTTAGGCAACTGAACGCCATTTTGGCACCAGTTAGGTACCTCGGTGTGTATAGGGCATATATGTGCCATATTTATTTGTAAAACTGAGCATGAACATTTACCAAGTATGTTTTCATAGTCACTTATATCTTTTTGCAACATAGCGCACCTTTCGAAGCTAAAACTGCACAAAAGAAAAAAAAATCAATATTTTCAGTATATATATATATATATTTTTTTTAATGTAATGCACATTTTGTAATCAGTAGGCTCGATAATCAGACCTCGTTTTTTTGCTTTAAAAGATGATATTTCATACGACGTCTTTTTTGGATTTGTCGTTTTTCCATATTTCATAGTATGCGACTACTCGTTTTGTAACTTTTTTTGTAACTTTTTTTGTAACTTTCTTCTTTATTAACAGCGACATTTGGATTTTCTATTTAAATAAAAATTCTTCTAAATACAAAGAATTTTGTTAAAATAAATAAATAAATGAAATGCGGACATCTATTGCTCAAAACACAAAATTTTTCCTATTTAGTTAATAAAAATCAGTAAAAACATAATTTTTATGATAATAAAAAGGTGACTTATGTAATAACAAAGTCATATATTATGTACGTTATGGATTAAGTATGAATATTTCTCCACCATTTATAAATAATAATAATAATAAAATAAAATGCGGACAGACCAAAGTCTATATTTGACTGAAAACAACAACCATTTTCTAAATGCTTTAAAAAAAATGGCTAATGAAAAGTGATGTTTCAAAAGTATTATGAAATTAGTTAAAAACCATTTATTCTAAACTAAATGAATAAAAGATTTATATTTTTAATGGAAAAAATGGAATTTGAAAAATTATTGGAAATTTATCACCATAGATGTATCAATATTACAATCAGTACCTTGTGTGCAAAAGGGAACAATTAGCAATACTTTTTGTACCCGAAAAATGGTCGTTGCTTTTTTTTTTACGAAATATTCCTATACAGAGATGCCAAGACCCCGCTTATTGCACAGCAGAATTTTCTTATAGGAAAAGTTATTTTTTAAATCCGCAGAATGTTCCAATTTAATAAAACATTTTCTGTATTAAAATACCGGTATCCAAAATGCCGGAGACTTAGCAATTTTGCCTATAACATTTTAATTAATCACGGTACTTTTTTTAATCGGATTCAAATTTAGTGAAGACAACGTTTTTTGGCCGAAAGCACAACGTTTTTAGGCTTTTTTCCACATGTGTAACTACGATACAATTCTTTGATGCTGAAATAAAATGTTTTGGCTTATGCTATTATTGTTTCCTCTTATTTATTTATTTGAATTTTAAATAAGATGACTCAAAATCGTGTTTTTTAAATGTACGGAAAAAATGCATTTCGAGAGAGGGCGAAAAGAACAATATTTGGCGATTTATTACCTGCGTTTTTCAAAGTGTCTTACTACATTGTATTTAATACTCTTCACAATACTTCGCTGTTATATGGACTTAGGCGCTTTTATAAACAGTTTAACGTAATTCGGGCTTAAGAAAGTGTGTTTTTTACTGAATAATACAAATAAATGAAAAATGAATACTAAGAAATACTAATAAAGAAAAATGAAGCATTATATTGATCTATGTATATTTAAAAATGCATCTGCTAGCACTAATTAGATAATTTATGTGTATATAATAGGAGATAAATAGCTTTTGATTCTGTATTTCTATGCTATAAAACATTAACGTTTGTATGTTTTTCGTTATCATTGAGAGTGCCTAGCAGATTTAAAAAATGTTGGTAACCATCTTTGCTACAAAATATACTGTATTTTGCGTAGGAATAATAATCACCATCAATGCACGAGCAAAAAAAGTTCTAAAATTGAGAATTCTTTGATGTTAATATAACTAAAAAATTAAAATCTTTTTTTTTTTTTTTTTTTTTTTTTTTTTTTTTTTTTTTTTTTTTTTTGCAACTTTTAAGATATAATATTCTCGTTATGAACGATTTCTAAAACATTCGACAATTTAATTTCACAAATTAAGCATTTTTTTTTTTTCTAGAAAAAGTTTTAAACCCAATTTATTGAAAATGTTGCAATTTCTAGGATACTGTTGGGGTCAGAAACTATAACTTTGGCATCACAGTAACTTATAAGATGTAAGTGCTCGTTTAGGACAAATTTTTAAAAAAGGATGCCTTAACTCTTATCGACAACCTCATTGCATCCGTGGAAAACAGATATTCAACATTATAAACTATTCGGACGGATTTCACACCATATAAAATACGCTCCATTCTCTTCAAACATAATAGTTTATATTATTTATAGTTTCTCAAATCGGTGCGAAGCTTCTGTTTATGCTCATGACATCATTTCAAAGAGTTATATTTCCAATATAGGAAAATTTGGTGTTTTATTTTCTATATTACTTTTAATATTTGGCTTTTTTCCAACTTTATATCCATGCATGGTTTACTTTTCTTTTATAAAAATAGTATATGCAACTTTATATATAAGATTTTGTAATTCTATGATTCAATATACTTATTATCATCATATTTTATCACAATGAATGACCAAGACCAATTAAAGGTAACATCTTATTTTCTTTACTTATCGCAAGTTATTAAATGTGTATTCTCAGCAATATCGCTCAGACTAATCCCTCTGAGGGAAGTCTTAGTTAATAGATCCATATTCATAAAAAGAAATAAAGTACATAAAACAATACCTTTTTAAAGATCACGTCTTCTGTTCACCAGTAAAATGTCTCTAGTACCTACCTGAATACCATTTCATTCAGTCGTACTTTACTTATTTATTAAATTAGTTTATCCGACTCCAGTTAATTCAGCTTATTTACAATAATATTTAAACTTAAGCTTTAACGTACGCATAAAATAGCCAACTCTTTAAAAGGGCATTTTTATTCTAATAACAAAATCATTTTGTTGCCAACAACACAAAAGAAATCACAATCTACTTACAACATTAAATGATTTGAAATTACCATATTTCACTTTTCAATCAATACATTATTACTTTGAGTTACGATTGATTTGTATCTTACGATGGTCTTTATGCGACTGTCGCTTCGCAAAAATTGGCTTATAATGGCAACTTTGATGACTACTTTGAAAACTGTTTTGCTTTTCAGAAGAAGTGCACATTACTATTCAGATTCTTCGTCTTTTAATAAAAACACCTGTAACATTGTTGAATTTAAGAACAAAAATGATTTTATGAATGTGTTAATAAGTAATAAATTTGGATTTGTAAAATTGTTGAGTAACCTAACATATTGTATTATTTAAATTTCAAATAATGATTGGTTTAGATCAGAAGCGCCAACTTTTTTAATTTTTAGTGGAATGGGAGAGAATTGGAGAGATGAAGGGGCAGATCTTCCTATATGTACTTTATATTTTCAGATGGTGTATGGGAATATTCCTTGTAAAAAATTCTATAGCGATTTCTAGCGTTTTTTTTTTATTTCACTGTGCGCTTAACTCCCTGGAGTCAGTGTTCATGATGTATTTAACTTCTCATACTGTTCATTAGTTGAAAAATAAAAGTTTTTAAAGTTTAGGAAAAGGTATAAGATTTTTTAACCTACTTGTATCGTATTGTATAGATATTTGCACGTGAATCCTTTCAAAGAAAAGTAAAAATTAATATTTAATCCACCAAAAAACAACTTTTCAAAAGTAAAAAAAAAAAAAAAAGGCCAAGCTTTAAAATATATATATATATTAAAGTTGTGGCTAAAGAATGATGTGATATCAAATTTCCAAGCTTATATTATGGTTCTTATTTAGCATTTTCCATTTAAAATTACCATTTTTAAGTCGAGTACCTTCGTATATGTTGATAAAAATCCTTTTCCCCCATACAAATATATCATAACGTGTTTCTGAAAATTCATTTTTTTTTTAAATTATGCATGATGGGCTTGGCGGCCATCTTATATATTTCACACAAATTTCTATCTACCCAAATCCATAGTCAAAATCCGAAATTCAAAATTGTTACTTAAGCCGACATTTTAAGCTTTTCCTTTAAGGACTTTTATTCACGGAATTTTATCTTACAAAACAATAGTGATTTATCTAAAGGATTCACCTTGTAATTTATTTCACAAACTAATTAGTTATTTTAAAACAATGGAAATCAGTTTATTTTCTCACACTGTCGGTCTTTTTGAATTTATCAGTTTGCAGTTGAAAATCAAAGTTCGACATTTTACTAAAGATAACATTATATGCCTTTCCTTTACGAAATTGTGTACTTAGAAATTTGTTTGTTAAAATAAAGGTAATATATTTTCGTGATTTTTCGATGATTATTTTTTAAGAGTAATTAACCATTTAAAAGCAGTAACAATCGAATTCCTTTCTAAAATCAAAAATCTTTTTTAATTTATTTCTCTGTAGCTAAAATCAAAAGTTCTAAATTGCTGTTAATACAAACTTATTAAGATTTTCTTTACGAACTTGGAGGCTTAGAAATTTGAGTAAAATATGGGAAAATGGCCGCCAAGCCCATTATGCATAATTTAAAAACATTTGAATTTTCAGAAACACGTTATGATGTATTTGTATGGGAGAAAAGGATTTCTACCAACATATATGAAGACACTCGACTTACAAATGGTAATTTTATTAGATGGAAAATGTTAAATAAGAACCATAATATAAGCTTGGAAATTTGATATCACACCATTTTTTAGCCACAACTTTAATCTTTTTTTTTTTTTTTTTTTTTTTTTAAGCTTGGTTTTTTTGTTTACTTTTGAAAAGTTGTTTTTTGGTGGATATCATTTCTTTTTTTTAAACAGATTTATAATTTAAACAGTTCTACTCAATCTAATTAAAGTAACTTTTTGTATAGGCTCTGTAAACAGTGAGCAAACATAATATTTATTTTTTTTCTTTGATTTTTTTTTGGTCAGTCCCCTAATTGTCGTCCTTATAAAATGGACATTGATAAATATGGAGTTTAATATAATCTTTATAATTTTGAAGTTTTAGAAGAGTACGATAAGTATATATTTTTAAATATTTGACAAAATGTCTAAAATTGAAAGTGTCCGATCATTAATTTCCATATAGTGTAATTGAGGTTCATAGAATTAAATAGAGCATTCAGATAAAATATTATAACTCCGCCGTCATAAGTTTTTTTTTTTTTTTTTTTAACCTTATAAGAACGTATGTAAACGAGAAATTTACATAATCAAGTTTAAATATAGAGGGGCTTAAAAGGAAAGTCACTGTTTACATTTCTTATTTTATTGCAATAGAAATAATTTTTGTCAGATGTCGATGCGGTTTGTTTTAAAATCTCTCAAAAATTTCATGATATTTTTAACGGTGTACATACAGCCATGTCACATTTTATATTTGTAACCTTAAAAATATTTAATAACCTGTAATTTATTTATTTTTTAAAATTATGATTTTTTTTAGGATCAATTACTAGCTAGCATTTACATCTTAAGATGCGAATAGACCATCATTCTATTGTTATGAATATCGACATCTTTTTTTTTTTTTTTTTTTTTTTTTTTTTTTGATGTGTGTGTGTGGGCAAGGGGTGTTCTTCATCTTTAATGGTTTTTAAAGCAAACTGACTGATGTCTGGTAAAAGAGAAAACTTTCCGTCAAGTAGAGCTAAACTCCTTACCTCTTGACCCGTTTTTGATTCCCCACATCATTTTATGAATAAACGAAAAATATGCGGAAAAAAAAAAGATTTTCTTGAAAAATAATATTAAAGGATGACAAAACAAGCATTTTCACAGACGTCATACACGCACCACATTGGCGTGATTTTTTTCCGATGCAAATTTGGCGAAAACTTTGATTCCAAATACAAATTATTTCTATATATTTTTTAACATTTTCTGTAATTGTAAAACGGAAATAATAATAAATATAAAAAATAAATTAATAAACATAGAAAAAAAAATTATATCATTTAAAAAATAATAATAAATGTAGCTGGGTTATCGTGTGAGGCATCTCCATTTTGTTGCAATCACGCCAATGTGGTGCGTATGTGACATCTGTGCTCATGTGTTTAAACACAGCCTTAAACCTAATTATAATATATCAGGGTAATCGAAATTTTAGAACGTTTATTGATCGTACGGGGACAGTGGTGTTGCAATAGAAAAATATATACAGGGTGATACTAAATTGTTTTTACAAAAAAAGAGGGGTGATAGTACACATCAAGACAAACAATATTAAATAGGAAACCAAGGGTCCAAAACATTTTCCAAAGGGTATAGCCACCATTAAAGTTTAGGGCCCAAAATTTCAAATAAACATAAAATACGGAAAAAATTGGTCAATTGATTGTGGTTTTCGCTAAAACTATTCTGTATGTCAGCACTTTCTTGAAAATAAATCATAAAGATAAATTTCAAAAAATGCCGATAGATGCCGCTTTAGACTTTGGAGTAACGGACAACTATTTTTTGCATCTCATTAAATGTTTTCGGAAGCTTAGACTTGAACTTAAATTTTGAGATCAAAATCTGAATAGTTGAGATTGGTTAAGTAGTGTAAACTGTTCAGAGGGGTGGGGGTGGAGGAGGAGGAGGTTCAAATTATAAATGGTTATAAAGAACCGAAAAATTGGTCTATTCCTTTGCAGTTTTCGCTAAAACTACTCTTTAAATCAGTATTTTCTTGAAAATAAATTTTAAAGATAAATTTCAAAAATGGAGGGCGCCTTAAAATTTGGAGTAACGTACCACTATTTTTAACGTTGTTTATTTTATCTCATTTAATACTTTCAAATGCTAAGACTTAAACTTATATTTTAAGCTCAAAATCTGAATCGTTGGAAGTAATTAAGTAGTGCAAAATTGAACTGTGTTCGAGGGGGAAGCAGAGTTAAATTTCATCTCCTGAACACAGTTCAGTTGGCGCTTCTTAGCCACTCCCAACGATTCAAAATTTGAGCTCAAAATTTAAGTCTAAGCGTTTGCAAACATTTAATTAGATACAAAAAATAACGGTTAAAAATAGTTGTTGGTTACTCTAAAGTTTAAGGCACCCTCTAATGAAATTTTTTGAAATTTATCTTTAAAATTTATTTTTAAGGAAATAATGACATAAAGAATAGTTGAACTGAAAACCGCAAACGAATCGACCAATTTTTCCCTTTTTCATAATCATTTGAAATTTGAACCTCCCCCCCCCCCCTTGAACACAGTTCAGTTTGCTCTATTTAACCACTGGGCGAAAGAATAATATTCCTGAACAAATTTAAAATAGATATAGTGTACAATGCACTTGCAGGTACTATCCTGAAGCGAGAAGTTATATCTTTTCTCCAACAGAGATGCATTCGAGCGCTTGAATCGCGTTTGTGTGGTTTGCTACAGTTTGGACAAAACTTTCCACCCGGGTACAATCAGATTTTGTAGGACCATAGATATAGTAAAATAATTATATTACTATATCTATTTTATCTAAAATCTTCTCAACCAATCAATTTTTATATCCATATGTTATGAAAAATACTTGATTTTGCACCCCAAATTTTAGTAAAATTTAGGGTGATATTGAAAATCTGTTTTGTTCGGAATCCTACCGACCAATTAAAATAAAGGCACTTTTATCGTGATACAGATAGACTTTGCACTGTTGTCGAAACGAGATTGACCATTTCAGATGTCTGTACCTTTTCAAACTTTTTTTTGTTTTAACATGCAGCTTGATTAAAGCGCAAAATCTATCTGGATAGTTTGGACAAAACTTTACCTTACAGCGCCTAGAACTTTAGCTCATTGGGAATACATGGAGAAATTAGAACATACTGTATCACTTGCCGTACGGATAAGCAGAAAACATCTTTACTCTTTATTGTGATCATGTCACTATAGTAACAGATATTTTTTCTGTGTGGAAAGTACGTTTCGCAAAATTGGAAAATTCTACCTTTAATTTTGCTCTAAGCAAATTAAAAATATATTGCTGATGCTTATGAAGTACGTATGTTAACTTATTTTCAAACATGCGTCCACATAACATATAGAAATATTTAAATGAACTTTATAATTTGACATTTATAATTACATCTACATGAATCGCCGAATACAAAATAGTAACAAAAAATAAAAATGTTTAGAATGTAATTTCTGCCGATGATATGAATCATTTGCTTAATGAATGAGTTGTTTTTGTCAATCAAATTAAGGAGAAATAACAGGAATTTGGATATAATATTTGTCTTCTATTCGGTTCAAAGTTTTACTGAATCAAATTTTGATTTAAGTTACCAAGTCTTTGGTAACGGAATTACAGATCAAAACAAATTTACAAGTTTTATTGAAATTTAGACTATTTTTCTTAAATTCTGAATTTTTGCATTTATATTTGAAAAAGTTCTCAAGTAATATAGAAATTTTTGAGAAACTTTTTAATGCTTGGTAACGGAATTGCAGAAAAAAGACAGAATAAATGTGTTGTTTGGTAAAATTTAAATTCCTGTGAATCTTATCGTGCTTTCATTGTTTTTTAAACTACATGTTGTTAGAAACATTTGTTGCTGAAAAATACTCATTTGTGAATATTTTTAATTGCCATTTAAATTACTACATCAATGGTAAGTTAACAGAATGACATCCGAAAATCCAGCTTTTTAAATTCATAATTTTATTTCTGTTACCAAGATACAATACAAATGTATCGGTCATTTTACTTTACATTTTACTTTACTTTTTTTTACTACACTTTTACAAATTTATCATCTTTAAAAGATAAATGACCTCAGTGATCCATTTATGGTTCAGAAAGTATCATCAAACCATCTTGAGAGGACTAACGTACGTAACTTAACATAAAAATTACATATAACCGAAAGGTTTCTTTTGAAAATATTGGTGCTGTATAATGGTGTGTAATTTCTATTTTCTTGCTTGAAGAAGAAGGTGTATATCTGAAATTTAGTTTTCTATTTCACTTCATGAGGTGTAATGTGCATTATTGTGTACAGAAAAAACAAAAAATATAGGTATAAATTTCAGTAGCTAGATAAGATGCACGTAGAAGTTTTATTGAATCCTTCTCCCTTCAGAACATGATGATAAGCAGAGGTGGGTTTCTGACGTCAGAAACTGGTTTTTGACATTACAAGCATCAAAAATTGGTTTAAACCATCAAATACTGGTTTAAACTGTCAAAAACTGGCTTAAACCGTCAAAAACATGTAATGTGCCTTAAAACATTTTAAGAACAAGAGGGAAACATTGAATAAGTCTTAATGATTTAAGTAATTTTTTATTTAACATTAATTATTGTAATTTAATTACAAAAATTCAAATTATTTTAATTGCAATAAAACATTTTTGTTTTTTAGAATATTCAAACAGAAGAAAATGATTTTATGCAGTTAATAATCTGGATCAATTTTATCCTGCAGCATCCTATAGCACATAACCAATTTAGCACATCTATTTACACCCAAACGATTTCTGAGTTTAGAGTGTATGAAATTAAAGTTGGGAAATACTCTCTCAATTGATGCTGAGCTAGCAAGGCTTGATAGCAGAAGCATTTGCTTGTTGAGGAATTTTGGAGGCAGACCAAATTTTTGAATTTATGACAGTTTTTTTTTTTTTCTTCTGGAAATAATATTTTACAATACAGTAATAGTGAATTTTTAATATTACATCTAATGTTGTATAAGTGATATTTAATGTGAAATGTTACATATCAGTGTAGTATTTGAGGTTTCTGACAAGGTTTTTGACATGATGGTTTAAACCATGGTCTAATCCGTATAAAACCGCACACTGTCAAAAATTTGCCAACCCAACCCTGATGATAAGTCAGCGTCAATTAACTGGTAGTCGCTTTATTGGACAGAATTTTAACTGTTTGGGAATACAGTAGACTCCCTCAAATCCGCACAGCTTGGGACCAGAGGTTTTGCAGATTTTAGAATTTTGCAGATTTCTGGTCATTGCTTTGTTTACATTTTTTAAAAAGTAATTTGAATGTAATTAATAATGAAATCATAAGTATAATGAGTACTTACAATATGCTAAAATATTTATATAAATGATAAACTAAAATAATTAAAATTTAGATAGTTTTTAAAATGATAAAAATACTAAAAGTAAAGGTCAAATTAATGATCAATAATGTACAATTAAATATTCATTATAAAGATGAAATGTGTTTTTCCTAAATTATTCAATGAAACTTGTCTCATAAAGGCATATTACTAATTCACATCAAAATCATAAAATAATGAAGCTTTATTTCAGGTTTAGCCAGACTTAATAACTAAAAAAGCTTGATTAATATATAAATATATTTGGTAAGATTGTGATTACCAATAATATCAGCAATATCTTTATTTTTTCAGAAATAAGTTATTCTTTCTTCATAAAAAAACATGAATTCAATAACCTTAACAAAAATTACAAATTAAAAAATATATGGAATTGATGTAAAACGAAAAAAGCCAAATTTGGCACCTACATCTGAATTGAATGTTTCATTGTTTACATCTGTAAAATATGTGCGGATTTTAGAGAGTTGTGGATTTTAGGAGTGCGGATTTGAGGGAGTCTACTGTATTTATTAAAATAACTAATAATTGTAATAACTAACCTATTTAAAAATATATATATATATATTTTTTCCAAGATAGATGTACAGTAATATACTATATACCTTGCTGCAATATACTACATGAAAATAATAATAATAAAAAACATGGGTGGGTCTGCTAATTCATTGTATAGAAATCTGAAAAAAGTTTTTTTTTCCCCCATCTTTGTATCTACAGAAATAATACAAATTAACAATCAATAATGTTTTTTGTATTTTCGAAAATTTCTAATACATTGTTTCTTGATAAAATCCAAATTATTAAAGAAATTGATAAAATAACAATACACAAAAGTTATTCCATCATTTTTCTTAGAAGTTTTAAGTCCTGATGGCAACTAGAATATTTGGGTTTATGAGCTACTGGCTCCTTTAAAAATTTTGGAATCTGCACCTATACTTTTTCAAAATTGTTTGTTTCTCAACTTATATTTATTGGTTCAGTTTTTATTATATTAATTAGATTGATTATATATTTTATAAAATTTACTGTAATATTCAATGAATATTTAAACCTTTTTTTTTTCTTGTAGATCAGTACATGGCTCAGCTTCATTGTAAATCTAATGATGATTGTTCTGCTGGTATTCGTATGATTTGTGAGCACAAAAAATGTACCTGTAGACATGGAGAACTATTTATTGACTATATAAAGTTTGGCTGTTTTGTGAAAGGTTTGTGGTAGTATTATTCCTTTTTAATCTATATATATATTACAAATTTAAAATTTTTTTGCCAGAACTAACCTTTATACTATCTTAATTTTCTTATAATAATATTCCGTACTTACTTCAAATTATTAAATTAAAATCTTGTTTCTAAATTTAATCTGTTAATCCTTATACAGACGATAAAAATTCTTAATTTGCCTTAAAAAACATTATTCCAGTATGCGTAAATTTAAAAAGATGACTCTAAATTAAAAATATTCTTAATTAAAACTTTATTTCTTAATATTCCAAATAAAACTGATTTCTTCTATGTTTTTTTTCAACCCAGTCTTATTAAATTTATTCCAAAACCATACCTTTCAAAAAATATCATTATTTTATTTTATCTATTTATTTATTTTTCCTACGTCAACCTTTGATGTGTGCATATTAATAAATTCATATCTTTTCTTTTTCTCTTAAAATTAATCATTTATAAAAATCGTCTGCCTAAGATATTTAAAATTCTGAGTCAATTATAAATTGGTTAAATAATATTTTTTTTTAAATAAATTTATCGTCTGTTTAAAAATAGCCTCGTAGCTGGACAAGAATTCTGTTTACATAAAAGAATGATGGTTTGAGGTTACAGAATGTTCCAGTACTTTCTTTTTTAGTTTAGAAGGTGGAAGTCTCGAGATGAGAGAGAAGATTTCTTGGGTTGCTTCTTCGATGAGGACAGCTCGCTGAAATAATGATGGAATTTTTGCAAAAGGAGCTTTTCCTTCCTCATTATTACGAATTTAATAAATGAATTTACAGCAGCCCATGACTAATTATTGGATCTTCTACATTTATTATTTTATTTTGTTTTTTTTCCTCGCTTGCCATGACTATGTGTTTCTTTTTAACCAGTGGAAATAATTCGAGTTCTCCTTAAATCGTCACATATATATATATATATTCATTTTTATGCTTATTTCTAAAAAAATATGAGGGACAAAATATGAAATGCATGAAACCTGATCAATAAAGAATAATCAAAAGGTATTTTTTTTCACATAATTTATTGTATAGGAATTTAATCCTATGTTGCATTGTAAACTTAATGTTTAATGAATGTGCAACAATTGTTTATTTCTTTTCCCAAGTATGTCAGTAGTATCTAATGCAAGTTCAGACACATTCATTTAGTATTACCTATAGCAACATGTAATAAGAAATATGAAAGTTTGATTCCATCTGAAGAAACCATAAGTCAAAGCAGTGGCGTAGCTAGCAGGGAGTGGAGGGCATGTTCAGCCCCGGGTGTCACCCATCTTAGCTACACCACAGTGTCAAAGTCTATGAAATTCTACAGAATTATGAAGTATGTACTTCCCTATAGCATAGCTAGAAGATGGTTTAGATGTTTAAGAAAAAGAGATAATCACTTTTCATTTCCGTAGGCAATAGATACTCAATGTAGTCTGAACTTGTATGGTTATGCAAGTGGACTGGCATACAATTAGAAAAAGTTAAATGAAAAATTTAGTGTATTTTCATTAGGCATTTTAAGCATAAAAAATTAAAAGGAGAACAAATATGTTTGTGGTCTGCAGAAAAAGTAAAAATTAACCTGCATAAAAAAGGAAACTTTTGACCTGAACTGTAATTTATGGCAACTGTATCATGATGTATTGTTTTGGGAAGAGTTATAAAAATTTTCAGTCTCATTTTGTACTTGTTCTTTTTTTTCACATTCTGTAATAGAGGTATTTTTATATTTGATTCTTAAAAAGAAGAAAAAACTGGTACTTTTTAGTTAGGCAGGTGCCAGTATAGGTCAAAATTAAAAATTTTCACCAATAATCCTTGGCTGTACACTGATTTTTTTCACTGGTCTGCTTTTTTCAACCAGCCAGTAACAAAATTATGAACACTTCATAAAAAATTGTGCTTTTTTTCTAACTATCAACATTGTACTAATTTACTAATATCTTTTACTTACTATTCAATAAGATTACACAAAGGAGGGGGGGGATTCTGAGTCAGAAAGAAAAAGATCTGAAATTCACAGCAAATTTTCTGAAAGTTATCGTAATTTCGTGTAGATAAGTCACAGCTCAAACAATTCATTTTCAACCCAGAAAATCCATTCAGTAATTTAAGATAAATATATACCGCGATACAAAATGTTGCAGTTTACTTTTGAAAATTTCTGGGTCGAAATAGAAGTTGAGCTGCTTGTTTGAGATGCAGCTTATCTACACGAAATTACAGTATAGCAGAGCGGAAGGGAAGGCTAAGAGTAAAATACACTTCTGGTACTATAGTTTTTTTTTTCATGACCTTTTGACGAAATTTGCTTTTTTTAGCAATTTTATGAATAAATTTGTTTTTACGCGACCTTTTGATGAAAATTAGAGTTTTTTTTGTAAGTCTTAGATAAAAATTGCAGGATCCTTTGTGATCTTTTGACGAAATTTGAAGTTTTATAGCAATTATTGAACAAAATTTAAATTGTTTAAGTGATTTTTTTTTTTTTTTTTTTTTTTTTTTTTTTGACGAAATTTAAGGTTTTTGAAATTTTTATACAAAACTTAAGGTTTTATCAAAAAAATTTTGATGAAATTTGCAGCCTTTTGAAGAAATTTGTGGTTTTATCACAATTGTTTGCCGATTTTTGCTCTCTTATTAAAAATTTTAGACAAATTTGCAGTTATTTCAGGATTTTCAATGAAATATGTGATTTTATTGCAATCTTTTTTTAGAAAGTAACAGATTTTCTGCAATTTTTTGACAAAATTGCCTTATTTTGCAATCTTTGACAAAAATTTGTGGTTTGTTCCTGCGATTATTCAGCAAAATTTGCATTTTTTGCGATCTTTTACGAATTTTGTCTCTTTTCACAATCTTTTGATGAAATATGTTTTTTTTTTACCATTTTTTGACGAAATTTGCATTTCTGGCAATATTTTAATGAAATACGTGTTTTTTTTTCTGTGATTTTATACGAAATTTGTTTTTTAGTAATCGTTTGACAAAATTAAAATTTTTTTCTGCCATTATTTGTCAAAATTTGCATGTTTTTTGCAATTCTTTCAGGAAATTTGAAATTTTGGTACTGCTCTGTTATCCCGTCGACTAATTTCGCCAAACTAATAGTCAATTTATAAATATTGACATAATTTTAATCTTAAATAACGAAAAAACAAATAATTAGTAGAATATTAATAAAAATACAAATAAAAAGTCAAAATAAAAATCACTTACTAATGACATTTTAAACAAGTGAATCGTGTTTAATGTCATTGAATGTGACATTCATGATCATCCATTATTGGCACTTAATCTTATAGTTTGGCGATAATTTTTTGGTCGACGGGATAACCTAGTAGTACCGAAATTTTTTTTGCAATTTTTGAACGAAATATGCTTTTTTTCTCGCGATTCTTTGACGAAATTAGTAACTTCTTTTAGTGAACAATTGACAAAATTTTTTTTTCAGTTATCATGTTGAGATCAGCGATATTTTTTTGTCCAACTCTTCAGACCGATGACTGACTTTTTTCAATATTTGGAAAATTAAGAACAGAAATGCCCCTAGGTCCTTACTTAAAAAAATAATTTCAATTTTACTGACTTTCTCGAGTAACAGAAAACACAAGATAATGTTGACATTTCTTTTATTACCAGAAATATCATACATATTTACATCTAAAAGTTTGATAAAGTTTTATGTTGCATAAATATATATATTTAATGTGGCTAAAAATAAGGAGGAATCCCATTGGAATAAGTAAGAATGCCAATAATGAATTTTTGCAAGAGATAGACTTATTTTCCTATTTCCTGACAAATTGAAATTTCTTGCAATGTCTCAGTAAATTATGAGTAAAAAAAGAAATGATGGGAAAAGCTTCACAAATAGTCACATTTTATAGCAAAATCATACTTTTATTTTCATACAAAACATGATAAAATTGCAACTGTAAATAAAACTTGATACTTGATACTTTAAAAGAATATAAAATAAAATATATAACATGCACAGTAAACATGCTATTAAAAATATATCTATATCGATAACAATTAAAGTACAAATAATTAATAAAAAAAAAAAAAAGAAACCCTTAAGCTCAGCTTACAGGCAGATGTAAATTTTGAAATTAAATAGCAGTAGATTCCCTCAAATCTGCAATGCTTGGGATCAGAGGTTATGCGGATTTTAGAGTTTTTCTGATATTTGGTTATTACTTTGTTCATATATTTTTTAAACAGCAATTTGAATGCAATTAATAATGCAGTTAAAACTAAAATGAATGCTTTACAATATAATAAAATATTAAAGAGGTAGTAAATAAAAATAATAAAAATTTAGATAATTTTTAAAGTGATTCAAAAGCAAAGGTCAAGTTAATCAATAATGTATACAATTAAATATTCATTATAAACATGAAATACAGTCAAAGATCTATAATCCGCACAAGTTGGGGCCAAAGGTTGCACGGATTATGGAATATTGCGGATTATAGAGAATAATGGATTATGCAACATTTTATTATTCTTAGACAGCATTTTAATTCTATAATCAGTATAACATGGAAAGATAAATATGAAATCTAGTAACTAATTTAATAATTAATTTTAAAAAAAATGCATTTTTAAAGTTATTTTATTTAAAAAAATTATATATATATGCATCTATCTACATGTCGTTTTCACATTTACACTTTATGCTGCGCATTTCTTAATAATTTGAAGCTAAAATTTAGACCGCTTCGGTCAAACATATACTTTGCTTATAACTCTCCACGAACTTTAAAGTTTGTACTAAAGCAAGCCGATTTTTCATTAAAAGACTTTAAAAAAAAACACAAGTAACGAATTTACACTAGGCAAACTCAAGCAGAAGCCAGCAGTGATGACTGCGCTCACATGGGACTAATTACAAACATTAGCAGTGAAAAAACGCCACCTCTCTTTCATTACAAACACGAATTACTACGCTTTTCGTTGTTCATTTTGCACCTTGCATATGCATTAGAGTAAAAAATAAAATCAAGACACGTGAGCCGTAAATTCATAAACATCAACTCATCAACTGTGCTTGTTACCAAATTAAGAATGTAAATAGAATGAAAAAAAAAAAGAGTTTCCTGAAAGATCGGATCTTGAGAAATCAATCAGAATTTGCCTGTACTTGAAGGTTCCCGTTTGCCTTTCCTGACGCTGGCGAAACCTTTGCAATTGATCACTATGATTGATTACATTGATTCGACTTTCCCAACCCCTAAGGTTTAGTTCTAAGGTGGTGCTGTGTTACTGCTAGGAAGCGCGACAAGCACACAAAATAATGCGTTTTCATTCGTTATTTACTCTCCTTAATTTACACAAACTGAAATAGTTACGAATGAAAAGCCGGCGTTTCGAACGTTTAGTAAGCTTAGGTGCGTTCCGTATTACAGTTTAGTTTTTTACTGTTAATAAAATAAAAGAGTAGATTAAAAAAAATTCATGTTTTATTATGATTTTTATTAAATTTTTTATTATTTGTTTGAAAAAAAAAAAAAATCATTTTTGGATCATGGATTTGTAAATTTTCTTAACTGTTTATTTCATTGTTTACATTCGTAAAGTAATGCAGATTATAGAAAATTACGGATTATGGGTCCGCGGATTATAGATCCTCAACTGTATATTTTTCCTAAAGTATTCAATCTAGCTTGCCTCATAAAGGTACATTACTAATTCACAACAAAATCATAAAATAAGGAATTTTTATTTCAGGTTTAGCCAGATTTAATAATCAAAAAAGCTTGATTAATACATAAATATATTTCATAAGGAGATTCTGATTATTAATGATATCAGCAATATCTTGAACTTTGGTAAAAAATAAATAAATAAATTCAGTAATATTAACAAAAATTACAAATTAAATTATATATGGAATTGATATAGAATTAAAAAAGTCAAATTTTGTCCCTATATCTGAACTGAATGTTTATTTACATCCATAAATTATGTGTAGATTTTTGAGAGTGATAGTTTATAATAAGTTCAACTGAATTTTGGTATCTTGAGAATTGACTAAGCTATGAATTTTTTTTCTCCCTAAAACCCTATCCCCCCCCCCCCCCTTGAGCCCATTTTAAATTTAATGGAAAATCTGTGATACATAAATTTTTGTACCTTATCCTACAAGTAATAATTTAACTTAATTACAAGTATAATATGTATTATAATTAAGATTATTTTTCAGTTTTTCCATATCCTTCCCTATTTCAACCCCATCATCTGATTCTGCCCATTAACAAATTTGATTGAGATTTTTGGTCCCTTGATTTCATGTATTAGTTTGAGAGAGTTTTGTGAAAAATTATGGAAGTTATGCCCATGAAAAATGTGATATTTAGATAGATATTTTTTAACTGGGAGATATTTTGGGCTCTAGTGGTCATGATCGGCATAGATCTGCAAAAATTTTTTGAAATTTCAACTCAGGGTAATAGTTAATATTTCATACAAAATCTAATTAAGTCTAACTGTAATATTGTTTAAAAAAAAAAAAATACGAAGTTGTTTTACTTAAAATTTGTTCTCTTTGGCTTTCAATTTTATTTCCTTTTCATTTTATGTTTTGCCCCTTGTCTAGTGCTTATTAAAAATCTGGATGCATCATTAAGTTCTACTAATGTCTACAAATATACATTTACATTATGTGTGATTACTACATGATGTTTGTTCTTGAAAAATGAATCTTCGAAACCAACTCTGATTGATCGCAAACAAACTATGCATGGCAGAAGAAAACTAAGAACAGTTCTGTAATTAGAGTATAAATAAAATGCATTAAGGGCAGTCATTGGTTTTTAATTGTCTGATATCATGCAGACAAGTGTAACTTTTACTTGCTGTATTTTTTATTTAAGAGTTTTAATCTTATCATGATTTGTATATATAATTTTGTTAGATAATGTACCTACTTGTAGAATTGTTTCTATCATTTCTTTTTTATTTATTATTTATTGAAACTGCAATAGATTTCAATTTGTCAGGAATTTCTGTTTCTTTTCACGTCTATCTCTTGCAAAAATTCATTATTGGGATACTTATTTATTTCAATGGGATTCCCCTTTTTTTGTAGCCACATTAAATATGTATATTTACACAAAATCAAACCTTACCAAACTTTTAGATGTAAATATGTATGATATTTCTGGTAATAAAAGAAATATCAACATTATCTTGTGTTTTCTGTTACTTCAGAAAGTCTGTAAAAATCAATTATTTTTTTTAAGTAAGAACCTGTAAACTGCCCATTAAAATTTTTTTATCAGTCATCAAAACATACTTTGAAATGCGTATCTATGCTATTAGATGAAAATTGAAGGGGGAACATTGGGGGAAATTAGCCATTGAAGTTGCACCTTTTAATAATAATAATAATAATAATAATAATAATAATAATAAAGACAAAAAGTCATTTTCTGACAGCATTTTTATGGAATTAGCTTCACAAAAACCAGTTTAAATGAAAGTTCACTTTATTCTGAACAAAAAAAAAAAAAAAAAAAAGAAAAAAAAAGAAAGCTCTGGCTTAAACTTGAAAGAAGTTATGGATTTTAATGTTGTCACATGTGCTATTCAAAATGGCAGCAAATGGGCCATCTTGGGAGCTATTTAAAAGCTCATAACTCACAAACCGTTTGATCAATTTCAATATAATTGATATTTTTGGAATCAGCATTAGAAATTCTACAAATTCACTGAATTTTATCAAAATTGGTGATGGTGGGTGCCATGGTCTGGGTGATCTGACATGGAATGACGCCCCTGCTACTTTCTTTTCTTATGTTTGGGAGAATCGGCAATTTGAATGCCATGAATTCTATGCACATTTCACCCCTCTCCTCTCTGGAATCGAAGCATTTTTCAACTATTGCATTTGGCGAGTGAAGACAATAAAGTTAATCACCACATTTTAAATGTTACTAGACAATTGACAAGTGGCGAGTGCTAATTTTATGCTATAGTGTTACATATGCTTATACATACATGTATTTATATAAGCATATATATTTATACATGTATACATATATTTATAGGTATATACATGTATAATCATTATATAATACCACAATTCAACATCTACAAAATGCGTTTTTGATTTATTTTTATTTCACTTTGAATTGTAAAATTCATTCTGTAACTGCAATTCTTATTATGGGTATCTTATATAATATTTAACATATATACATGTATGTATACATGTTACATACATATGCATACATGTACACTGGTGTGCAAAAATTAAGGATGAGATTGTTTTTTGGATAATCAAAGTGCAGAAGTTTTCCATGTCGACCAAAATCATACCATTAGGATTTAGAATAAGGCTTCAAGATATGAAAATATGGGACAAGTGATCAAAGTGATTTAAACAATTTGTTCTGTTGCCTTGTTCTGTTTCGATTTTAATTTGTCTGTCTTGTCCTTAGTTTTTACACAGCAGTGTACATCTATACATACATATGTATACATAACACTGTTGCCTGGCTAACCAAAAGTTTTGTACTCATACTTTGTTTTAAAAATTTGGTTACATAATGTAAATAATATTTCTATATAATTTCTTAATTCAATTTTATTATCTAATTTTCTATATATTTAGGTTATGGGTGCAAGTTTTCCATCGCAGATGGTAATCTGTCTTTTAAGAATTCCTGAAAACGGAAATGAGATTGAAAAATCTCCAAAGATGGAAGCGGATCGCGAAAAAGACGCATTTTTTGTCAAAGAATCATAAAAACCCCCACTATTTTCGTCAAAGGATTGTGGAAAAAATGTGATTTTCACGAAATGATCGCAAAAAAAATGTGCTATTCCTGTCAAAAGATTCCAAAAAAGACACGTTTGCCTTCAAAAGCTTGCGGAAAAAATGTGATTCCTATCGAAGAATCACAAAAAAAGGCTCGTTTTTTGTCAAAAGTTTGTGAAAAAAATTGTGATTCCTGTTAAAAAGATTGTAGAAAAGACGTCATCTTGGCTAAAGAATGCAAAATAGACGCGGTCTGTGTCAAAGGACTGCAAAAAAGATGCGTTTTCTGCCAAAGGCTTGCAGAAAAAACTCAATTTCTGTCGAATAATTGTGAGGGAAAAAAAAACCACTTATCATTTTATCAGATTGTCAGTTAAAAACAGTATTACAAATTTTTTTTTCTTTTATTTTGAAAGCAGATTGTTGTGTTTGGGCCTAATGTAAAGGATTTTAGGGTGATATTTTGACATCACCTCCAGCCACTATGCTTCAACTCAATTTAAAAAAAAATTCTTTTTACTTTATGGAAAACAGGAGATTACTGCATCTTTTTATTACCCCTTTCTCATAGAAAGTAAAAAAAAAAAAAAATTAAAATGTGCACTTTCTCCAGAATATCGCCTGTTATAAAACTCAGTAAATTTTATAACATTTTGGTTTTATTTCATTTTTATTAATCAATTAAATCATTTTTAGTTTACTTTAAACTTATTTTACACTCGATACAATACTTTCTCTTTATAAAAATGTATTTTAAAGAATAATTGGGACTTATTTTGTCTGCTTTTATTTAATTTGTATCAAATAACTTAAATAATGCAAATTTAATAATCTGTGTGTAAAATCATTTTCCAAATTTAATTTTAATCAAAGAAATATGAATGAATGATTTCCAATAAAACATGGAACTATTATAAACAAACAAATGAAGGCATGTAAATCACTAGGTACACAATTTGCTTCTTCATTGATGAGACTGCTTTTTTGCTGGGTTTGTTTATTATTCAGCAATAATGACATCATATATATTGTTTGATAGATGTTTTTCAAGAATGAATCATTTCATAAAAGAGGAATGATTTAGCAGGTGCAAATGACATCATTTTATTAAGGAAAGTGTATTTTGATTCTTAAAATTGAAATGCTTTTTGTACAAGTATGTCATTTCGACTCCAGTTGCTTTGAAATATTTTACATGTGAAAATATTTCATTTTCTAAAATAAGGTAATCGAAATCACATATTCATAAAATGCAAAATTTTACAAAAAATTTAGAGTATCTTTATAGAAAGAGGCATGACATGCAGTGTGCATGGTATGATCTGAAATCTATCCAAAAAATAGTGATTTATGCTACAGAACTTGATAATTCTTGACTAGATGAATTCACTTCATCAAGTTAGACGAGCAAATAAAAGAAGATCCTGGCAATAGTTAGAGTTCAAGACTATAAAAATCGCCATTTTATCTTATGTGACGTCATAGAAATATGTCTATTGTATTTATTGCATGCAGATTATTTCAGAAAATATCACTTACACTTAAAAGAATGTAAATAGTTTAGTATTTGTTTACAACTTATACCAATCAAGATTTCAAGTTTTGAATTAAAATGATAAAATTGAAATACCCTTACCAAAAAAAAAAAAAAAAAAAAAAAAAAAAAAAAAAAAAAGTAAATACATACATGAGAGGTGCAGATATAAATTTTAAGATGGTGAAAATGATGTCTGATTTAGATTTCATGGGAGAAAAATTCTATGATTAAGTCAAAGTGGAATAAATTTTGCTGTTTTTTATTTTGGAATTCTAAGCATATGAGCATTAATTGATAATTCTATAATAACTGATATTTATATTTTACTGCTTACATATATGATTAAAGTTTAATTTTAGTAATTTTTGAAACCAAGTTTTATAGCAATAGTATTTTGTTAGCTTAAAGAGCTTGTTAGCTTATTTGTTTATGAGTTAGACTTACAATTTTTTATTGAAACTAATTTTGTGGGTAAGTTTAACTTAAACTTCAATTAAATAAAAATGTTGTTGCGGCTGACCGTTTTTGGAAATATTACGGTTTTTATTTATAGATTTAAAATGTTATGTTTTATTAAGTTAGTTTCATCAGATTTTTATTCCTGAAAGTAAAAATTTTGTAAGAATGCCTCATATACATCACTGCCATACAGTCCCCCCCCCCCCCAAATAAAATGTAATTTTAACCATAAATTTTACTTTATAAATAAAGTCTAATGTATCATATTCAAACAAAACATGTTTATTTGACTTGGAGAAAATTAGCATTATTTACTGTAAAGTATCATTCATACGTTCCCTCAAACATGGCAGAAAATTGAAAAATAATCAGAGAGCACTTACACAGGATTTTTCTGCAATCTGTTCACAATTATTTTTTTTTATATTTCACAAAATTTGCAGGGGGGAGAGGGGAGTTAGATTCCCAATATTTGTAGAGTTTTTTGCAATGTTTGATGAAATTTGTGGGTTTTCTTGTTATGCAATATTTAACAAATTTTTTTTTTATTATTATTATTATTAGATAAAATGAAAATTATATTTTTTTGCTTTTGATGAAATTTTTTGTTGCGACGTGCATTTCTTTCATGATCATTTGATGAAACATATTTTTCAGCGATCCTTCGATAAAATTCAGAATTTTTTCGTGATCCTTTGAAGAAATATGTGTTTTTTTTTTTTTTTTTCATGATTCTTTGATGAAATTCGTTTTTTTTCAACTATGATTAGATAAAATTTCCTCTTTTTTTTTCGCGATTCTTTGACATATTTTCTGTTTTTTAGTGATTCTTTGATGTAATTTGTTTATGATCTTTAAGGAGCACGGGGGACACTTTCTCAGGATTTTTTGAAATTTTCAATTTTTTATAAAGTTAAGAAAGGGGAAGGGGATTGTTTGATCAGGAAGAGCAGATTAATGGTATTTTACGGTAGGTACATTAAAAATTTTATAGTTGATTTAACTAAAGTAATAAAAATGTTCTAAAATATTTTGATCAGATAATTAAAGCTTTAAAGCATAAAATTATAAATGAACATGATGAATTGTTCTTTGTCAGGTAAAAGATACACTCTTAGTTTGAAACAGGGGCGCAAAAATTATTTCTACTCCCGCCATTTCCCCCAATCCACATGAAAATTCCCCCAAAATTTTATGGTATGTTAAAGGTTAATTTTGTATTACTGCAAATATAGAAAATTTATTTTTCTAATATTTCTCAACATTTGAATGAGTATGCAGGGATGATTTTGATTGAAAATTTCTTTTCTGAAATTCACAGCAAATTTTCTGAAAGGTTACAGCAGAGTGGGGAAAGGGGGGAGAATAAACTCCTAGTGCGACAAAATTCTCATTTTTTCGTGATCTTTTGGTGAAATTTGCATTTTTTTTTTTATGAAATTTGCAGTTATTTTGTCTTCCATTTCACCAATTTCACAGTTATTTTGCCCTGTTTTGACAAAATTTGAAATTTTTTTGTGATCTTTTGATGACATTTGTAGATTTTATTTGTGATCTTTTAGCAAAATTTGCAGTTTTTATTTGTGATCTTTTAACGAAATTTGTGGGTGTTTTTTTTTTACCCTTTTTGATGGAATGTTTGTTCCATGATCTTTAGACAAAATTTGTAGTTGTTTTGCAATCTCTTGATAAAATTTGAGGGTTTTTTGCGAGCTTTTGAAGAAATTTGCAGGGTTTTTGTTGTCATTTTGTGATTAAATGTGTGTTTATTTTGTGATCTTTTGACAAAATTTGCGTTCATTTTGTGATTTTTTGATGAAATTTGCATTTTTTTTTCTTAATTTTTGGACAAAATTTGTGTTATTTTTATGTCCAAATTTTCAGATTAATGACCGATTTTTTTTTTTTTTTTTTTTTTTTTTTTTTTTTTTTTTTTTAATTTTCGGAACCGAAAGCCTTTAATCTTTGGAAAATTTGGAACAGAATCACCCTGAATAAATGATACATATTGATCTGAGATCGATTTTGTGAAGGTGACCATACAGATCTTTTTATTTGTGGGGAAATTTTTCTAGCTCAGGGAATTATGATGGAATTCGTTGTTAAAATCAAAATTATTTGTATATTTTTCTATAAAATTTCCGTAAGTGGTTAAAATTTCCCCCCCCCGATCCTAGATCACCGGATCAGACATATTCTGTACCCCTGGTTTGAAATATGACAATAGCATAAAACATATGATTTCTTTTGGACTATAATCAATTTGATGAAATTTTCAGCCTAATTAAATATATAATTTTGTCACTTGGCAATTAATCCTTGGGGCACTATAGCAAAGAAATAGTCCACTTTTTAATGAATTTACATGCAACGCTCTAAAACTGCTTGCTATAATTCTGTGTTGATTAGGTTTAATTATATATCACCTAATAGGTGGTATTTCTATGTTGTGTTTTTCACAATTGTGATAGCTATATCTTGATATCTATGAAGTGACATTTTATCTGATACTTTGCATTCAGTTTAACCTTAATGCAACTAGATACTGATTTTGTTTAGGTGTATATAGCTCAACAGTTAGCTGTATTATTAATAATTTTCATGATAGTTATAATCTCAGTATTGATGGGATAAAATTTCGTCAAACTTCATATTCAATTAGACCTTTACATAGATTGAAGACAGATTAGCTTCAAGCGAATCTTTCTCAACAGATAATTACAGTGTTGTACTATACTTTTCACATTTTCCACGATATTTATAATCCTATATGAGCATTGTTGAATTATGCTTATTGTTATTATTATTAACTGATTGATGCATTTCTAAGTAAGATTCAGAGAAATACACCATATATTGTTCCACCCCATCACCACCTCATATTGTTTGTTTATAATAGTGCTATTTAAATCAATATATCAGAGTAATATAAAAGAAAGTTTTGTGATAGGCACAGTATATTAATTCTTTTTCCCCTTAAATATAGATAAAGGAAAATTAAATTACATTTTTGCAATAATTTAACTGCAATTTTAGTTTGTGTAACTTACATGCACTAAGTCATTCAAATTAGTGATATAATTGAAATATATTTCAAATAATTACTGTTTCTGGATAGTAATGAAGAATCTAATTTCTCGAAGCCTACTTGAAAAAGCCATCTTAAACAAATCTCGAATATCAGTTTGTTTTGTAGTAGTCTTTTCTCTTCTTTTTTTAGAAAATTATTTCTAATGATGTGAGTTTTCATAATTTTCACATGGCTGAACGAACTGCTGTACTTAAACAACTTGATATGCATTCAATTCATTAGCTGGTTGATCCCAACTGATGTTGTTTGTCTCATCTACATTATCTTTATCAAAGTCAACATCTTTCAGAACCTTAAGATGCTGGATTAGAAGATATTTGCTCTATATAAATATGGATTGTAATATGTATAATAACCCCTTGTAAAACAATTGCCGTATTTAAAAACAATGCTTGATTTGTATATTTTTTTGTAATCTTGTAAATATGTTTTTAACATTTGTAGTTTAAGACAAACTACTATAACTTCTATTTTCCATCATCTGTTATATTTTCCGTGTTTTGATATAAATTGTTTAATATTTTAGCACACATGTTTGAGAAATGTGAAGTCGCTGGACAGTGCTTGGCTATGAATCCAAATACATACTGTAATCCAGATAATGGAAGATGTACTTGTTCTCCAAATTATGTTTTTAATGGCCATGAATGTCGTTTATTATGTAAGTGTTTCTTTTTTTTTTTTTTTTTTTTTTCAATTTTCGCCTGTTGTATGAATAATTTCATTTCATCTGTTACATTTACTTGATCACTAACATTATATTCATTCTTTGTCCAAGAAAAAGTAAAACATTAATATTTATCAAATTTAAGTACTCAGATTATTCTACTTTTACTCGCAGATTTTCACTTTTAGTGAAGCTTTTTTTTTCCATAACATTTTAACTGCAAATAACTGATGGGCAGGGTTGTTAAAAAAACGGTTTTTTTTTTTTTAAACCAAAAACCATTATTTTTTTGGTTTAAACCAGGTTTTTTTGGTTTAAATCGGGTTTTTTTTAATATGTTTTCCTGTTACATATACATGCAAATTTATGAACAAAAGTAAACATTTTTGAATATATAAGTAATAATTTGATTTAAAGGTAATCCTAATCAATATAATTATTTAATATACAATCAATTATGTAGAAAATTGAAATTCTTTAAAATCTAAATATTTTTAGAAAAAGCTGTGTCTTATATTTCATAAATAAAATGTGCTACATAATGAAACATTGATACCCTGAAAATCTTAATGAACAATCTTTTGATTACTAGCACTATAAATAAATATATGATATAGATTCATATATAAAACTTCATATATATTATTTTCAAATGGTTATTCAAAATAATTAATTTGAAATACTTGTTATATGTGTTGTCTGATTTTTTTTGTTAGAAGACTGCATGAGTTAATTATCTTTTATTGAAAAATAAAGCTTTTTATAAAGAATTTTTGGAAGGATTTGAATTTAGCAGTAGTCTTTACACACTTCAAGCATTGTGTTTTCTAAAACTACCAGTTAAAAGATGACTGTTAAATAAACAAAAATATCTATTTAACAGCTTTTTAGACTATTGAAAAACATTGATGTTAAAATATACAGTAGCTTTATTAATGCTGTCATCTACCAAAGAGTTTAAACAGCCATCGGACTGCATGCTCTATTATAACACTTAGTATTTTCAAACATCTAAACTAAAAATTGCATTTTTTAGGCATTTTTATGAGACTTTTTTTCTATTACGTCTCAAGCAAACCTTGTCTTGCCGCCCCACCCTCCCCCCTTTCTGCCAATTTTCTTAACTGATCTAAGTAATGGGTTTGGTTATGCAATAGAAGATTTAAATATATCTTTTGCATATTTTAGTTAAATGTAAACAGGTGCTTTACTAGTGCTTAATTTTTCAATGTCTTCTTATTCGACTTCATATCTTGAGTTTTTTTTTTTTTTTATTCTTAAAAAATAATCCCTCCAATCAAGAAAAATTTCTTTTAGAGCTTGACTGAAATTTTAAAGATCATTTATGTCATTATCTGTCAGGGTTGTTTGGTTTAAACCAAGTTGCTTTAAACTGTGGTTAAAACCATGGTTTAAACCAATTGGTTTTTTTAAAAAAACCATGCTGGTTTTTTTTTCACCTGGTTTTTTTTATTCTTTTACCCAAATGTTTTATTTTACACATTATTGAAAAATGCAAAATCCAAATTATGAAGAAGCTAGAAGCAAAGCTGTAGAAAAATGATGAATTAATAAGTTTCTAAAAGGGCAAAAAATTTTAATCAACTCAACTTTTCTTGTAAACTGTAAATCTATATGGCAGAATAACTATTTTTTCTAAAATTAGCTGGTTAGAAAAAACTAATCAGTTTTCTTTCTTTCTTTTTCTTTTTTAAGGCCTATATGTATATATATATATATATAGCCATTATTTGTAAAACATATATATATAGCCAGAAGGGCAGACTCGAGTTAAAAATGCACTTTTATTATTTAAATTGCTTGATTAGTTAAGATTTACTAAGGATTTCATCATTTCAGAAATTCTTTTTGTTATGTATGCTATTGAATAATTGGCAATGAGCTTTTTATTTGCTCTGTGATTAGTGATTTTAACAAGCCTTTGTTTTTCTTGCATTCTTACATTGGAATTGGGTTTTTTGCATTATAATTTTATTCTTTTGCCAGCTAGGTTGGCACAGTTCAAACCAATTGGTTTTTTAGAACAAATCTAATATAATATTTTCTCATTTTTGTAATTTAAGTGTTTCAAATTATTGGATGAAAGTAATTTCTATTTTTAAGTCTTATCTCAATAGTCACTATAAGACATAGTGAGTCTAGTCAAGGTCATGTTAGTATACATGTAGAATGCATATTTCATGCACTGATGAACCTATCTGAAACTCTACAGAAAACACTTAAATCATGTAAATTTAGAAAAAATAAAAAAATTGAAAAATATGCAATATTTAGATTTAAAAAATATTTTCCTTTGAGAAATGCAGATTACAGATAATGACATAAATGATCTTTAAAATATCAGTCAAGCTCTAAAAGAAATTTTTCTTGATTGGAGGGATAATTTTTTAAGAATAAAAGAAAACTCAAGATATGAAGTCGAATAAGAAGACATTGAAAAATTAGGCACTAGTAAAGCATCTGTTTACATTTAACTAAAATATGCAAAAGATATATTTAAATCTTCTGTTGCATAACTAAACCCATTACTTAGATCTGTTAAGAAAATTGGCAGAAAGGGGGGAGGGGGGGGGCAAGACAAGGTTTGCTTGAGACGTAATAGAAAAAAAAGTCTCATAAAAATGCCTAAAACATGCAATTTTTAGTTTAGATGTTTAAAAATACTAAGTGTTATAATAGAGCATGCAGTCCGATGGCTGTTTAAATTCTTTGGTAGATGACAGCATTTATAAAGCTACTGTATATTTTAACAATGTTTTTCAATAGTCTAAAAAGCTGTTAAATAGATATTTTTGTTTATTTAACAGTCATCTTTTAACTGGTAGTTTTAGTAAACACAATGCTTGAAGTGTGTAAAGACTCTACTGCTAAATTCAAATCCTTCCAAAAATTCTTTATAAAAAGCTTTATTTTTCAATAAAAGATAATTAACTCATGCAGTCTTCTAACAAAAAAATCAGACATCACATATAACAAGTATTTCAAATTAATTATTTTGAATAACCATTTGAAAATAATATATATGAAGTTTTATATATGAATCTATATCATATATTTATTTAGCTAGTAATCAAAAGATTGTTCATTAAGATTTTCAGGGTATCAATGTTTCATTATGTAGCACATTTTATTTATGAAATATAAGACACAGGTTTTTCTAAAAATGTTTAGATTTTAAAGAATTTCAATTTTCTACATAATTGATTGTATATTAAATAATTATATTGATTAGAATTAAATTTAAATCAAATTATTACTTATATATTCAAAAATGTTTACTTTTGTTCATAAATTTGCATGTATATGTAACAGGAAAACATATTTAAAAAAACCCGGTGTAAACCAAAAAAACCATGGTTTTGGGGGGTTTTTTACCAACCCTGTTATCTGTACATCTGCGTTTCTCAAAGGAAAACATTTTTTAAATCTAAATATTGCATATTTTTCATCTATTTTATTTTTGCTAAATTTACATGATTTAAGTGTTTTCTGTAGAGTTTCAGATATGTTCATCAGTGCATGAAATATGTATTCTACATGTATACTAACATGACCTTAACTTGACTCACTATGTCTTATGGTGACTATTGTGATAAGACTTAAAAATTGAAATTACTTTCATTCAATAATTTGAAACACTTAAATTACAAAAATGAGAAAATATTATATTAGATTTGTTCTAAAAAACCAATTGGTTTGAACTGTGCCAACCTAGCTGGCAAAAGAATAAAATTACAATGCAAAAAATCCCAATCCCAATGTAAGAATGCAAGAAAAACAAAGGCTTGTTAAAATCACCAATCACAGAGCAAATGAAAATCTCATTGCCAATTATTCAATAGCATACATAACAAAAAGAATTTCTGAAATGATGAAATCCTTAGTAAATCTTAACTAATCAAGCAATTTAAATAATAAAAGTGCATTTTTAACTCGAGTCTGCCCTTCTGGCTTATATATATATGTATTAATATATATATATGTTTTACAAATAATGGCTATATATATATATATATATATACATATAGGCCTTAAAAAAGAAAAAGAAAGAAACCGATTAGTTTTTTCTAACCAGCTAATTTTAGAAAAAATAGTTATTCTGCCATATAGATTTACAGCTTACAAGAAAAGTTGAGTTTTTTGTCCTTTTAGAAACTTATTAATTCACTATTTTTCTACAGCTTTGCTTGTAGCTTCTTCATAATTTGGATTTTGCATTTTTCAATAATATGCAAAATAAAACATTTGTATAAAAGAATAAAAAAAAACAGGTGAAAAAAAAACCAGCATGTTTTTGTTTTTTTTAAACCAATTGGTTTAAACCAAACAACCCTGCTGACGGGAGTGCAGAAAATGTTTCTACTCCCAACATTTCCCCCAATCCACATGAAAAATTTCTTAAAATTTTACAATATGTTATAACTAAATGCTTCATTACTGTAGGTATAGAAAATTTATTTTTCCGATAATTTTCAACTTACGAGCGAACCTGTGTGCAGAATGGGTACACTGCTGCAACACATGTCACAGACTCTTGAGGAGGTCTGCAGTCTATTTTCAAGTGTTAAAATTTAAAAGAAAAAGTTTGCTAGAAATTACATAGTAATACAAGGATCCCAAATGCTTCCCTGTAGTCCCCTTTTATGCATTTTGGTCCCCTTCCAGTGACTAAAAACAAATTGCCACCCCCTTCTCCCCCAACCCAAAAAAAAAAAAAAATTAAAAATCACTAAAAGTTTAAAAATTGTTGAGGACGACATTTATTACAGTGGGCTTGAGCATTGTAACAACTGGAATTCTTTCACAAATGTTAAACAATTACCACAGAATACAAACTTTAAGAAACTCATTAAAATTGAAGTAAAAAAACTTCTTTAAACATTTGAAACGTCTTAAAACTTTAGCTAATTTAAATTAGCTAATTTAGCTTAAATTAGCTAAAGTTTTAAGACGTTTCAATTTTAATGTTATCTTTAAACCAGTCAATAAATTAAAATTTCCTTCCATGAAATGTCCTGTCCCTGACCTCCAAAAATGGGGTATTTATAATGTTCCTTGTAATGGCTGTGATTTATCGTATATTGGTCAAACTAAAAGAAATCTCGAAAAACGCCTAAAAGAACACTCTTGGTATGTCATTGATCAAGAAATTTCTAAATCTTCTGTTGCTAAACACTCTTGGGATTCCGGCCATAGTTTCAATTTTCAAACTGCTAAAATTATCTTTAATGCCAATAGTTCCTCTGAGTTAGATTTTCTTGAAAATTTAGCTATTTATATTAATCGTGATATTATTGTTAATGATAAATCCGATTCTAAAACGCTCTCCGTTGCCTGGAAGAATCTTTTCAGCACTGCTTCATAAATTAGTTTACTATTTAATTATTATTATTATTTTTTTATATATATATATTATGTATACAATATTCAGGTTTATATATGTGTGTTTATAATTGTAAACAATTTTTTATTTTTATGTATTTTTATTTTTATTTTTTTTCTGTTTTTATTATTATTACTAATTTATATATTTTTTGCGTACATTTTATTTCATTTTAATCTCTCCTTTTAGTTAATTTTTTAATTTACCCCGCTTTTTTCCCATTTCCCTTCCCCCCTTCTTCCTTTCCTCTCCTTCATTGTTTATCTAGTTTTGTTTATGCTCTTCCGTGATTAGCTGTTGCCTTCTACTTTCCTATTGGCTGTTCCTTCTGCTTGCTCCCTCTCCCTCCCGCATTCCCCTTCAGTCGTGCCGCTACATTCATAGTAGACGCACGTCTTTTTTGCGCCTGACGAAGAAAGACTAAGTTCTTTCGAAAGGCCTTGCGCAGTTAACTTATTTTATGGTGTTTAAAGAAGTTTTTTCACTTCAATTGTGTATAACACCAGCTTCAATTTTATACAAACTCATTAAAATTTCTAAAAAAAAGCAAAACAAATTTTGTCAAAAAAAAGTATTAAAAAAAAAACTGAAAAAAACGAGAATTTTGTTAAGACTGAAAAAAATTACAAATTTCGTCAAAAGATCACAAAAAAGCACAAATTTAATCAAAAAACTGCGAAAAAAAGAAAAAAAAAAAACAAATGTGAATTTCTTTAAAGGACTGCTGAAAATAGGCATAGTTAGTGAGGGAGGTGTATTACTCCTCTGATGTAACATTTCAGAAAATTTGCTTTGAATTTCAGAAATTTTTTTTCAGCTCAGAATCACCCCTCAAATTCTCCTATTTTTATCCTCCACAAAACAAAAAGTAAGGCAGACTTCTCTTTTATTATGCACTTTCCATTTATCAAGGATAGATTTGTCTTAGCCAGACCTGTTACTTACATGACCAATTTTTGAAGCCGAATTAATGAAGAATTATCACAAAATGTAAAAAAAAAAAAACCTCAGACTGCATAAAAAATTCAGAAAATGTTGCATCAATTCCGAATAAATATAAAATTTAAAAGATGGCAAAATTTATTAAACTGGACAAAAATATTGAAACCAGATTCCTTTTAACAAATAAAAAATCGCATCAAAATTGGAAAAAAATCTAAAAATCACATCAAAATCCAAAAATTGCTATACAAATTCCAAATAAATTTTATTAAAAGGAGGTCAACACTTACTATCTATACTAATAAAAGAACAAAACGCTCTGTCTGTCTGCGTGTGTGTCTGCTATGGCTAGCAAAATCTACAGCACGTACGAAGCTCAAAATTTTTTTGAGAGTAGCCCAATGTCTCTCCTGATGCACCTGAAGCTTAGAATTTCAAAATTCTATTAATTAACTGAGTAATTAATTAAATTCCAAAGCTCACTCTCATAAAAAATCGCCTTTTTTCGCTTTTTTCCATTTCATTTTCTTATGGTTGATTGGTTGCATAAAATTTTCGCAGAAATAATTAAAAAAACTGGGACAGACCTTTAAAATTCATAGACTGGCAAACTGGCAGTTTAAATGAGGATTTTTTTTTTTAATCACAGCTGCTGTACACCATGGAGAAAAAGATAGATGGAGGCGAAGTAAACCGAAAAAAGGTTTGCAACACGGAGTAAGAAGTGTCTTACTCCGTGGTTTGCAATATTAAACCATTTATCGCTGAAATTTTAATGTCTCAAACAAAAGCATGGGGAAGGAATTTTGTATTAATAAAACAAATTGAAAGAAACGAATTACAGCTGAAGCATATTTTACGAATAAATAGTAATTTTTTAAAATGGTTTTTTTCCATTATATTATTTAGGTTAAAGTTAAATTGCATTTATGTTATGGTTAGAATAAGGATATGTTACAATAAAGTGGCTAGGTTACATTTCTGTTATATTTAATTTACGGTAGGGTACTGTTAAGTCGCTGTTAGGTTACAGACAGGTTCTGGTTACGGTATAAAAGTTTAAGGTTAGGAATTTATACACAGAGTGAACCTATACGTAAGATTTGATTAAAAATAACACTTACTTTTGTTAAATAGCTCTGAAATTATAGTACTATATATACCAACCTTTTAGCTACCATCGTGTATCGATTTCATTCATGGTATAGTCGGATTTAAGAGTGATATAATTAGTTTGAAATTCAAAATATTTCACTTGGGATTTGTATGTGAAAATAATAATTAGTTACGTGACTTAACAGTGATTTTTACGGGTAAATATCAACTTTTTTATACGAAAATCATGCAATCGTTGGATACATATTCCCTCCCGCGTTTTTCATTGCTCATTTTGAGAATTTTTAGAGCTTAATATTAGTTGTTTTTAAAACCGATTTTTCACACAGTCAGTGGCTACGTATTTCAGACAATGCATTTCTGCATGTAACGAGTTAACATTTGAAAGAAACGCCGAAATCTGAATTGAACCAAATCCGTTCCCGACAAAAATATTTCACAGAACCATAACTGGATAGGAGCAAGGCAAAATAATTTCCATGGATCTGAATCCGACACGAACATTTAAATCGAATTTCAAAAAATACCTGAAATCTGAATCGAACCAAATCTGAACTTGACGAAAATATTCTAATGAATCATAACCAAGATCCGAACAAGACAAAATAATTTCCATGGACATGAACCCAATATATGGTTAGGTAACATTTGGGTTGCGATTATGTTGCAATTATATTACGGCAAGTCTTTGATTTTATTTAATTTCACGTTAGGTTACAATTAGATCATGGTTAATTTGTTAGGTCAAAGTTAAATTGCATTTATGTTATGGTTAGAATAAAGATAGGTTACAATAAAGTGACGGTTAGGTTACATTTATGTTTAATTTAAGTTACGGTAGGGTACTGTTAAGTCGCAGTTAGGTTACAGACAGGTTATGATTAAGGTAAAAAAGTTACGGTTAGGAATTTGTTCACAGAGTGAACATTACGCATGCTTTGATTAAAAATATACACTTACTTTTGTTAAAAGGCTCTGAAGTTATAATATTATATACCAACCTTTTATCACCGAGTATCGATTTCATTCACGTTATAGTCGGATTTAAGAGTGATATAAGTAGTATGAAATTCAAAATATTTCACTTGAGATTTCTATGTGAAAAAAGTAATTAGTTACGTGACTTAACAGTGATTTTTACGGGTAAATATCAACACTTTAACACGAAAATAACACAATCGTGGGATACATGTTCCCTCCCGCGTTTCTCATTGCTCATTTTAAGTATTTTTAGAGCTTAATATTAATTGATGTTTTTTAAACCGATTTTTCACACAGTCAGCTGCCACGTATTTCAGACAATGCATTTCTGCATGCTTCGAGTAAATGATAAAATCTTACAAATTTCAAGTTCGTTTAATATTGTTAATACGGACCCGGGCAACGCTGGGCGGGTCAGCTAGTATAGGAATAAAACATTGAAATCAGATTCCTTTTACTAATGTGGAAAAAATCACCATGGAACACGTATATATATACATTTTAAAAAAAGGCTAAAACTTTTACGAATTCCAATCTGAAACTGAATTATTTTTTATGAATGTCAAAAAATTGCCATAGAATGCACCCCCCCCCCCCCCACACACACACACACACCAAAAGAAAAAAAAATGAAATTCACATTAAAAATTCCTAAAAAAAATTTTAAATGCTGCACACATTTTGTAAAAATTTTATTGAAAAGAAGGATAAAAATTAATGTATTCTGAAAAATAAAAATATCATAAAAATTAAATTTAAAAAAAAATCTTATAAATATCCAAAAACTAATTTAGACATGCAGATATCTTTCTGCCAAATCTTCTAGCTCTATGTGTCAGTCTTTTTAGTATACAAATTGTATTACCTTTTATTATGTTAATTTGTTTTCAATTTTGATGGAGAAGTGTATTCAATCTAATCAAGTGTATTAAAGAAACTTTTAATTACAATGTCTTTTAATGCCCTCTTCAGTATATTTTTCTATATATTAAACCTAATTGTCACTGCCACCATAGTTAAGGAATTTTTTTGTGATCAAAGATCTTTCTTCGCTAATATTGAGAAAGCTTTTATATACAAATATATGAACAATGGTAATACTCACGAAATTCAGAAGTGTTAGGGTCAGATGGGGTAAAGTGGGCATAAAATTCACTATTTTTAGATGTTCAGTTTAAATTTTCTGGTATTTTCTTTACATTGTATATTCTTGGAATAGAAATGCATAATTTTTATTCTGTTAGGCTACAAATGTATTTCTGTAACAGAGCATTTAATAGGTGTATGTTTGCTATACCCATTTTATCCCATGCAGGTGAAAATGGGTATAGCATGGGGTAAAATGTGTATATAAAAGTTTAGCAATGAATACTGTATTATAGATTTATCAGTGATTATATAATGAAGCAATGTTGAAAACAGGGTTGTTTGGTTAAAACCACGCTGGTTTAAACCATGATTTTAACAATGGTTTAAACCAAGTGGTTTTTTAAAAAAAAAAGCCATGCTGGTTTTTTTTCATTTGGTTTTTTTTTAATGTTTTCGTGTATTTTATACATTATTAAAATATCCAAAATCCAAGTTATGCGGAAGCTACAAGCACAGCTTTTTTTTTTTTTGCTTTTTTTTAAAAGACATTAATAAATTTTTAAAGTGACAAACACTTTTAATCCGGCCAACTTTTCTTACTAGCTATAAATCTACATGGCAAACTAATTTTTTTAATGTGAGCTATGGAGGAAAAAAAAAAGCTGTTTGTTTTGCTTCTTCTTTAAGCCTTTTATTTTTAAAAAATAGCCTAAGATACAATTTTACCATTTAAATTGCATCATATATCAAAGCATTAATGATGACATAGCATAAGTCATTCTCCCCATTGGTTACTCTTTGTTCTCTATGCTAATGAATGAATGATTGTAAATTTTCTCTGTTCTGTACCTATTGGTTTTAATAACCTTTTGCTTTTCTTGCATTGGAGTTTTACTTTATGATTTTATTCTGTTTGTACTATATTTTATTTTAAGAAAGCTACTTATATATATTGAAGTAAAAGGATGTCTAAAACTAGAAAAAAGAAAGATATAATCTGGTAGGAAAATAGAAATACACCAAGAACAGGCTCGAGAGCCAAATGTATAAATTGCATGCAATGCAAATGCTGTCAAATTAGTTCTCCCTTATTATATTTGATGGAATTGTTTTTCAAGATGCCTTAGATGTTTGCCTTAAAAACTACCTCACTTAAAATTTGTGATGAAAATAGGAATGTTAATGATAAAAATATTCAAAAGTTTCTATCTATGTCTAATTTTAATCTAAAAAGAAATGTTGAAGATATGTTTGAATTGTTAAAGCCTATTGCAGTTGCCCTGGATAATATCTAAAGTAATAATTGTTCCATTGTTGATGTAGTTTATATTTGGAAAAATCCTCAAAAAATATTAAGAGAAAAAAGATAAATAAAGAAGTCCCGCAGTGTTTTGAGTCCAGGTATAAAATGGCTCTAACACCCATGCATGTTTGATATCGTGGTACAGTCAAAGTGGTCTGACCAAGAAAAAAAAGGATGCATTAAATTTTGCAAAACTAAAATATCCATATAACTGTAGCTTGCACTGATAGTAAATTTTATTGCCAATCTTCACCTTTTGAAAAACATTTTTTTGAGCAGAATGCAGTAAAGGAAGTTACCCCATATAAAATAAGGAAGAGTCAGCAAATTCAAATCAAGAAATTTAATAGCTCCGTCTTTACTGAAGTTGTACAACTTATAACAGCAAAAGCCTATTCAGTGAGTGTTGAAAGAATATTTTCAACATTTGGGCTGGTATAGACAAATATACGAAATAAATTGGGATTAGAAAAGGCCTCAAAACTTGTCTTTTTATTTTAAGCTTTTAATTAAAATTAAATAAATAGAATTGTTTTTATAAAGAAATTGTTTACCTAAAAATATTTAACTAGGAAAAATAAAGTTTGTATTAAAAAAAAGAAAAAATATAGTAATTTTTCAAAGCATATGTCTCAATATGTATAAATATTACACTCATTGATAAATCAAATATGTCGATACACATGTGATTTATTTTAGCATTAAAAAAATGCATATTGATGTTTATTTAAATAAATATATATATAGTAAAAGATTAATAATCATTTGTTGGTGTTGATATTATTGATACAGTAAATGATTTCTAAATTAAGCACAGGAAAATGTTTTCTATTTTTGCTTATTTTTTGTTGATTTAGTGAAATATATTTGTTTATTCCTCATTATGTTCTACATAATAATTATTTCTTTAATTATTATCTAAAGGCTTATATGAGTATACTAATAAATTAGTAGTTCAACATTTTTTAAACAATAAATATTTCCCTAAACAAAGCTAAACTTATAGGTAATTTCATTATAATTTTTATATGCTTTAATTATTCAATTATATAAAAAAATTAAGTACCGATGTGAATGTTTAACATTAATTACAAAAGAAAAATCATGACTTTCTAAAACTCATTTTTTTTCTTGCAAATGCTTTTAAAGTAATGATGGGGGAAAAAAACCGGTTTAAACAAAAAAAACCTGGTTTAAACCAAAAAAAAACCTGGTTTTTTGGGGTTTTTCAAAAAAACAGGTTTTTATACCAACCCTGGTTGAAAACAATGTTATATCTTATACTATAATGCGAGCAAAAATTGTGTGTGTGTGTGGGTAAATTTTATCTCAAAAACGGCTCTAACGATTTTCGCAAAAATTTGGATTTTACCATTTTCGGGCACGAGAAGACCATTGGGCTAGGTCCCATGTTCGGGAAAATTCGATTACTGGGTCATTTTGGGTCACAATGGGTCAGGATCAAGCTATTTATATCTAGAGAACGGCTGGATGGATTTTAAGGCAATTTTGTATCCAATCGTTTTTTGGCACGAGAAAACTATTGGGCTGGGTCACATGTTCGAAAAATTTCGATTAGTGGGTCATTTTGGGGTCATTATGGGTCAAGCCATTTTTATCTAAAAAACGGCTCTAACGATTTTGACCAAATTTTATATTGTATCGTTTTGGATTACAAGAAGACCGTTGGGTTAGGTAACATGTTCGAGAAAATTCGGTAAGTGGGTCATTCTTGGGGTCATTGTGGGTCATGCTATTTTTATCTAGCGATTTTCTCACGCAATTTTGACTAAAAATTGCATTCTATGGTTTTCGGGCACGAGAAAAACATTGGGCTAGGTTACATGTTCGAGAAAAAATTTCAATGGGTCATTTTGGGTCATTAAGAGTCTGGGTCAAGCTATTTATATTTAAAGAATGGCGTGATGGATTATAACGAAATTTTTGATGTAACAGTTTTTTGACATGAGAAAACTAATGGGCTAAATCACATGTTTGAGAGATTTCGACTATGAGGGTCATTTGTGGGTCATAATGGGTCATGGTCAACCTATATCTAAAGAACAGGTGGATCGATTTTAACGAAATTTTGTATGCAACATTTTTTTGGCACGATAAAATCATTGGACTAGGTTACATGTTCGAAAAATTTCGATTAATGGGTCATTTTGGGTCATTAAGAGTCCGGGTCAAGCTATTTATATTTAAAGAATGGCGTGATGGATTATAACGAAATTTTGTATGTGACAGTTTTTTGACATGAGAAAACTAATGGGCTAAATCACATGTTTGAGAGATTTCGACTATGAGGGTCATTTGTGGGTCATGATGGGTCATAATGGGTCATGGTCAACCTATATCTAAAGAACAGGTGGATCGATTTTAACGAAATTTTGTATGCAAAATTTTTTTGGCACGATAAAATCATTGGACTAGGTTACATGTTCGAAAAATTTCGATTAATGGGTCATTTTGGGTCATTAAGAGTCTGGGTCAAGCTATTTATATTTAAAGAACGGCGTGATGGATTATAACGAAATTTTGTATGTGACAGTTTTTTGACATGAGAAAACTAATGGGCTAAATCACATGTTTGAGAGATTTCGACTATGAGGGTCATTTGTGGGTCATGATGGGTCATAATGGGTCATGGTCAAACTATATCTAAAGAACAGGTGGATCGATTTTAATGAAATTTTGTATGCAACATTTTTTTGGCACGATAAAATCATTGGACTAGGTTACATGTTCGAAAAATTTCGATTAATGGGTCATTTTGGATCATAAAGGGTCTGGGTCAAGCTATGTATAATTAAAGAACGGCAGGATCAATTTTAACGAAATTCTGTATGTAACAATTTTTAGAAAAGAGAAAACTAATGGACTAAGTCACATATTCGAGAGCTTTCGATTATAAGGGTCATTTGTGGGTCTTAATGGGTCAAGGTCAATCTATATCTAAAGAATGGGTGGGTCGATTTTAACGAAATTTTGTATACAACATATTTTTGGCATGAGAAAATCATTGGGGTAGGTCACATGTTCGAGAAATTTCGATTGGTGGGCCACTTTTGGGTCATTCTAATTTTATCTTGACAACGTTTCGCGCAATTTTGATTAAATTTTGTATTTTATCGTTTTCGGTCACAAGAAAATCATTGGGTTAGGACAGATTTTTGTGAAAATTCGATCAATGGGTCATTTTGGATTATAAGGGGTCAGGGTCAAACCAACTATATCTAAAAAACAGCTCAATCGATTTTATCTAAATTTTGTATCTAATGTTTTTCGGCATGCTAAAACTAAAGAGCTAGGCCACACGTTTAAGAGATTTCGATTATAAGGGTCATTTGTTGGTCATGATGGGTCATGCTAATTTTATATAGAAAATGGTACTCACCATTTTGACTATACTTTGTATTATATCGTTTTTGAGCAAGAGAAAACCATTTGGCTTGGACACATGCTCGCGAAAATTCTATTAGTGGGTCATTTTGGGTCTTAATGAGCTAGGGTCATTCTAATTATATACAATAACGACTCAATCAATTTTACCTAAATTTTGAAACAAAACGTTTTTTGTCACGAGAAGACTATTGGGCTGAGTCGCATGTTAAACAAAATTATATTAGTGGGTCATTTCGCTTCATTGCTGAATGCTGCCAAGCTAATTTTACCTAAAAAATGGCTTGAACGATTTTGATTCAATTTTATATTCTACTGTTTTTGATTACCTGAAGACGATTGAGCTATGTCACATGCTTGATCAAATTTGATTAGTGGCTCATTTTGGGTAATACGGATCAGGGTCACGAGAATATGGCAAAAGCCAATAACTTGGTGATATTTGACAAAATATTGGTGACATATGGCCAAAAAATCGACTATAAAAATTACGAAAACCAAAACACGTATTTGGAGCCAAATGAAAGAATGCCTCCAAATTTGGCTATATCTAGCAAAATATATTGTCTTTCAGAATGTAAAGAATTTTTTTATACATTCTTAAGAGGATTCGAGATGCATGGTTAAACCAATCAGAGTCGAGCTAAAAAAGTGATTTAGATCGATGTCCTTTCGTTGTAAAATTTAAAATAAAATAAAATTTATAAATATGCGCATAAAAACATAGTTTTCTTATTGATTGTTTTTCTAAATAATACTATTATAAACATGTTTTACAGTAATAATACAGAGTTAATGATACAGTGAAAATACTATATCGAGTTGAACACAAAGTTAATTTTGACCGAGCTAAGCTCGGTCTCCCCTGCTAGTAACTCTTAAAAATGTCAACTTTTTTTTTTTTTTTTTTTTTTTTTTTTTTTTTTTTTTTTAAATATGAAATATAAGTGAATAAATAAGAATTTTACTATGAAAATTAGCTGAAATGTACAATAACGAAAGGACTGAAATAGATGACATTCTGAAGAAAAAGTTACTTTTATTTAGAAAAGATGTCTCAAGGTGTAAATTTGGAATTTAAAACTAAATGTCAATGAAATGGTTGTGATGAAATTGAAAAAATTGCTTTTGAAATGATTTTTGAACTGTTGAGAGAAAAAATATCCCAGTTTCTGGACCAATGTTGCAGGAAAATGGCCCAGAAATTAAAAAAACCTATGAATAAGTGATTTTTTTGTGTAAAATAATAGTATAAAAATAAAGTAATTTCGGTTAGTATTTTTTATTTTAATGTAATGTAATATTGAACTTTTGAAATATCGAACCTTTGAATAATGGCAGCCTCTGAAGTATGGTCATTTTATTGTGCTCCCAGTGGTAGCCTCTATACAAAAGTTTTTCTGTATCTAAATTAAGGGGGATTAGTGCCTGTTCCCTCCTTTTTTACTTAATCAATGAATCCCGAAAATTCTACAAATTTTGCATATGTACAAAAGTATTAGACAAGCCACTTATTAAAATTAATCTTTTAAAAGAATTTGAAGCAAACCAGATAATTCTGCAGGAAAAACCCTTTTATCTGAATTAAGGGGGATTAATCCCCATTTCCTTCCCCCTTTTATACTTAACTAATGAACTCCCAAAACTAATCAGGAATGTACCTTATCAGAATGAAACTATTTACAAAATTTGAAGCAAATCTGATATTTTTATCAAGAGTTATCGTGTTATGTATATATACTTATAAATAAGTAAATACATATGCACTAGGGTGGAGCGAAAAAAATTATTTTTTAAAAATCAAAAACGGGTAGGTGCCAAAAGTTGCCTTTATACTAGTACATCAACTGTGTGAAATTTTACCGCTGAAAAAAAATGGTTTGAGTCTGCGCTTTTGCTCCAAAAATCGAAATTTTGGGTAAAATTTGTCATTTTTTGACATTTTTGCAAAAAAATAAAAAAATTTCTACAGAGCTGGTTAGTATTTAAAAGTGTTGCTTAAACTTTTATATTTATCTGCTTAACATATTTAAACTATAAAACAATATATTTATTCCGTATAGCTGGAGCAAAACAGACAACTTTTGGTAAGAAAACGGCATTATTCCTCTATTGGGACATACAATGAATTGTTGTTTTTTATACAGCTCTTCTTTTCAAAACTACCTTGGACATACGTCGTGGTGGTGGCTATATTTCATATACCATCTGTCCCAACTATTCGATCATCTTAGTACAGTATTTTATTTATATATTGATTTGTGATTTTTTTCTATCAAAATTTGGCATGTTTTCGATGCATCCACCTAGATTATCTGTTCTTTGTATCCACATGCTGCTGTGACTGTCTTAATGTATATTTACAGCTTATACAAAAAAATGACAAGCAGAGTAATGTACGGGAATATTATTAAGGGGATCCATTCGGCCATCTATTATCTTTATCAAACTTACATCCAGTTGATGAAAGTGATTGGAAGTTCTGTTACCACTACATTTTTTCAATCATATTTTTTTACGTAATGACCTGCTTCAAAGATGATTTCAGGTATTTCATCTATAAGTATGCCATCATTTATTCTGCTTTTGCATTTTTTATATGTTGAGAAGCGAGCTGTTTAATGTGATTTTTGGTGATCGTCAGAAAGAATTGCAATGGGAATTTGTCCTGTCCGTGCAGAGCAACCGTTGTTGTAAATAACTTTTTTTTGCATTAGTTTTATGCCGTTTTCTAAGTGTTTTCGTAGCCAGGTAATTTCCCATTAACTTTTAGATCCCATTTTATAAGTGAACAATATTTGATGGTGAACTGTCCTGGGATAAACTTATAATGCATAGTACTTTTTGAGAGAATGTACACACTCTAATCGACTATAAGTACTCATTTAATTTTAGGAGAATTCTATTTGTCGCTGTGAAACATTTTGCATTGGGTAAACTTAGAATTGTGTATAATAATGGATCATGTGCTACTTCAACTCCAGTGAATTTCCTCAGCGTCAATTATTAGAGAAGTCGATGTAAAACGTTATAATCTACATGGATTCACTGGATCAATAAGAAAAACTTTGTCTACGTACTATTCACTTCCTATTGCATTTTCTTTATAAAATAGATAATAATTTTGTAATTTTTTTCTCAAATTAAGTAAAAGATACTCAGAACAGACTAGAAATTTCTATCGGAGATTGCAGAGCTAATTCATAAGGAAAGCTATTTCTCAGAAGAAATGGGGAATAGGAATTCAGAAAACATCTCGCACAACAACAAAAAAAAAAAAAAAAAAAAAAAAAAAAAAGCCCATAAAGCGAAAAAAAATTTCCGCTTTATGTAAGCACAGATTGGCAATCAGAGTCCGTAGATTCACTCACAAAATATATAATCAAAGTTTATACCGCGGGATATTTTATACCAAATGTAATACACATACAAAGATAAGGTCTAAAAACTTATTAGAAATTACTCGACTACGAAACAACACAGGAAACGACATAAAACAAATACTAAAACTTCTTTCGAAATATTGTTGCTTTACACGCAAATTTTGTTTGCAATCCTCTGTGACGATCGTCGTAATATTAAACAGCCAGTTTCTCAAAATATATTCATTGTAATAGGTACAGTAAATGATGGCATACTAGAAATTGAATTCAAACAATCAATTTTTAGGCATATCATTATATACATAATGTAATTGATTGAAAAATGTTGTGGTAACAGAACTCCCAATCATAATGTATTAACTGTATGAAAATTTCATGAAGATAATAGATTGCTGAATAGGTTCAATTAAGAACATACCTAATACATTACTCAGCTTCCGCTTTTGTTATACAAGGTATAAAAATATACGTGCAGCAGATCACACCAGTAGCATCCAATGTCAGTGAAAGCAAAGAAGAGGTAAACTACTTTGATACATAGAAAACTTATGCCCTTCTTCGGAAAAAAAAATAACAATTCAATACAAAAATAAAACACTGGGCCTAGATTGCTGGGTGGCTGAGACGGGTGGGATATGAAACGCAGCCACATCTACGAGTTATATACAGAATAGTTTTGAAAGCAGATAGGTAAGAAATGCATTCAAAACAACATTTCGTTGTATGCTCCAATAGAGAAGTAACGCTGGTTTTTTACCAAAAGTTGTCAGATTTGCTCCAATTATACAGACTACAGATATTGTTTTATAGTTTAAATATGTTAAGCAGTTAAATATAAAGGTTTAAGTAACACTTTTAAATAATAACCAGCTCTGTAGGAATTATTTTAATTTTTTTGGAAAAATGCCAAAAAATGACAATTTTTACCCAAAATTTCGATTTTTGGGGCAAAAGCGCAGACTCAAGCCATTTTTTTTCAGCGATAAAATTTCACGCAGTTGATGTACTAGTATAAAGGCAACTTTTGGCACCTACCCGTTTTTGATTTTTAAAAAATAATTTTTTTCGCTCCACCCTAATATGCACATACAGAACTTGTGGGCACATTAGCTCTCAGACCTTAATAGTCTAAGACAGGGCACGAAATTTCAGTTGAAAAGGTACTCGCCAGACTAAAATTTTTGCTCGCCAGTATTGTATATTTATTTAGAAAATAACGTCGGCCATTACACTTTCCCAGAAAGTGCTTGATATATAATACTGAATTTAAATTGACCATTGTTAAAAGAAGCTGTCTGTTTAATCCAGACTTCTGTACATTCATGAAAAACATGAACAATATTTTAAATATCAACAGATGTTGTATAAAGAATTTTCTGTTGATCGAAATCAAAGAAGAACATAGAAATCGAAGCACATTTACTGAAAAAAAATCCATAATATTAACTTAAAATAAGATTTCCACAAGATTTCAATTTTTATAGGAATTGTCCCATACCAATGGAAAATCATGTAGTAAAAAGTTCTTGTACTTTTAATACGTCATGTTTGCATAGTGCTTGCTTCTGCACTGAAATACCATTTGTCAATCGCAACTGTAGGGTCAAACTCTGTCAGGGTGAGTCCATTAATAAAAATTCTGTGAAAATGGACCCATGTTCAAGTCTTTAGAGACAGCCTGTTTTGAATCTGTTGTGACAATTGAAGCTTTTGTCACATGCAACTGTGGTCACCAGTAGAACAGCTCAAAATGTTAAAATTGGGAGCAAACTGAGCAATCTTGCTGAGCACTTTTCACTGTAAAACTTCTCCAGCATGTCTTACAGTGTTAGTGAAGAGAACATAAGCTTGAATTCTGCCCACTCTCCCAATGAAATATCAGTTTTTTATTTGAAGCACAAAGTTGTTTTATGACGAAACTTACTCGCCAACCTTAAATATTTGCTTGCCAATGGCGAGCAGGCGAGTGGAAATTTCGTGCCCTGGTCTAAGAGCTAAAAAAAAAACACAAAATTAAAAAACAAAGAAAAAAAAAATATTGATGAAATATTTCAGCACCCTTCTCCCTTCCCCAGAGGAAAGCAAAGGGAGGATTGGGAGGTGCATAATATGAAATAGTGTTCAATTTGCATTCTGATGATATATCTCATGATGGGTTTCAGAAAAAAATTAAAAATTGCCCCTGGTTTGAATATGGCAAATGGGGGCAGAGGGGAAAGAGGTTCATAATAATTATATAACAATATGCTTAGTATTCAAATTCGTGACAGCAACAAATTCGTACAACTCAGTTCGTGAATTCCAAAGAAATCAGTGAAGCATTTTCAGATTAGCAGTTTTGTACAAAGGGATATTTACATTTTTAGCTCACCGGCTATCATAGCCTGAGAGCTTATGTGCCTGCCCGTTCTGTATGTATGTTCGTGCGTTATGCGATAACTCATGATAAAAATATCCGATCCACTTGAAATTTTGTATGTAGGTATATCCTGATAAGGTGCTTCCCTGATTAGTTTATGGTGTTCATTCGAAATGTATAAGAGGGGGAACGGGGGGCTCATGCCCCTCCCCTTAATTGATTTAATGGGTTTTTCATGCAGAATTAACAGTTTTCGTTCAAAAATTTAGATATAGGATCATTTTGATGAGGCAATTTCGTGACTATTATTAGGTGTTCATTGAATAAATATAAACAGGGGGAACGGGGGTTCTAATGCCCCTCCCCTTAATTGATATAAAAGGGTTTTTCAAGTAAAATTGTCAGATTTTGTTCAAATCTCTGAATAGCTTTGGAAGTTTAATGGGTAATTATAAAAGAGGAGGATAGCTCCTCTTAAATTATATAAATGTTAAATGGGTTTTTATTAAGAATTGTCCAATTTGCTCTGAATTTTGGATATAGATTTTTTATGTGATAAAACATGTTCTTGATAGTTTAGGAGGTTTAATGATTAAGTATAAAAAAGAGGAAAGGAGAGAGCTGTTTCCCTTTCTAAATTTTTTTTCCCAACGGAATTAACCCTTGAAAATATAAGGCTGTAATGTACAATTAGTATGCGTAGCCTGTGAGCTCAATGCCATCAGTATAACTGGGCAATATTGTTTTTTATTATTTATATAGATTATGACTTTGCAATATAAATGTAAGATTTGAATCTTTAGATTGCATCATTTATCGCAGTTATGGTGTGGGTAATTTTCAAATTAACTAGCTCTCTGGTATTTATTTGCTGTCTATAATTTGAATGCTTGTCTATAATTTGAATGCTATAATTTGAATATTTTAAATATCAACAGCAAAATCAACGGCCACAAGCACAATGATCTAAGACTTTGAAAATCAGAAAAAAATAATCCCCTTTTCCTTTTTATCATTTGTGAAGCATTGGCTTTAAAGTGGTCAATAAAGCAGTTAGTTGTGTTGGGCATAATCAGATTGTTTTACAGGTATGATATAAATTGCTGTTTTTAAGTGTTAATCTTGGTGTATTTCAAAAAGCTTATTGTAACACATTGTAAAATTGTCTTCAAGGGATTAAAATGAAATTCATACCATTTCAGCCTTCTGTAAATATTTAATTGTATTCATAAATTAGCATTTTGCACATCACCCAACAATTTATTTCAGGTAGTATTATTGGATATTTATCATTTGTCTTATCTCATTGAGTAAAGTTGTTCAGTTTTCTCTGATGGGAGTTACCTCCTTGTATATCTTCCTTTTTGTTAATAAAGTAATTTTCGCTGAGTATATTGTTCTGAATGTTTTCTTTTTTCAGGATTAGAGTCATGGTTATTGTGTCGGGGCTTGAAATTCAAATTTTCCGAGGAAGGGAGTCTCCCTCCCAACATTTATAAATGGAGGGGAGTTTGGCTGTTTGGGAGGGAGAAAAAAATCTTTAAAACCCACTATTTTATGTGCTATTTAAAGAATTACAAGAATACAACCATGACAAAATATTACTGAAATATCAACTACTCAGAATAATTATGCAAAATGCATAAAAAAAAAAAAAGAGTAAAATTTTTATACCGTCTAGTTTTTACAGGTAGTATATTTCTGCCGGTTGCTAATTATTTTGTTACAGGTCAAGTAAACGCTGTTTTTGGTTCGCCTCGATTTTAGATTGAGTGTAGATTCCTGCAAGTTTGGTTCGGTTTCAAACCCAATTTTACAAAACTCAGTTTAGTATTATTTCCGATTAAAATCTATACACATAATAATAAATATATATGTGTGTGTGTGTGTGCTGCTTTCTAAGAGAATGGCTGCATTTTTCTCGACCTTCTAAAGAAATTAAAGTTTTTTGAGATTCATTGACGAAATTTGCTTTTTTTAGCCGCCCTTTGAATAAATTCACATTTATTCCGCAACCTCTGACAAAATTCATGTCCTTTTTCACAATTCTTTGATGAAATTACAAATAGTCACCGAAAAAAATTAATTTTGTAAATCGCTTGCAGAAAAATTGCGAATTGCTGAAGACCACGGGAAAAATGTGAATTTTATAAAGGAGCGCTGGGAAAACACAAACTTTGTCAGGAGACTGAATAAAACGCAAATCTTGTCAGAAGATCCTGAAAAAAAAACACTAATTTCGTCAAATAATAGCGAAAAACCGCAAATTTTATAAAAGGATTAAGAAAACAAAAACCTGAATTCCATTCAGAAAATACAGAAAAAAGCAAAAATGTTTAAAAAATCGTGGAAAATGCTTACAGTCTTGAAATAAATGCTAATTTCATCAAAAAATCGCAAAAATACTGCAAATTTCATCAAAAAATTGTGAAAAAAATACAAATTTCTTCAAAAAATCGCGGAAAATCCACAAATTTCGTCAAAAATCACTAAATTTTTGGAAATTTTGTTAAAAATCGCTAAAAATTTGAAAATTTTGTTAAAAAATTGTGAAAAATCTGTAAATTTCCATAAAACACATGAAAATCCGTAAATTTAGGCAAATTAAGGCGGAAAAAACACATAGTGTCTAAACTGAATTACCCCCATACACACACACCTGCACTTTTCAGAAAATTTGCTTCGATTTTTTAGATTTTTTTCACTCAGAATCACATCTGAAGCGACCGTTTGACGAATTTGGCATTTTCCCTGCGACCCTTTGATGAAATTGGCCATTTTCTATGAACGATTGACAAAATTCGCAAAATCTGTATGTTCAAATTTCCGGCCTGATAACTAATTTTTGATATTTTTTCAAATTCAATGTGTTAACTATTTTTTTTATTTTTTTTTTTTATTTTTGGCAGAAAATAGTACAAAACTTGCTAATCGATCACAGGTAAAAAATTGGGAAAGTTGTCAATCGGTCGCGGAAAAAATCGTGAATTTCAACGATTTTTCGCGGTAAAAAAACTTGCAAAATGTGTCAATTAGTCGCACGAAAATATCACAAAATTTACAAAATGGTCGTGGGAGTTAATCATAGTTTCAAAATGTGAAATTTCTTGAAAAATGGTGAAAATTTTTGGACGGGAGTTTCCCGCCCGCCTTATTCTTTTGCCCGGGATTTCATAATTTTGGGCGCGAATCCCGCCATCCCGCCCTTAAATTCAAGCCCTGTGTGTTCTTCTGCAACACCTTACTTTTTATTATCATAAAGATTTATTATAATTTTTTTTTTATAATTTTAAGGAGAATTTTTCCTTTAAAGAAATTTATAATATATAAAGATGAAGATACAAACAATTTATTACAAAGCAGATATCAGCAACATTGAAAGTTCTGCTTTGATACTGTGATTTCTTTCCAGCCATTGAACTTTGTTTTTATTGAGGTGTGTGTGTGTGGGGGGGGGGGGCCTCTTTATTGGCATTTGTAAATGTTCGGGAGTAGAACTGTTTGAAAGGTAGAGAGACTTACTTATCTTTATAGCTGCAATTATTTTAACATCTTTCTTAATTTATCAAATAAATATTGACATGGCAGAATAACATTGACAGCAGGGTTGGGTTTTAGTCATCAAAAATTGGTTTTTGATTTGACAAAGACAGGGGTGCAAAAATCTAGACATCAGCAGGTAGTGTGAGTCTATTGTCACTAAAATTTAAAAGTTTTCTTCACTTAGAATTTAATAGCATTCTTAAAGAATTTTGCATGAAATATTAAACAAAAAGTAACAAAATAAATTTAATGGTGAGAGACTGCCTGCTAGTATCAAGTTTCTTACATCCCTGGGCACAAGTTTAAACTATCTAAAAAACAAAAATGTGAGTAAACTCAGAACAAAACAGAAAAGAATGCTGTTAATATAGCATTTCTTTTGTTTAATGCAATATGCTTTGTGCAAGTAGTTTCAGTATACATTAAATTAATCAAATTATTTTTGCTTTCGTTTATGACCAGGGTTCTTGCTGGTTTTTGACCAACAATGGTGATTCGGTCAATTCAATGATGAATCCTTCTATAGTAAAAAAAAACTAGCCTTAAAAAGAATGACTCCTAGAATGATGCTGATGTGTAAGATTTCTGGAAATAACGAATCTGGCCGGAGCACTCCTTCCATGAGTCGAATAGACCAATCAGGAAAGGGCTCCGTCTATGCATCGCCGTATGGGTTACCATAAAGAGGGAAAGGTTACCATCGCCAACAATCGCCAAGTTTGTCGCCAATTTGGCGAGCAAAATTAGTCGTCAAAAGTGACGCCAACTTGGCGATAACTGTAATATTTCGCCAAATTTTCAATTTCTTTACAACATCAGTCGTGTGACACATCATTTGAGAGGTCTGCAATTGCTTATTCATATTATGGATGTCTTGTGTGTCACCCCCCACTCTGCTCCCCCCAGGGGGGCACATTTTTTATTTCTTTACAACACCAGTTGTGTGACACATCATTTGAAAGATTTGCAACTGCTTATTCATATTATGGATGTCTTGTGTGTCACCCCCCACTCTGCTCCCCCCAGGGGGGCACATTTTTTATTTCTTTACAACACCAGTTGTGTGACACATCATTTGAAAGATTTGCAACTGCTTATTCATATTATGGATGTCTTGTGTGTCAACCCCCACTCTGCCCCCCAGGGGGGCACATTTTTAATTTCTTTACAACACCGGTCGTGTGACACATCATTTGAAAGATCTGCAACTGCTTATTCATATTATGGATGTGTGTCACCCCCCCCCCCTCTGCCCCCCAGGCGGAGCACATTTTTAATTTTTTTTACAACACCAGTCATGTGACACATCATTTGAAAGGTCTGCAACTGCTTATTCATACCATGGGTTATTGGCGAGCGTAGCGAGCAGGGGGGGGCAGAGCCCCCCTAGTAAGAAAAAAAAACAGTAGCCAAATGAAAAAAGTGTTAGCAATATAGATTCTGCATGAAACACAAACTTTTTTAACATATTGTATTTAACTTATTGTATCTTTTTTTTTTCAATATGTTCTAAAACAATATATTTGTTTTTGTAATTACTTATATATAATAGAAATGAGACTATCCAGTACAGAAACTATTGAAAATAAGTGCATTCTAAATGTCTCTTAAATATGAAAAAGTTTCAGATATCCTATTATCAGTCTAAATGGAAATTCAAAACAGCTATCTTTGATTTATCATTGCGAAAATATACACTAAACAGACTAAACTGTTCGATTTTGACTTTAACTGATAGAAAAATTGAGCGGCTAATGATACTTTGCAAGCTACTAATAAATAGTATGGTAAATGGCTAATTTCAACTCCACATTTCAGCAAACTTTTCTCTATTTTGTGCTTTACTCGATTAATTTTGTTTGTATTTTTAACTGCACAACTCAAAGCCAATGCATAGATAGTGGTTGACTAACAGCAGAGAAATACCTGTTACACAATCCTTTCTGTGTCTTTGGTTGTTGCTGAACTGAGTTGTTATTGAATCAGTATTTTTATAAATTTAGCTATGTAAATGACATATTGCGATTGAACATTTAAAGCAACATCAAACATTCAGCAATCTGAATAGGAATCTCAAGTGTGTTGGCACAGATTCACACGCACACACACACACACACCAAAAAAAAAAAAAAAAAAAAAAAATTAACAGAAAATAAACCATTGCAATTTGGTGAGTCTGATTCTTTGTTTATCTGCTAAATGAAGAATTTTTCATGATGCGGCACAATGGCAAGTGGCAGTGAAACCACTCTTTATGACTAAATTTCTAAATTATGTGGATTTCCAATGTGACCTTTTTTTTTTAACATGCTTTGTTGAATACCTTATATATAACTTTTAATAAATATTTTCTCAGCAGCATTAATTATAACTTTTTTTTTTTTTCAATTAGTACGAAGGCAGAAAAATTAAAATAACATTTATATTATTAAAGAGAAAAAAATAAATGTTGGGATAAAATGAATAAAATACGATATTTTAAGTCATTTATTCAAAATTAATGTTTGTTAGCAAGTAATTATTACTTATAAAAATTATTTACAGAATATCTCTTGAAATTAGGAGCAAATGGCAAAAGCCTTTCAACAAACAATTCAACAGCCTTTGTAGATCAATATTAACTATCCAAAGCAATATATATACAGTAGACTCCTCCAAATCCGCACAGCTTGGGACCGGAGGTTTTGCGGATTTTAGAATTTTGCAGATTTCTGGTCATTGCTTTGTTTATATATTTTTTTAAAGTAATTTGAATGTAATTAATAATGAAATCAAAAGTATATTGAATGCTTAAAATATACTAAAATATTAAAATTAGTAATAAACTAAAATAATAAAAAATTGGGCAATTTTAAAAATGATTAAAATACTAAAAGCAAAGATCAAGTTAATAATCGATAATGTACAATTAAATATTCGTTATAAAGATGAAATGTGTTTTTTCTAAATTATTCAATGAAACTTGCCTCATTTTTTCTAAATTATTCAATGAAACTTGCCTCATAAAGGTACATTACTAATTCACATCAGGACCATAAAATAACGAAGTTTTATTTCAGGTTTAGCCAGACTTAATAACAAAAAAAGCTTGATTAATACTTAACTATATTTGGTAAGATTGTCATTATCAATAATATCAGCTGTATCTTGATTTTTTCAGAAATAAATTATTCTTTCTTCATGAAAAAATATTAATTCAATAACCTTAACAAAAATTACAAATTTAAAAATGTATAGAATTGATGTACAACTAAAAAAGTCAAATTTTGTACCTACATCTGAACTGAATGTTTCATTGTTTACATCCATAAATTATGTGCGGATTTTAGAGAGTTGTGGATTTTAAGAGTGCAGATTTGAGGGAGACTACTGTATATTGAAGTGCAAACTAAATATTAAAAGAAAAGAAAAATCTCTCATAGAATCAATATTGCATGGGTGTTTTCATTTTTACTTTAAAAAAAAAATAATTTAAATGTGTGAAATTTAAACAAGATAGTTTTAAAAAAAATTCCATGTAGATTTAACATTAGTATGTGGTGTTTTCACATTAGTGAAATAGTTCTTTAAGCAACCCCATCCATAAGAATATAGTAGGGGAAAAGCAAAATAACTGGTTTTGTAGCAATAGCAATGCTGTTTTGTATAGGAAGGGAAATTTCTTTAAATTTGCACTATCTTAAGTGAACAGTTTACCTCAAACTTGGTCAAAATGTTGATTATTTTATTTATTATTAATGAAAGCCAGTTTGATTGTGAATATTTTGATACCTCATTTTCACCCAGTAATTATATCACAAGGTATTGTAATTCTTTTTTTTTTTTTAATACAATCAATGCAATTCCCTACACAGATGAAAACTTTAAATGGCTTTTTCTCCGTGTTCATATTTTCTTCACTTTCATGTTTACAAAATCCTGTGGCTTTTTTTGTGTTTAAGATAGAGATTTAAAATTTTTAGTACATGTTCTTTATTATATGTGTAATAAATCTGTATATGAAATTAGCCTTCTGGTTTTTTTTTTGTTACCTATATATATATTAAATAAAAGTATTTGAAGATGTTAGATTTCATCATTTTACAGTATATGTATCAGGAAAAAAAAAAAAAAAAAAAAAAAATGTATCTAAAAATTTATGTGCAGTCTTGTGTAATACACACTTAAAAATGTTAAATGTAATTTAACAAATTACAATAATCATTTAAAAAATGATTTTTTCAAAGATTAAAATTTAAGAATTATAAATAAATTCTGTATTAAAAAAAAGCTTGGTCCTTTAAAATCAATTGGTTGACCATTACATTGTTTCCTTTTTTACTTACCCATCATACGTAGTATAGGGTAAGTTTTGCAATCGTTTTGAAAATCGAAAAATTTTTTTTGACGAATTTACACGTTTTAGATAGTGGAGATTCCGAAAAACATATTTTTAGAAAAAAAAATTTGCCGTCTGTCTGTCTGTCTGTAAACGCTCTATCTCCCGAACAAATTGAGATAGAGACTTGAAATTTTGTATGTAGTTAGTATGTGAGAATGGGACGAACCCTATTTAATATCAGCAACCTCGATTATCCGGAACTATTTTTTTCGGACCCTCGAAAAATTCGTTCTGATGAAAGGTATATAAAAATTTTCGAATTTTTTTGTTTTAAGTAATGGACGCAAAAGGCAATAAAATAACACACATTTTACATATAGAACGAAGTCGATCGAATTATTAGTTGCCGAGATATTTGTAATCCTGTTTTCCACATTCTTCGATTTTTCATGACCCTGTATTTCATTCAAATTTCAATTCAGAGGTATATTTTAATTGGAAATGAGACGCTTAATCCGACACAGTTAATTGTTAGTTAATAGAATTATTATTTTTGGAGTTATAAGGATGTTTCTTTTACGCAGTTCGGTACTACATGAGTAGTTTGGCGTTTTATATAATTTGTCGAAATTGGTACAACAGCAGTTCTTTAATAAAGCATTACTATGTATATTAACAATATTTAAATTTTGTTTATGAATTGCAATGCATTGTATAAATAGTTTTCATATGTTTTATTTTCATATACATATCCATGATGGGTAAGTATTACGGTGGCCCCCAACGACTAGTTGTGATTGTTGCACATCTTGTAATCAGTGGGATAAATAATAAGACCTAGTTTTTTGCTTTAAAAGACAATTTTTTATAGGACAACTTTCTTTAGATTTGTTTTCTTCCATATCTAATAATTTGCATTTACCCACTTTGTAATTTTTTTACTTTCTTGTTTATTATTGATGACATTTTCCCTTCTTTTTCATGGAAAAATCTTCTAAATGTAAGGAAATTTTTGGTATCTGAATCAAGTAAAAATACAAATAAAATATTGGGAGCATGTGATAAAAGTGATATAAGGTCTGAAAAATGGACATTTTGCCTGTACTAATAGGAATTTATTTCCATTCATTTCTTCTTTTACATTCCAGGTTTGCTGTTAAAAACACAAAGCATCAGGAAATCAAATGAACGATGTTGTTTAAGTGCTTTTGCATAGATAAAATGTATTTTATCTAAACACTATACTGACTTTAAAAAATAAAAGAACCTGCATATATTTAGTTTTTTTAGGGGGTGGGGGAAATAGAATATTTTGGACTTTTACATGTAACATACAAACTCATTGGGTGATTTCAGTATGATTGAAATGTGTGGCAGAAAGGGACAGTTTGAGAATTATATAAAAAAAATTTCACCCCTGCCCCGCTCGCATCACTTTCATATTTGGAATATGACTCTTATTTTTTTCTACTGATAAGCAAAATTGCATTTTATAAACACTATTCAGTATCAGCATGCATCAACTAAATTGTAATCATGCCATTCAAACATTGATCAAAAATGAAAGAGCAGAAAATAGAGTACATCCACAAATGTTATCTAGACACACGGCAGTGTGTCAGCCAAGTTCACAAAAGTAAAAGGCGACACACCGGCCATGGGTTATATTACCCAAACCATTTCGAGCCACTTTTGACCCCTCAATAACTTAAATTCTATTTGACCTACGCACTTGCAATTTTTTGTGTCGTGTAAGACCATCTTCTAATTTCGGAATCCTAAAATGTTTTTTAAAAATCTTTTACCGTTCACGAGAAATTGACATCTGAAAACCACTGTTTTTACCACTGACTCACTCATAGAAATGTTTGACTACTTCCAGGTGACTTAGGAAGTTGAAATTTGGTGGGGAGGTAGGTTATTGGATCTATAAATAGGAAAAAATCAGAAATCACCATTAATTAAACATTAATGGTTGGTTAGAGGATAAATTATTGGAATACAATGGAAGTTTATGAGAATTTCACAAAATACCAGAAATAGTGCCAAGTTGGCGTCACTTTTGGCGAGTATCAGGGCTAATCTCAGAAACTACCGAACCGATTTCAAAAGTAATGATGCCAAAATGATGGTATTCGCCCCGGTTCAAATATAGACTATATCTTATGTCTGTGCAACTAACCAAAAGAGGGTTCAGAAGCGAAAAACATTCTAAAAATGTGATTTTTATTTTACTGAAGGGCCTAGAAGCACAAAATTTGGCATGTTAATTATTTATAAGATATAAATGATCACTAATGACATTTGCTAAAAAAATATCAAATGTAAATGGGTGAAAATCCACGAAGAGCGTTCTAAAAAAGTTCGAAATACCAATTTTAAAACAATCTCATCAAACAACAAACCGATCTTAAAAGTAATGATATCAAAATGATGATGACAGTCTTTGCTCCAACATAGGATATATCTTGTGTCGATTACACTAATCCCAAGGAGGTAAAAGAGCAAAAAACATTCTAAAAATGCGATGTCTGTATATTAAGGGACTGGACTGGAAACAAAGTTTGGCATTTTAGAGTTTATGGGAATTTCGCGAAATATCAGAAATAGTGCCAAGTTGGCGACACTTTTGGCGAGTATCGGGGCTAATCTCTGAAACCACCGAACCGATTTCAAAATTAATGATACCAAAATGATGGTATTCGCCCCGGTTCAAACATAGGCTATATTTTATGCGTATACCATTAACCAAAAGAGGGTGAAGAAGCAAAACACATTCTAAAAATGCAACTTTTGTGTTACTGAAGGACCTAGAACTATAAGATTTGGCATGTTAATTATTTATAAGATATAAATGATCTCTAAGGGCATTTGATAAAAAATACGAAATTCAAAAGGGGTGAAAATGTGCAAAAAGCATTCTAAAAATGGTCTAAATTGGGATTTTTAAGCAATTTCAGCAAACAACAAACCAATCTTAAAAGTAATGATATCAAAATGATGTTGATAGTCCTTGCTCCAATATAGGCTATATCTTATGTCGATTCCACTAATCCAAAGGGGGTAAAAGAGCAAAAAGCGTTCTAAAAATGCGATGTCTGTATGTTAAGGGCCTAAAAACGTAAAATTTGGCATGTTCATTAATTATAAGATATAAATGATCACTAAGAACATTTGTTAACAAATACAAAATTTAAAGGGGGTAAAAATGCACGAAAGCGTTCTAAAAACTTTCTAAATAGCAATATTTAAGCTATCTTGGATAGTTAGCGAACCAATTTAAAGAAAAAAAGATGCCAAAATGATGGCGACAGTCCTTGCTCTAACAAAATTATTGGATAAATTACCAGATTACAATGGGAATCTAAGCAATTTGGCAAAATACCAGAAATACCGCCATGTTAGCATGACTTTTGGTGCGTAATTTTTGTCGTCAATATAGGGATATTTCGCCAAGTTGGCTACAAACGTTTTTGGTCGACGAAATAATCAAGTAGTTCCCAATCACGTAAAAGAAACATCCTTATTAGTGGAATTTAAAGGAACATAAGCAGTCCTAATGTTAAAATTTTAAATTTGACTGAAAAAAACAGTGAATAAATGCTGGAAAAAGCTGAAAGATTAATTAATATTAAATAAAACTAATTTAACCTATTTATTTCAAAAAGGAAACAAATACCTACTTATTTGACAAAAAAGAATGATATCCTATCAAAAACATGAATGTGAAAAAATGCCAAGTTCGTTAAAGGTTTCGCTCATAAAAGAAATGATTTGACAAAAAATAATGATATCTTGTCAAAAACATGAATGTGAAAGAATGCCAAGTTCGTTAAAGGTTTTGCTAATAAAAGAAGTGAGATCTAACTGCAAACCAAGTTCTTTCGGAGCTCCTTAAATCATAACTCCTGTCATGCGTAATATTATTCAATTGCTTAAAATGATTTGTTATGTTACTTGTTATTCAATAGAGCGACTTGGCAAGTTTTCAGCTGCCAACTTTAATCTTTGAGTCGGAGTACAATTTAATCTAGAATCTGATTGGCAAAGATCTAGTCAATCGAGTGTTCGAATAAGTATATTGAAGTTAAGGTACTGATAAGTTAAGGAAGGGATCAACTTTAATTTCTGATCAACTAAATAGAAAAAAATGGATAAGAGAAAACTTGCTAAGTCGCTCTATTGAATAACAAGTAACATAACAAATCATTTTAAGCAATTGAATAATATTACACATGACAGGAGTTATGATTTAAGGAGCTCCGAAAGAACTTGGTTTGCAGTTAGATCTCACTTCTTTTATTAGCAAAACCTTTAACGAACTTGGCATTCTTTCACATTCATGTTTTTGACAAGATAAATTTATATACAGTAGACTCCCTCGAATCCGCAAACCAGAAATCTGCAACTCTCTAAAATCCACACATATTTTACGGATGTAAACAAATGAAACTTTCAATTCGGATATTGGGACAAAATTTTATTTTTTTAGTTTTGTATGAATTCCATATATTTTTTAATTTGTAATATTTTGATAATTCTGTATTTGTGTTTTTTTCATGAAGGAAGAATAAATTTTTTTGAAAAAAATTCAAGATATTGCTGATATCATTGGTAATCACAATCTTCTTACCAAGTATATTTATGCATTAATCAAGACTTTTTGGTAAGCCTGGCTAAATCTGAAAAAAAAAAAAAAAATCCTTATTTTATTATCCTGATGTGAATTAGTAATGTACCTTTATGAGGCAAGTTTCATGGAATAATTTAAGAAAAATACATTTCATTTTTATAATGAATATTTAATCATACACTATTGATTATTAACTTGACCTTTGCTATTAGCTATTAGTACTTTAATTATTTTAAAAAATTATCTAAATTTTTATTATTTTAGTTTATTACTTATTTTAATACTTTATTATATTGTAAGTATTCGTTATATTTTCGATTGCAATATTAATTGCACTCAAATTACTGTTAAAAAAATGTAAACAAAGCAATGACCAGAAATCTGCAAAATTCCAAAATCTGCATAACCTCTGGTCCCAAGCTGTGTGGATTTGTGAGAGTCTACTGTACATATGTCAGCCTATTATCTGTAAAAATTTGTACAATTATGCAGTTTTATGAATTTCAAGATTTAAAATAAAGTCAGAATTTTGCTATATTAACATACATTTAAACATAATTGTAGGACTGTATAAACATAGTTTTATATTTGCATCTTTTCCTTTCTTTTCTTTTTCTTTGATTTGAAAAACATACTGTAGGTAAAACTTTCTTTTCTATATTTGCTTGAATTTCATTTGAAATAATAATAATAATAAGTTATCTCAAAAGTAGTTTTATGTCTTAGTTTATAAAATTTCTTTCATTTTCCAGATGATTCATCTAATTTGAAGGCACAAGAAGTTTATAAAGCTGCAGTGGTTGCAGCTGCTTGTTTTATTGTTGCAGTTGTTGGAATATTTGTTGCTTGTATTGTGAGAAGGTTAGTACATATTTTCCTATCATAGAAGAAGCATTTTATATAGCTTAAAAAGAACTTGACTACATTTTCACTGATATTTTCTAGAAAAAAAAATATAGAAATTAATATCCTGAATTTTGAAACTTTTTAAATTTTATTTTTCATATATATTTTTTTTTTAATTATATAAATGCTTCTGATGTATCTCCGTCACTATTACATTCCAGCAAAAGCAATTCTTATAATAAATATTTTTTTTTTCTGTGTGGTGGTAGGATTGCCTGAATGTTTAGTATTGGCATGCGACCAAGCATTCGGTTTAGCTGAATATCAAATATTCAGGTTATGCAAACACCAGAATATTTCGTCAAGCTAAAAATGCATAAAAAAAAAAACTTTTTAAAAAAGGTAATAATAATTAATAATCTCATGTAATTGGTATTTTTAATTGCCTAATAGCTAAAGATATTCAGAGTAATTGTCAAATCAAACCATGTTTAAATAAAAAAAAAAAAAAAAAATGTTTCAACAGTTATTTTGTTGTTTAAAAAGTGACACTTTAGAAAATAATTATTAATTACTAATTGACCTGCACGGCGTTGCCCGGGTCTGTAATAAAATTATTAAATGCACTTGAAATTTGTATGATTTTATCTTTAATTCAAAATGTGTGGAAATATATTGCCGAAATATGAGTAAAAAATATTCCAATGAACAATAACCTGATCCGATTGCGTCAAAATAATTTCTATATACATGTAATTTAAGCCGAACATAAAAATTCAATTTGTAAAATCCCGAAATGTGCCCAAGCCAATTCTGAAACGGACAAAATTATTCCAAATAACCATAACCGAATCTAAAGAGGACAAAATAATTTCCTTGAGCATGAACCCAATTTAAGCCTTAAAATTTCATTTGAAAAAAAATCTTAATTTATAAGCAATGATTGTTTCTCAGTGATCTTCCTTGGTCTATCATGTCCAGAAATTTGTTCTAAAGGTCAAGCTTGAAGGCATCATTTTAATAATCATCTGCTTTTATCAAGCAATAGAAAGTCTTTAAATTTTTGAATAAGAGCACCTATTAATCTTAAGAGTTTACCAACTCAAATTGATGCATGTATGTGTGAAAAAGTAGCAGCTCTTATTTGAAAATAACCTTAAATGGTACAATCTTGAAACACTAATGTATTTACGTTTATATCTATTTTAAATGTTAGTTGTAAAAAGAAATTTTAGCATAAAAAAAATTTATACTAAAAATATGACCTAAAAATTATACAACAGAAAGAATATTAAAACTATTAATTCAAGTATAGAAAATGAATTTTTGATAGACGTACTTTTATTAGTATAAAGAATTTCTTTTTATGTTGTAAATCTTTTTTAATCAAAAATTTCTGTTGATTATAAAGATTGAGTTATGGTTCTTTGGAATATTTTTGTCAGTCTCAGGTTTTGTTGTTTGGTCATATTTCAGGTTTTTTCCCAATGGAATATTTAGGTTCAATTCGGGTTCATGTCTACAGAAATTATTTTCTTGTCTTGTTCGGACCTGGATATTGTTCTTTGGCATATTTTTGCCAATTTCAGATTTCGCCTGGGTCATGTTACAAGTTTTTTCAACCATTGTTTTAGGCTTGGCTTGGATTCATGTCCATGCAAATTATTATGTCTTTTTCGGATCTGGAATATTTTTATCTTTGGAATATTTTTGTCGGGATCATATTTGGTTCAGTTCAGATTTCAGGTTTTGTTTTTCAAACTTTTAGGTTCGGGTCAGGTTGTGCTTCCATCCTCCACGCAAATTGTTTTACTTTGTTTGGACCAAGTTATGCTTTATTGGAATATTTTTGTCAGTATCAGATTTGGTTCGGTTCAGATTTCTGGAATTTATTTTTTTTTTTAATTTTATGTTTCGGATTAGGTTTATGTTCATGGAATTATTTTGTCTTATTTGGATCTGGTTATGGTTCTTTTTGTTGGGTTCAGATTTGGTTTGATTCAAATTTCAGGTATTTTTTCAGATTGATTTTTAAGGTTTGGATCAGATTCATATCTACAGAAATTATTTTGCCTAGCTTGTATCTGTTATGATTTTTTGGAATATTTTTGTCATGTTCAGATTTCAGGTTTCTTTTTCAAATGGAATTTTTAGATTTCAGTCGGGTTGCATGTCACGGAAATTATTCTGTCTTGTTCGAATAAGGAAATGCTTTGCTGGAATATTTTGTTCAGTTCAGATTTCGGAATTTTTTCAAAGAAATTTTTTATGTTCGGATTGGGTTCATGTCATGGAAATTTTTTGTCTTGTTCGGTTTTGGATATGGCTTTTTGGAATATTTTTGTCAGGTTCATGTTTGGTTCGATTCAAATTTCAGATATTTTTTCAAATGGAACTTTTAGGTTCGGATCGGGTTTGTGTCCATGGAAATTATTTTGTCTTATTGGAATCCAGTTATGGTTTTTTCGAATATTTGTGTGGATTCTGAGGTGGTTTGGATCAAATTTCAGGTTTTTTTCAAATGAATTTTTTTAAGTTCAAGTCGGATTTATGTCTACGGAAATTATTTTGTCTTGCTCTTATCGTATTATATATCTTTGGAATATTTTTATCGGTTCCTAATTTCGTTCAGGACATATTTCATTTTTTTTTCTTTTTTTCAAGGAAAATTTTTAGGTTTGGGTTGGGTTGCATATACACAAAAATTATTTTTCCTTGTTCGGATCAGGTTATGTTTTATTTGAACATTTTTGTGGGATCCAGATTTGGTTCGGATCGGATATGAAATCCATTGCTTTTTTTTAATGGAATTTTCAGGTTCAGGTTGGGTTGATGCTCACGGAATTTTTGTCTTCCTCGGATCGGAGTATGATCTGTTTTTTTTTTTTCAGGTTGGGATTGGGTTATATGTTAATAAGCCTAAAAATTATGGTTGTAACCAGTATTGCTACTATTCTTTTAGTGACTATTTCTGATACATAATTTATTTGCTATTTGATAATTTATTATGGTGTATGAATCGTCTGCCGATTTGAACAATTGTACCCCAAACAGCCATTTTATTTTCATTTTAAAAACAAATTAAAGTCAAAATAAAATTTTAAATTAAATATAGTACATTCAAGTTAATTAAATTATTAAAAGGAACTTCTAGAAAAGCCTCGTATATATACATTTTTTTACTGCAACACTACTAACCACACATACATTCTAATGTATGTAGTACCAACAATCTGACGTACAATAGCTGTGAACAAAAATACTTAGAACTGATAGTTTGCCAGTCTGTGAATTTTAAAGGTCTTTGGGAAAAAAAGTCACTTTTGAAATGTTATACACTTATCTCGGTTTCTTTAATTTTGTTTCAGCTTTTTTAATTTTGTACAACCAACCAAATGTAAACAAGTGAAGAGAAAAAAGTGGAAAAAAGGTGATTTTTTTATGAAAGTGAACTCTGGATTTTAATTAATTACTCAGTTAATAATTAGAATTTTGAAATTCTTAATGTCAGATACATCAGGAGAAATTTTGAGCTACTCTGAAAAAAATTTTGAATCTTGTATGTGCCATAGATTTCTCTAGCCATTGCAAACACACATTCACAGACACACACACACAGACAGACAGAGCGTTTTGTTCTTTTAATAGTATAAATGGTATTAATAACAATTAATGATAGTAGTAATAACAATTAATAACATTTTCAAAGGGACATTTCTTGCTTATAGCAATAATAATAATAAAAAAAAAAGGCAGTGGATGAAGAAATGTAACCAAATGGTGCTGGTTAACACTCTTTTTCTTACTTTTTGACATACAAGATGTTTCATAACTTAATAGAATAATTTTTGAGAGCGAAATATCCATATATACATATGTTATAATACATATCTAGACAAACATTTTTTTGTATAGGAAAGAAGGATTGTAGTGTAGTCCACTTTTTCAATCAAAATATAGAATATTTCACTCCAACACTAAGTTAGATGCTCCATAATTGTGAATTATACTGACAATACACACTATATCACTACCAAATGCAGTGCTTTTCTCAAGATGTCATTGTCTTTATGCAATCTAACATTAATTGGATGAAAATCTTGCTAAAATTATCTTTATTATTGTGGACAAAAAATCAAGTTCAGCTTTAGTGAAGCATCTTGCGATTGGGACTGAATAAGTAGATTGAGACTATTGTTTTCTTCACAGTTGCTGTTTGCCTTGATATGTATTCTATTGTTTTAGAAACACTCTGGATATTTCCAATACCTGAAAATAATTGCTCAATCCAGACATTTTTTGCTGGTACTCTTTGAAAAACTCCTTGTTAAATCAACAAAACAAAGATTCTTTATTTATTTATTATTATCGATAATTATACGATAATTATTTATTATTATCATGTGTACGATAATAATAATTTTTTTTTTTCCCTTTTCATTTTTCTATCCAGTTTAGTAATTTTAGTGTGCCTTGTTTTTAATGTTTTTTCTTCATTTAATTTTGTTTTTATGTGTATTGGTAGCTCCAAATTCATATTTTGCTTTTTCATGGCTAATATGAAGATGAAACCATACACTTCATTTGTAATTCCAAGTATTTGAGGCTTGACAATTCTGCTTTGGTTCTGCAAATTCCATTTGTATTCATTTGATTTATTTTTTTAATTTTTTCCCCATGTCAATGCGCAAATTTTCTATTAAATTCTAATGGTTCATATATTGTAGTACAGTTAATGGTTTTATATAATATGTGTATACCGGGTGTCCCAAAAATGACTGATGGATTTTAAAATTCAATAACTTGCAAATGGCGCTGATGGCAATTGAAGGTCAGGTGATCAGTGCTGAGTGAAGCGTTGACCTAGCCTTCAATCCCCGTCAGCTCCATCTATTGTTTGAAATTCGAACTAAAATAAAAAATTACGGCAAAAAACTCCTGACATTATACATAACCCTCCTGCAAAATTTTTTTAAATAGCTGTCACCGTTTGCAAGTTATTGAATTTTAAAATCCATCAGTCATTTTTGGGACACCCGGTATATATATTTAAACTTTAGATTCTTTTTGTAAAATAAAAATTATATGACATAATTTTCCTTCTAATTCTTTTCTAAGCTGTCTTAATTTGCCCAGAGAGATGAGAATGAAAGATATTTTATAAAAAAAAATGGTGATTTATTTAGAAAAAAACAAAAAATACTCTCCTATTTTGAATTTTTTTAGAATATGAGACATTTTATCCATTTATTTTAATTCACAGATGAAGCTGTTAAGTTTAAAGTCTTAAAACCATTATCTTTTTAAATAATAATTCAGAGCATAGATTTCCTTTTTGATGTAAAGTTTACTTGTAAAATGTTTCTGTTTATGAAAAATCCAAATTTTTATATTAAATGTGATGTAAAACTGTTTTAAAATTTAACTTTCTTACATTTTTAAATCTTGAAAAAAAAGAATTATTCACAGATGAAGCTATGAAGCTTGAAGTTTTAAAACCATCCTATTTTAAATAATAATCCAAATGTCGATTTCCTCTGCAGATCATTGATAAAACACCGATTTTTTCAAAAGATCGCATAAAAAGCAAATTTTGTCAAAAGAGTGTTGAAAAATTGCTGATTTCATCAAAAAAAAAAAAAGGCTATTTCATCAAAAAGATTGCGGGAAAACGCTGATTTCGTGAAAAGATCTAGAAAAAACGCAAATTTTGTCAAAAAATCGTTATAAAATCGCTGATTTCATCAAAAGATTATGGGGGGAAATGAAGTTTTTGTGAAAAGATAGCATAAAACGCAAATTTTGTCAAAAAATTGCTGAAAAATTGCCAATTTCATCAAAAGTTCGCGGAAAAAAAACCCCACCGATTTTGTCAAAATTTTGTGAAATGAACGCCGATTTTGTCAAAAGATAGTGCAAATTTCATAAAAGGATCACAGAAAAAAGTGAATTTTGTCAAAGGATATTGCACAGTAAGCAAAGATTCTGTCAAAAAATAGTTGAAAAAAAATGCGGATTTTTCAAAATATCACAGAAAAAACTAATTTTGGGAAAGGATCGTGGAATAAACGTACATTTTGTCAAATTAATGTGGAAAAAATTTACATTTTGTTAAAGAAACCTGAAAATTTTTTATAATTAATGCTGATAGCGATACTCTATCCCCTTCACTCCCCAAATCTGCTGTGATTTAATCTCCCTGTATTGATTGCAAATCATGCATGACAACTTTTCGGAAACATGTTCCCAAAGCATGAAATGGCAAAAACATTTTCTTGCGCAATCTCATGTTTTTATGAAATCAAAATATAAATAAATTTAAATATAGCATAGACAATATTGTTATAAAATATAATTTTTTTCATTGCATATGTATATGTTATGCATATTTAAGCATATAAGAATTGTAAAAATCGTAAGGATTTCAAAATTGACATGTTGGCAGGTATGATATTCTAAATAATTCCTTTACTGATGATTCGTTAATTTTATGGTTTTATCCTCTTTTACATGCAATTTAAAAATAGTAAGACCATGATGCATATAAAAATCTGTAATATTGACAAAAAATCTATGCCAAATGCACAAAATTTTGAAAAATCGTTAAAAATTACATTGAAAAACGTACTGAAAATTGCTGAAAAGATGTTTTGTGGGACAGTCAAAAAGTCACTGAAAGTCAAAAATCATAGCTGACAAAATTTAGTAAATTATGTTTCAAAGTTTGAAACAATTTTCTTTTTATCAAATTTTTCTTTTTAACAAAACATAGCCACAAAATGTGAAAAAATACTACAAAACTCATTAAAAAATTTAAAAATCATTGTATGAATTTCTAATAAACTTTATTGAATAGAGAGTTAAATTTACTATATTGGGTTAAAAGAATGATACTGTATTGATTGCACTAATGTAGAAAAATCACCTCAAATTAAAAATAAAAAACCTGTAAAAAATCGCTAAAAAATGAAATTAAAAAAAAACTAATGAAAAAATCAAAAATTGGGCTTAGAGGTGCAAAACTTAATGTATAGAGGTACCATCCCCCCATATTTTGTAACTCTACGTGCAACTCTTTACAACAGCACTGACACACTCACAAACTTGTCTTTTTATTATTATAGATAAAAAAGCCATAATACTTGGTAACTTAGTATTTGAGATTTTGTGATAATCTGTATAATAGCATTTTGTAATCACCATTAGCATCTTATATATTTCACTAGTGCAAATTGGAACCAATTCTTTAGTTTTTAAATAAAATACCAGTTTGACAAGCATGCTTTAGATATTACTTTTAATCATAGATTATATTCTGTTATTTTGTTTACATAGATTACTTAATATTATTTTTCATTAAGCAATCTGTGTTTCCCGGCGATTTTGCGTGATTACACGCATTTTTTTGTGATTAAATTTGATAAAATCACATATATGACACAGATGTTATATACGAGCTAAGTTGGCTCGATCGTAACAAAATGGTGAATTTCTGTCTCACATGGTAACCCGTTTATTTTGAATCAATTTATTTAAAAAAGAAATAATAATGGAAGCAATAATTAAACAGTTATAAATAATAAACATAATAATAAATAGAATAAAAAATATAAATATCACAATAAATCATAAATATTAACACTCAGAGCAATATTCATAAACTTTCAACAAAACAAAGCTTTCACCAATTTTCAGGAGGAAAATCGCACCACGCAGGGATGTAGTGGAGGGTATATGCCGTATACCTTCTGGATTTTTTAAAGGAACACTGTATCCCTCTGTTTCTCAAGAAAGCTATAGTATACGCACTCTAGGGTATACTCTCTGCCTTGAGCGTATATCCTCTGTTATTTTTATGACTACACCCCTGACACCATGTAGTGCATATGTGACATCCGTACTATATTTATATGTAAAGATAAGCATAAACATTGATCAGTTTTGTTTATGTAGCTGTTCATATCTATTGCAACAAATCTCACTTTCTGAAGTTCAAACTGGATGAAGATTTATACAAACGCCAAGGTTCAAAGATAATATTGGAAAAGTACCATGAAATTAGAAAAGATATATCATATCAGGGTTTGGGGAAAATTTCGCAAAAATTATTTTTGAATAATAGTTACATCTATATTTTTCAATTATTTTCTATGATTTTAAAAAGGAAATAAAAATAAACAAAAACATTGATTAAGTAATAAATATAAAAAAATAAACTATTCATATAATTTGAAAAAATAAATAAACAATTTATTAATAAATAAACAACAATAGCCGAGTGAGCACAGTAGACAAAATAAGGTTATTTTGGCACCAACTAGGCAACCCCGCTGCGTATATGACATTTGTGCCTCTTTTTAACACATTCCAACAAAGTTGAAAAGTGTTTATGCTTTTGGTTTGTCTGTCCATCTAGCCATTCATCTGCTTGGCCTTGCTCTATTATCTGTAAATATACACCTATTTTAATGCAATTGGTAAATCTTATTTAAGATTCTCTAGGTATGTTTGATATTATATGTGATGAATGTGGGATTAAAGTTCCTAGAAGGGCACCCAAAATAATTTAATTACATTGTTGTCCATGGGAAAGAAATGTTTACAGAGTATTTTAATGACATTATTCTATTGCAGATGGATTGAAACTGATATAAATCACTGAGTTTCACTACGATTACATTAGAGCAAGACGTTCATAGCATTTTTAATCCATTTATAGGTACACACAAAAGAAATCAGCTAGAATACTGTGTTTTAGTATCAATTGCTCAAATGAGTTTTCAATTTCGGTATGCACTTTTAAAATTAACTATTCTTTAGGTATGTTCGTAATTATATAAATACATAACACTTACTGTTGCATCCGTCCATCTGACTGCCCACATATAACAGAACAAAAACTACCAACTGAATTGTTTTAAATTTTAAATATATATTTGGTGCCGAATTTTGTTGAGTCATTTAAAATTTTAGTAAAATTGGATATTTAGTTCCAGTGGCGTAGCTAGGATGGGTAACACTCGGGGCAGATGTAAATGGTGGCACCCCTACCAGCATGATGTCAACTTCCCCCCCCCCCCCCTTAATCTGTCATATTTTTTTCAACTACCTTTCTGTGTTATTATAACAAATGACCATATCATTCCTTATTTACCTTTCGTCCACCAGCATAAAAAAAAAGGAGCGACTTAGTCTGCATATAAATATCCTATATTTTGTCCGCCTACTATTTATCCCATAGTCTGTATAAATCAATACGATGTCTATATGTAGAAAAAAATATTTCTTCTGAAGTTTGCTTTTTCTATCCACACAGATAGGTTGATTTTTGTTTTCTGGTACAATCTTTTTTAGACACCATATTTTGTATAAAATTTCATAATTTCAAAGAAAGAAATTAACACTGATGTGTCGTGCGATAGACATTTGTTTTTTCCAGATTTTTCTTTTCAAAGCCTTATAATATTATGCATATATATTTGCAAATAAAGATTGGGTGACACCTCTTAGAGGGTGACACCCGGGGCGGACTGCCCCCTCCGCCCCCCGCTAGCTACGCCACTGTATAGCTAGCGGGGCAAGGACATTAAAGATACAAGGACATTTAAAAGTATTGCATTACATTATGGCCAATGGGTTGAAATAGTTCCAAGTGCTTTTTAATTGTAACACCCGTTGAAACATAAAGAAATAGAAGAGCACTAGAATATAAATTTTGTAGAATATGCCACACAAAGAATGCCTATTATTCATTTTCAGGGTACCATAAAAGAATTCAGAACCATAATTGTATGTGTGTGTGTGTGCGTGTGTGTGCATTATTGTGGGCGGGAGGAATTATTTTTTCCACTCAAGAGATTTTTGCATTTGTCGTTACAAGATCTTTTAAATAATAACTTGTAAAACTGCATAATCGAGTTCACTTTGGCGTATTTGAGCCTGCATGTTTTGCTAAAAAAATGTGTTCAGATTTCTAAATCACTTGTGATGATACTTTGGCAGCTCAAAGTTTATGCAGATGAAATATTTAAATCTCGTGTCATCGCTTATACTACAAGCATTGCCAATTCCTTTTATTTAATGCATGCTAAAGCAAAACATTGCTCAACTTCTTGAGAATAGGTTTGAAAAGAAAACAAAACAGCATATGTAATAGTCAGCATGCACTACCCATTTAAATCTGATTGATCATGTCTGGAACACACTCAAACCAACTCATCATATCCTTTTTTTAGCTTTTTCTGGATTTTTATGTATCACTTTTTAAAGAAAGAATTCCCTAAATTCTTATCGAGAACCTCATCACATTGATAGAAATCAGATGAAGATATTATACTGTTATACATATTAACTATTCTGCATTAACTAATTAAGGGGTCCACACACCATATAAAAAATTCCCTCTTTCTATTCAACCCTCATCATTTGTGCCATTTTAGGTACTAAAAATGGTGTGGAATGTCTATGTTTTGTTAATGTACGTAAATTCAAAGAGTTCAAATTCAGATATAAGATATTTTAGTGTTTTGTTATTTGTGTTATTTTTAATGTATTACATACTTCCAGTTTTATATGCATGCATGGCTGTTTTGCATAGTTTACTTCCCCATTTTTTAACCACATATATGAATTTATATAGAATATTTTGTAATTCTATAGTTCACTTTGGTCATTTTCGTCATTTGAACTTGTGACAGTATATGGTCAATTAAGGGTACCATCTTATTTTTTCTTTTTTACATTTTGCAGGTTAATATTAAATCTATATTCTCAGTAATATCACTCAGACTAATCCCTCTGAGAGAAGTCCTAGTAAGGTTTGATATTTTGAATAGCAAAAACAGTTTTGAAAATAAAACAGTTGCTGAGATATGGCAAAATGTCTAAATTTTTCATTACCTTTTTAGCCACCTTAAAGGAGAATTCCTAAAATCGCTAAAATGAGTATTTAATTATTTTTAGTAGATATATTTTCTTGAATTTTACACTCTATTAAAATTATTATATGGCATATGATAACTTCCTCCATTTATTGTTTTTAACGCATATTAATGCATTTATTATTTTAATATTTTCTTTCTCTTTTAATATTAACATGTTAATTATAATTTTTTTGATGTAATTACTAGGGATGCACCGAATATTCGGTATCTATTCGGTATTCGGCCATGTTACCGAATATCAAACTATTCGGTTCAGCCGAATATCAAAGTATTCGGCCTGCCGAATATTCGGTTTAGCCGAATATCAAAGTATTCGGCCAAATCTTATATATTCAATGAAACCTTTTAAAACACATTTTTTTTAACTTTTCACAATTTCAACTTTTAACTGTCAATTTATAAATATATTTAAAATAATTTAAAAAAAAAAGTCATATTTAAATAAAATAGAATGTTTTTACATTATTTTTTTGTTGTTTATAAAGTATAACTTAAGAAAATTAACCATGAGAAAGATTAAAATGGTGATTTATTAGGATTCTCCTTAAGAATAAATGATGTGCAAATACAAGTTCCTAAATTTTGTTTAGTAAATATTCTGTTTCTTGCTTTTCCCAAATAAAAGACCTTAAACAAGAAAGAAAAACTTTTGAGAATAGTAATAGCTATCAAGACAATTTTTGTTCATGAAACCATAATCAACTTATTGACTCATAAATAAATTGTATTTCATCTCACTTTAGATCAAACTTATGTTTTCGTTTGTTGCATTAACAATAAATAAGATACCGTACTGTATTTTCAACTTGCATGCTTTGATTTCTGTAAAATATAATATGATGGGAAGGGTGGAAAATGCCATCATTCATATGAAAAGAACTATGAGCTAGATATTCCTTTATTCAGAATTCAGTTGAAAGTGTTTGTACTTTATATAGAAAAAAATCTGCCTTGAGTTATTGAAAAAGGACAATTAAGAGACTGTAAAGTTTTACTTCATCCATGTTTTCATTATTTCTCGTTGATTTTAATATGTTTGTTTTAATTCATAGAAGAAACTACGAAATTTAAAATTTTATTAATTCAAAAAGTCTCATAATTGTGCTTCTTACATAACTAAAGGCAGATTTTTTTTCAATACTAAATTTTCTTATAAAACACCCTTGTTTATCAAAATGTAAGTTTCTTTTATTAAATATTATGTAAAATTGTTTTAAAAAGTAACATTTTAATACCTTTAAACTTTGAAATATAAAAAGTATTTGGAAAGCCGAATATTCGGTATTCGGCCGAATAGTTAACTATTCGGTTCGCCGAATATTCGGTATTCGGCCCAACAATTACTATTCGGCCAGCCGAATATTCGGTATTCGGTTCACCTGTCGGCCGAATATTCGGCATTCGGTATTCGGCCAAAATCACTATTTGGTGCATCCCTAGTAATTACAATATTTTTTGCTTTTAATGTGTAATTATTTAATTCTAATTTGTAAAGCTTTTTTTCCGTTTATAACAGTCACATGTTAATATATATATATATATATATATACACAGGGTGAATCTAAATTTTTTTTACAATAAAAGAGGGTTGATAGTACACATCAAGACAAACAATTTTAAATAGGAGACCAAGGGTCCCAAACGTTTTCCAAAGGAGATAGCCGCCATTAAAGTTTAGGGACCAAAACTTCAAATAAACATAAAAAACTGAAAAATCGGTCTATTGATTTGCGGTTTTCACTAAAATTATTCTTTATGTCAGCATGTTCTTGAAATTAAATTATAAAGATAAATTTAAAAAAATGCCAATAGAGGGCGCTTTAGACTTTGGAATAACAAACAACTATTTTTTGCCAGTATTTTTTGCATCTCATAAAATGTTTTCGTAAGCTTAGACTCAAACTTAAATTTTGAGTTCCAAATCTGAATTTGGGAGTGGTTAATTAGCACAAACTACTGAGCTGTGTTCAGAGGGTTCAAATTTCAAATGATTATAAAAAATGGAAAATTTGGTTGATTGATTTGCAGTTTTCACCAAAACTATTCTTTATGTAGGTATATTTGTGAAAATAAATTATAAAGATTAATTTTAAAAAATGTCGATAGAAGGCACTTTAGACTTTAAAATAGCGAAAAAACTATTTTTGCCGTTATTTTTTGCATCTCATTAAATGTTTGCTTGTAATGTAAATGTAAATGTGTCTAAATGTAAACTTGAATTTTGAGCTCAAAATATGAATAGTAGAGAGTGGTTAGTAGCACAAACTGAACTCTGTTTAAGGGGGGGGAAGGGGTTCAAATTAAAAATAATTATAGAAAATGGAAAAATTGGTCGATTCATTTGCGGTTTAAAATGAAACTATTCTTTAAGTCAGTATCTTCTTGGAAAAATAATTTTAAAGATGAATTTCAAAAAATACCGTTAGAGGGTGCCTTAAACTTCAGAGTAACCAACAATTAAATTTAACCATTATTTTTTGGTTCTAATTAAATGCTTACAAAAGCTTATTGAATGATTTTGGATGCTTAGATTTAAACTTAAATTTTGAGCTCAAATTCTGAATCTTTGGGAGGGGTTAAGAAGCGCAAACTGAATTGTGTTCCGGAGTTAAAATTTAACCCTCCCCCCTCCTCGAACACAATTCAATTTTTTGCTACTTAAACACTCTCAACGACTTAGAATATAAGCCCAAAATTTAAGTCTATGCATTTGAAAGCATTTAATGAGATTAAAAAAATATCGGTTAAAAATAGCTGTACGCTGCTCCAAAGTCTAAGGCGCCCTCTATCGGCATTTTGTGAAATTTATCTTTAAAATTTATTTTCAAGAAAATGCTGATTTAAAAATTAGTTTTAGCGAAAACCGCAAACGAATAGACCAATTTTTCCATTTTTTATAATCATTTGAAATTTGAACCTTCTGAACACAATTCAGTTTGTCTACTTAACCACTCCCAACTATTCAGATTTTGAGGTCAAAATTTAAGTTTAAGTCTAAGCTTACGAAAGCATTTAATAATGTTTTATTAAACATTGTCCTCTTCACCCAAATTAAAAAGTGAGGTCTTAAATTTAGATTAGATAAAATTGAAACTGAAATTGAGATGGTGTGGTAAAATATGACAAAGTCTTTTTAAAAGAAACATAACAAATTTATTTAAAGTTTAAAATTAAAGCATAGTATAATTTCAAGAGCTCTACTGGAGCTAAAACATTAGCATCGGCAATTTCTGAAACATAATAGGCGTTCAAAGAACGAACACAACGATGCATGCCAAAGAGCAAAGTGCAAGCAAGCAAGCATGCATGCATGACTGTCTGAAAGATTTACAAATATATATATGAAATCAAAAGGTAAGATATTTGCATAATGTACCGCGAAACGAACAGTTACCTGATTTGAACGAATCACAGTACTGCAAACGTCACAAACTGAAAATACGTCATGCTCCGCCGGAACACATGCGCCACCTATAGATTCTGAAAATGGAAGTTTTCCTTCCTGAAAAGCAAGCGCGCGACAACTCAACTCCGCACGATAGCTGAAAAACGTAAACATTACATCGCGGCAAAAAGATATCGTGCTGTTCTCTGCAGATGTGGACGAAAAGATTAAATGGGGATTAAAAATATTAAAGAAATAGTTGGAAACTAAAAATAAACTTAAATTAACTTATATTTCCAACAAATAAGATGCCAAGAATAACGGCAAAAAATAGTTGTTCGTTACTCAAAAGTCTAAAGCGCCCTCTATCGACATTTTTTTTAATTTATCTTTATAATTTATTTTCACGAAAATACCTACATAAAGAATAGTTTTAGTGAAAACCACAAATTAATCGACCAATTTTTCCATTTTTTATAATCATTTGAAATTTGAATCCTCTGAACACAGCTCAGTTTGTGCTACGTAACCACTCCCAAATTCAGATTTTGAGCTCAAAATTTTAGTTTGAGTCTAAGCTTACAAAAACATTTAATGAGATGCAAAAAATACTGACAAAAAATAGTTGTTTGTTACGACAAAGTCTAGAGTGCCCTCTATCGGCATTTTTTGAAATTTATCTGTATAATTTAATTTCAAGAAAATGCCGACATAAAGAATAATTTTAGTAAAATCTGCTAATCAATCAACCGATTTTTCTGTTTTTTATGTTTATTTAAAATTTTGGTCCCTAAACTTTAATGGTGGCTATCTTCTTTGCAAAACATTTGGGACCCTTGGTCTCCCATTTAATATTGTTTGTCTTGATGTGTACTATCACCCCTCTTTTATTGTAAAAAAATTTAGAATCATCCTGTGTATTTTTTATTTGAAATAAATATTATTCTTTTTTTATTTTTTATTTTCTATTTTCGTTTTTTTTATAAGATAGCAACAACGTGAAATAATAACTTTTCTTGAATATGTAAGAAATATGTTTTAAATTGCTCAAAATTTGAATTGAAAATGGACATAAAACATCAAAGAATTAGTCAAATTAAAAAAGTAATTGAAGTCTGCACACCAAGAACTTGTAGTGTAAAAAATGATCTAAAAATGAGTAAATTCCTACATATAATTTTGCACTTATAAAACTTTTTTAATGGAACGATTTTGATTAACTTTAACATTAAATAGTATTTAAAAAAATTATTTGATTTAAAAACTGTCTGTACCGGCATGTAATAGTTTTCTTAATGTAGTGCTTTTTAAATGTATTTGTTCTCTTTTAGTTGTATGTAATAGTTTTCTTAACTTTTAACAAAGAACCTGGTCACAAAAAATTCAATGTCAGCTGCAGTAACAGCATTAGTTATTTTTTCTTTAGAATATTGAGATTAGATACTTCTATTTTTATCAGCTTTTAATTTAAAGCACAAAAATTTTAGCATTTTACTTGCTTAATAGAAATTTTGCATATAGTTTTTAATAAATTAGAGCTGTTAGGTGTTTTTTGTCTGTCAAATAGGTTGGTTAAATAAAAATAAAATATTATAAAGATTTTTTTTTTCTTAATTCCTTCATACATTTTCTTCTTCCTGTAGCTCTATGAAATTATTTGACACTGCCTTCCACTTTTTATTCTAGATACTTTTATTTAATATGTAGATGAATTGAATCATGAAGCGTCTAAATTTTACAATGGTTACATGGTTAGACCTGAAAAAACTGAAAGATAGAGAAATTTCAGAGAGTTTTGTCAATCTGAAATTACCAGAGTAATTTGTGAGAAATCAGGAAAATATTAATTTTGATTTTTTATTCTGTTTAGATTACTCTACAATCTGAAAAAAAAAAGAAAGAGAGAGAGAGAAGGAATTAGCAAAATCATACAAAATATGACTGCTTCTGATTTTTTTTTTTTTTTTTTTATTAGAAACTTATTTTATTCTTTGCATCTTTTTGCTGTTAAAAGTTCGTCAATTCATGTTGCGTCACTTTTCATCAACTTATTTAATTCTTGGTATCTTTTTATTGTTAAAGTTTGTTGTTCATGTAATATCATCTCCCATCTTGAAGGTGACATTTTGTTGATTTTAATTAAGATATTCCTAAAAAACAATCAATGTTCACAATTTTTGTAATATGCTTGTTGTTTGCTCTAAAACTATGCAATTGATTAATGAGATTTTTTTTTACTTTTTTTTTTAAGATCATACTCTCAAATTTGTTCAGTTTAAATTTCAGCAAAATTTGTTCAGTAGTTTTTTAAAAAATTCAACAAAAATCAATAAAATCTTCTTTTTTTCTCATTATGTTGTATGCTAGCTGCCTGTGTAGCTGGATACGAAGTACCTGTTTCTGCACAAGGTACCATTATATAACAAAACAACAAACTTTTTTTTTATAAATGTATGTTCACCAACTACTCCATAACTTAGCGATCAATTCCTTTTTACCTTATTTAATCTACAGTAGAAGAAAGTATTGTAATAGATTTTTATTTATTTTATTTATTTATTTATTTTATTTTTATTTATTTATTTTTTTTTTTTGACTTTCTGTTTTTGACAGATTTACATATTTTAAGGATCAGAGATTCTAAAAAACATGTTTATTCACAATGTCTGTCTATTCATCTATCTGTCTGCATCATAGGCGTAGCGTGACCAAAACTTTTGGGGGGGCACCAGCGAAGTAAAAACTGCGCCCCTTGGCAAATTTTCAATTTGGCGCCCCCCCCCCCCCCCCCCCCCTTAGCCCCAAAAAAGTAATAAAAAATCTTTTTCTTTTGGTAGGCGTCATAAAACTAACAAACATAAATTAATTCTATTAAATAATTATTTAGCGTTTATTTTGGAACTTTAAAAGGTTTAATTTTAACTAAGAAATTCAGAACTAAAACATACAGAAATTTGCATTTTTTGTCAAAGAGTTCACAATGTTTTAAAACAGGGAGGAAAACGATCAAGAGAGATAAAGAAATTCCCTGAAAATGATTGTCGGTCAAACAATGGCTCGCAGAATAAATTTCGTACCCGTGATGACCGTCTCTTTAGCATGTCCTTCCAGTGGAACATGCTAGAAATCTACATTTACAGGAATTTCCATGCACGGGCTCAGCCCGGCCCGGCGTGGGTATTAAAGTTTCACCCGAGCCCGGCCCGTTTATATTTTCATAGTTTAGGGCCAGGTCCTGCTCGTACAAAAAATCAGTGAAAAAACATTATTAATTGGATAATTTTGCAGTATATTTTAAATTACTATGTGTTCACAAAATACCCTGAAAATACCTGACAATACTCAATAGCAGCATTAATAATTGCTTAGACATTTAAGACTTTTCAATATTCAAATAAAGATTCATAAAACTTGATGTAGGTTAGAATTTAAAAAAAAAGTTGGTTAAAAAAAATCCTAACCTTTGAAACTATAAAAGAAGTAGATTTTGAAATACAAGGGTTGTCGAAAAACGAGTTTTCCACAGAATTAAAAAAGAAACAAAACATAACTACCCGGACTGGATCCTGTTGAAGTACGTACTCGTCGCCCTCTGCGTGGTATCGCTCTAAATAGCGCGAAAAAGATTCTCATTGCAGGAAACCACCTCGAAACACCTGTTTATCTAGAAATTGTGCGCCAGATGGGTGCCTAATCAACTTGCACCTTAACACAAAAACAATATAGGGCAAAATTGGGAAATTTCATTAGCGGCCATTGGCCAGTAAGACTAGTTTTCCAAGTGGCCACTTTTTTATTTAAAAATATTAAGCAGCAAAATTTCTATAAGTATTAATCTAAAACTGAATAGCCCAAATAAATATGTTAATATAAATATATTGAAATCTAAAAAAGTAGAATTTCTGATGAAATGTAAGTAAATTGTATTATCTCCTTTTAAAAAAGTGGCCACATGGTGGCCGCTGATAGACAATTTTTCACTGGCCACTTTTTCTCATTTACTGGCCTTGCAGCCGGTGGCTAGTGCTAATTTTGCTCTTTAAAAAACAAATGTGGGAAAGCAGCATTGATGTTTCTTTAGCGATATCACGATGAAGGAAATGAATACCTCAACAAGATTTTAACGGTTGATGAGACATGAGTTGACAACTGTAACAAGTTCCTGCCTCCATTCCCTGGTGGCAGACTTTTATGACACTGGACTCAAAAACTTATCCCACGTTGTGAAAAACGTTTTAATTCCGTTGGTTCTAATGTGGATTTGTAGTTAAAACATAGCTGTATCTTTTGTAATAGTTCTTTTTGGGTAATTATATTTTGTTTCTTTCTAGTCACGAAAAAATTATTTTATGGATGACCCCCAAAATTTTCAGTAAATTATTATTCTGATCAATTTAGCTACTTTCTGATACATTTTTGAATTCATTTCTTTTCAAAAACACATAAAATTCGCAGACGTTCTTATTTAGAATCTGTGTAATCGAATGGAATTTTCCATTTTTCGTAAAAGACAAAAAATCTTTGAGAAAATACTGCCAAAGTTGTCATTTTGAATCGAAATTCCAGACGCAATCGTACTAGGGAGAAGAAAAACTTGTCATCAAGTGATTAGAATAGGTTATAAATCAAAAATTTATTTATTTATTTTAAAAAATGGAAAATGCTAATCGATTACAAATTACTTCAATCATCAGCCTGTTAATTTTATGCCTTTATAAAGAAAAATGAGTCAGAAAGTGTGCCAAATTTCATGTTGTTGAGCTGGGAATTTGAGAGTAACCTTGAGTTGTACTTACAAAGATTATATTAATATACGTTCATTATTGGTAATAACATTTTTACAGAACGTATTCCTTGCCTTGAGAAAAATTAAACCTAGTTTTGTCCCGTCTCGACTGTGTAAAAAAATGCAAGCCTGATCTTAGCCTGGTACAAGCCTGCTGAAAAAAATTAAGCCCTCATTCAGATGCCATATAACTGTCCGATGCCGATCTCTATGCTGGACACTTCGTACAATTCATTATTGATATTGTCAAACTATCATCGGCTCGTGACGCACAATTATACATATTCTTGCGAAAGTCAGATTCATCGGCCCAGTAGAGATCTTTATATCAGGCCGGTAGGCCTGCTTAATTTTTTTTATCGATCTGGAACGGCAGGTTCGTTCAATTTTTTTGCTGACCGGGTCCGTTACATTTGTTTAGAAGCCCGATTAATCTATTAATTTTCTTCAAAACACAATTGCTTGTCCCACTGTAAACAACTAGATCCAGTTCCGCTCTGACTCGACTATGCTGAAAAAAAAAAAAAAAAAAAAAAAAAAAACATATAATTTATACATAAGACTCAGTATAGCACGACTCAGCTTATGAAATTGAGTTTGTGATCAGATACGATATGATTGCCCGATTATATGATCTCTAATCTGGGTACATTATAATTTCTATAGTGATTTTGTCAAACTAGTATCGGTTCGTAAAACACATTTATAATTTTTACTCTCGCGAAATTTCATAACCAATGAAAATGGTCCATATTTTATCTGTTTCGCTTAAATTTTTATGTAGAGCCGTTAATGAATGAATAAATGTGAAATGAATGAATAAATAAAATGAATAAAAAACTAGCCATTGGGGGCCACCGTAATACTTACCCATCATGAATATGCATAATATAATATATGAAAATAAAACATGTATGAAATATTTATAAAATGCATTGCAATTTCAAAACAAAATTTAATCGTATATTTAAATTTTTAATATACATAGTAATGCTCTATTAAATATAATGCGATACGTATACGTGCCGTAAAAAGACTTAAGAATCCTTGTTTATATGCGCCAGCAAAATTTTACTATAAAATTTGCTTATTTAATTGGAGCATTTTCCTGACTTAATAATGCACAAATTTCTGTTTAAAAAAATTGTTGACAAACATTAAAAATTTCGTAAAAGGCTCCCGTCGCGAAGGAGTTAATGAATTGCTGATGAACCAATTTCGACAAATTATATAAAACGCCAAGCTACTCAAAGTAGTACCGAATTGTGTAACCGAAACATCCTTATAACTCCAAAAATAATAATCATATTAACTAACAGTTTACTGCGTCGGATTAAGGGTCTCATTTTCAATTAAAATATATCTTTGAATTGAAATTGAAATACAGGGTCATGAAAAACCGAAGAATGTGGAAAATAGGATTACAAATATCTCGGCAACTAATAATCCGATCGACTTCATTCTTTATGCAAAATTTGTGTTATTTTATTCCCTTTTACATTCACTCATTAAAATACAAAATTTCGAAAAACTTCATATACCTTTCATCAGAACGAATTTTTCGAGTGTCCGAAAAAAATAGTTCCGAATAATCGAGGTTACTGATATTAAATAGGCTTCGTTCCATCCTTACATACTAAGAACATACAAAGTTTCAAGTCTCTATCTCAGTTTGTTCGGGAGATAGAGCATTTACAAACACACAGACGGACGGCAATCTTTTTTCTGGAAATAAAAATGTTTTTCGTAATTTTTAAATAAAATATGTAAATCCGTCAATTTTTTTTTTTTTTTTCAAAACGACTGCAAGATTTACCTTATGCTACGTATAATGATTAAATAATACAAAAAAGTCAATTTTGATTTAAAAATATAAATTTTAATGTAAAAATTTTAAATATTAATCATGTTTGAAGATCGATATATTTTCTAAAAAATGTAATTCTCTTTAAATTTTTTAAAAAGTTTTAAATTTTACAGAAAAAAATTAAATCATCTTTGTAATTTACAAAAATATTTATTTTTGAAAACATATCTTATAAAAGAAAAAATAGTATTTTTCATATTCTTTGCTACAAGATTCATTGAAAATATGGACTGGAAATAACAAAAAAACCCTAGTAATAATAAGATGAATAATAACAATAAAAAATCCCGAAGACAGTTGACTATATTATTGAAAAACATGGTGAAAATTTTCAGGACTTTTCTAGTTTCAAATCTTCATTGTATTATATATACTAATGAAAATGAATTTGTAAATATATAAAGAAAATATATGTTGCCAAACGCAGAAAATAAAGAATTTAAACAGACATTTAAGCCGATTCTCGAAAATATATTTTTTTTCCTTGCATAACAACAAAAAACTTCCTAACATATATTCTGACTAAATTTTAAACTTAAAAGCATGACAATTGCAATCGTGATTATTGAAGAGATTTATGATCAAATGTTTTTATTTCTATTTTCCATAAACGAATTAAATCTTAAGGCAGGTTACTGTCTCAAGGAGGTAATTTTTTTTTTGCCTCACTCTCACTATCACCGCCCGGAAATTCAGTTCGAAATGCCAAATTGACAACACTTCTAAAAGTATTTCTGAGTTTATCGAAAAGTGAAAATACTATTCAGTTATAAAATTGAAAATAAGAGCACCTGTTCGGATAAAAAAAAAATGTATGAAAAAATGCAGTTTGGATCTGAGAGTTACATTGAAAAAACAATTTCTTACAATTTTTAGCAATGATAAAAATTTTAGTTTGTAGGTTTTTTTTAAATAAAATCAATAATAAAGTATTACCAACTTAATAAAAGTTATTTTTGGGCTTCTTATAAAATAATAAGGTAATCATGAGTTGTATTTTATATTATTTCATATTTTTGCTTCATGCGCTAGTTATAAAATGATATTTTGTGCCTGTGGGAAACAGTGTTCTCGGATTTTACACCCTCCCCTACAAGAAAATCATAGAACAAAATTTCTTTAGATTCTCAAAACATTGACCTAATGCATTTTGAATGGTTGATACTGACACTGTAACTAACAACACAAAAGTTTTTTTTATTTTTTTTTTATTTATTTATTTTTTTTATTTATTTTTTTATAAATACACTCTTTATAATTGGTTAAAATTTTACATACTCTATCCAAACATTTCCTAACCGCACCTAAAGTAACTTTGGTACAATTTAATTTACTTAAAATGACAAATCATTGTGATCATACATCAAAAGAAATTCTAGTGATAAGACATCGCGAGATAAAAAATAATTAAATATAACCGTCGCTCTAAATAGGTTAATTATTTAATGTTAATTAAAATAAATACATAAGTTTGCATTGTGATTATTTTCAAGGCCCCTATCACTTATAAATTTTTCGCAAAATTTCAATTTAAAATAACTTTGCCCCCCCCCCCCCCCCCAAAAAAAAAAAAAAATTTCAGAAATATTTTAATAGGACTATAAGAAGTTTTCCCTTGTAAATCAATTGTAACCCAAAAAGAAAAATGTAACAAATATGCTACAAGGAAATTACTCCTAGAAAAGGTGACACACATAAACTTATCACTAAATAAAACAGACTGAGATAATGTCTCGATTAATCATATTTATTTACAAGTTATTAATAGAAGAAAATCGTCTTTACAAAATTAATTAAATTAAGAAACAAGCAGACTTAAGCTGCACTTTTATACTTCCTCAACATGGAAGATTACTTTGACAGTATAATAGTTTCTTCCTAACTTTTGTTTCAACATCTTAATATATAACATACACTGATTTTAATCATTATTTTAGATTTTATCAAATTGATATACATAATCAATTTACTTATTTTATTCGCTCCTTCATTACACTGATAGCATGAAATTCTGTAAAAATTCTAAGCTTAACTTATATCTTTAGTAATTGTTAATAGTTACAAAAGCTAAATTTATGTAGATCCGGGTCAACATCGTGCACTTAGTTTCAAATTCTTTTTTTATAGTATATATTAAAAACAAACAAAATTTTAATTGGCGCCCCCTTCACCTTTCGTTCTGGCGTCCAAGGCCCATGTCTCCTTACTAATTCCTAGGGAAATCGGTTGCCGTTTGCAATTATCGGTGAGGGTACAATTTCACACTGAAGAGATTTTTAAGCAAAAGCTAACCTATTTAAATGACAGAAGGCATAGAGATGCATTTGATTTAGTTTTCCTTTCGAATTTTCTGGTTATGAGACATTTTTACCAAATTCCATACTTATATATTTTTGTATGTAAAGACAAAAAAAAAAAAAAAAAATCTTAATTTGACGCCTTTTTCGTCTTTCATTTTGGCGTCCGAGACACATTCCCCTCGCTCCTCTCTGCAACCCCTAGGGAAATCGCTTGGTTTTTGGCAATTGTCGGTGAGGTACAGTTTCACACAGAAGAGGATTTTTGAGTAGAGACTAACCAATTTAAATGTTAGACGGCATAGAGATACATTTGGTTCAGTTTAATTAGAATTTTCAAGCTGTGAGTTTTTTATGCAAATTCAATATATATTCTACATATACATTTTTATATGCAAAGACAAACAAAATCTTCATTTGGCGCCACCTTCGTCTTTTGTTTTGGCGTATGAGGCACATATCCCCTCTGCAACCCGCAGGGAATTGATTTACTTTTGCAATTATCCATGACGTGCAACTCTACATAAAATAGGGGTTTTGGAAGAGAGACTAACCTATTTAAAAGACAGAAGGCATAGAGATGCTTTGGTACAGTTTTCCTTTCGAATTTTATGGTTGTGAGACATTCTTATGCAAATTCCATACATACACATTTTTGTATGTAAAGACAAACAAACTCTTCATTTGGCGCCCGCTCTGCAAACCCTAGGGAAACCGCTTGATTTCAGGCTGTGAGACATTCTTATGCAAATTCCTTACATATACATTTTTGTATGTAAAGACAAACAAAATCTTCATTTGGCGTCCCCTCTGCAACCCCTAAGGAAATCACTTGATTTCAGGCTGTGAGACATTCTTATGCAAATTCCATACATATACATTTTTGTATGTAAAGACAAACAAAATCTTCATTTGGCGCCCCCTCTGCAAATCCTAGAGAAATTGCTTGATTTCAGGCTGTCAGACATTCGTATGCAAATTCCATACATATACATTTTTGAATGCAAAGACAAACAAAATCTTCATTTGGCGCCCCCTCTGCAACCCCTAGAGAAATCGCTTGGTTTCAGGCTGTGAGACATTTTTATGCAAATTCCATACATAAACATTTTTGTAAGTAAAGACAAACAAAATCTTAATTTGGCGCCCCCTCTGCAACCCCTAGGGAAATTGCTTGGTTTCAGGCTGTGAGACATTCTTATGCAAATTCCATACATGTACATTTTTGTAAGTAAAGACAAACAAAATCTTAATTTGGCGCCGTCTCTGCAACCTCTAGGGAAATTGCTTGGTTTCAGGCTGTGAGACATTTTTATGCAAATTCCATACATATACATTTTTCTATGTAAGACAAATAAAATCTTCATTTGGCGCCCTTTCTGCAACCCGTAAGGAAATCGCTTGATTTCAGGCTGTGAGACATTCTTATGCAAATTCCTTACATATACATTTTTGTATGTAAAGACAAACAAAATCTTCATTTGGCGTCCCCTCTGCAACCCCTAAGGAAATCACTTGATTTCAGGCTGTGAGACATTCTTATGCAAATTCCATACATATACATTTTTGTATGTAAGACAAATAAAATCTTCATTTGGCGCCCTTTCTGCAACCCGTAAGGAAATCGCTTGATTTCAGGCTGTGAGACATTCTTATGCCAATTCCATACATATACATTTTTGTATGTAAGACAAACAAAATCTTCATTTGGCGCCCCCTCTGCAACCCCTAGGGAAATTGCTTGGTTTCAGGCTGTGAGACATTCTTATGCAAATTCCATACATGTACATTTATGTATGTAAAGACAAACAATATCTTAATTTGGCGCCCCCTCTGCAAAGCCTAGGAAAATCCCTTGGTTTCAGGCTATGAGACTTTTTTATGCAAATTCCATACATATACATTTTTGTATGTAAGACAAATAAAATCTTCATTTGGTGCCCCCTCTACAACCCGCAGGGAAATCGCTTGGTTTCAGGCTGTGAGACATTCTTATGCCAATTCCATACATATACATTTTTGTATGTAAGACAAACAAAATCTTCATTTGGCGCCCCCTCTGCAACCCCTAGGGAAATTGCTTGGTTTCAGGCTGTGAGACATTCTTATGCAAATTCCATACATGTACATTTTTGTAAGTAAAGACAAACAAAATCTTAATTTGGCGCCGTCTCTGCAACCTCTAGGGAAATTGCTTGGTTTCAGGCTGTGAGACATTTTTATGCAAATTCCATACATATACATTTTTGTATGTAAGACAAATAAAATCTTCATTTGGCGCCCTTTCTGCAACCCGTAAGGAAATCGCTTGATTTCAGGCTGTGAGACATTCTTATGCCAATTCCATACATATACATTTTTGTATGTAAGACAAACAAAATCTTCATTTGGCGCCCCCTCTGCAACCCCTAGGGAAATTGCTTGGTTTCAGGCTGTGAGACATTCTTATGCAAATTCCATACATGTACATTTATGTATGTAAAGACAAACAATATCTTAATTTGGCGCCCCCTCTGCAAAGCCTAGGAAAATCCCTTGGTTTCAGGCTATGAGACTTTTTTATGCAAATTCCATACATATACATTTTTGTATGTAAGACAAATAAAATCTTCATTTGGCGCCCCCTCTACAACCCGCAGGGAAATCGCTTGGTTTCAGGCTGTGAGACATTTTTATGCAAATTCCATACATAAACATTTTTGTATGTAAAGGCAAACAAAATCTTTATTTGGCGCCCCCTCTGCAATCCTTAGAGAAATCGCTTGGTTTCAGGCTGTGAGACATTCTTATGCAAATTCCATTTCATTTGGCGCCCCCTCTGCAAACCCTATTAAAATCCCTTGGTTTTAGGCTGTGAGACATTTTTATGCAAATTCCATACATATACATTTTTGTATGTAAGACAAATAAAATCTTCATTTGGCGCCCCCTCTGCAACCCGTAGGGAAATCGCTTGATTTCAGGCTGTGAGACATTCTTATGCAAATTCCATACATATACATTTTTGTATGTAAAGACAAAAAAAATCTTCATTTGGCGCCCCCTCTGCAAACCCTAGGGAAATCGCTTGATTTCCGGCTGTGAGACATTCTTATGCAAATTCCATACATATAAATTTTTCTATGTAAGACAAAAAAATACCTTCATTTGGCGCCCCCTCTGCAAACCCTAGGGACACCGCTTGGTTTCAGGCTGTGAGACATTCTTATGCAAATTACATACATATAAATTTTTGTATGTAAACACAAACAAAATCTTCATTTGGCGCCCCCTCGGCAACCCCTAGAGAAATCGCTTGGTTTCAGGCTGTGAGACATTCAAATTCGATATATATACATAAATTTTTGCATATAAAGAAAAAAAAAGCCTTCATTTGGCGCCCCTATGCTTTCTGTTCTGGCACCCGGGTACAGATGATTGGGGGGGCACGTGCCCCCCCTGGCCCCCCCGACGCTACGCCTATGGTCTGCATGTTTGTGCATCATCATTGTATCATTGAAAAATATTTAAAGTATGCTTAGAATTGAACCAAATGTTTTGTGTATATATTTGGCAAGCAGGTCTTCCTTCAGTTTATAAATATTCTGCCAGCAGAGGGTGCATTAATAGCAATTCTTATGCCATTTTCATTATTGTAACATTGGAAAATGTATGCAGTTATGCATAGAATTGAACGAATCTTTTGTGTATGTTTTCGGCTATGAGTTGGTTATCCTCCCTGAATTTGAAAAAAATCTGCTGGAAGAGGGCATTGTTCTAGCAATGTCTGTTCCATTTTCATTATTGTAACATCGACAAGTGTATGAAGTTATGTATAGAATTGAACCAATTTTTGTGTGTATATTTTTGGCTATGGCTTGTTGGTCCTCCTTGAATTTGACAAAAAAAAAAAAAAAAAAAAAAAAAAAATCGCCAAAAAAGGGTAGTGTTATTTCCATTATTGTACTAGCAATAAGCATATGAACTTATGCATAAAATTGAACCAAATTAATTTGTATGTATTTGGCTGTGGCCAGTAATTTCTCCTTGAAATTGAAATTTTTCTGCTGGTAGGGGTTGCTGTAAAAGCAATTTTTGTGCCATTTTCTATATTTTACCTTCAAAAAGGATATAATGTCATGAATAAAACTGAACCAAATTTTTCTGTGCATGTTTTTGCCTATGGTCAGCAGGTCCACATTGAATTTGGAAATGTTCTGCTGCAAAGAGGTGCTGTGATTGCAATTTTTTAATAATTTTCTTGGTTTTACATAGTTTTGTTGTCCATTAGTGCCTTGTACAGAGACTCAGAGCCTGCTAAGCCATATATTCGCAAACAGAAGATATATAACAAAAAAAAAAAATATTATTGATTTTATTAAATATCATGCTCGAGTTTAACTTTTTATATTTTTTATTTATTTATTTTTTACTTTGATTAACTGACTGAAGCAAAAATTTAAGATGAAAAGCAACATTGATGTATTATGGAACTAATAATATTGCAGTATTAACACCTGTTACTACTTTTTTGAAATATTAAGATATATGAGACAAAAGAAAGTTTTAGGATTGGCACATCCAACTAGTTTTTTTTAATTAAAAAGGGATTATTCTTGAATAGATTCCATTTAAATTTCATCAAAATTGGTTCTGTACTTTGCTAGAAATTCAAAAAAACCAAAAAGTAAAAGAATGTAAATTATTTAAAATGCTTCATTTTTATTGAGTGGCATAGCACATAACACTATCTGTTTGGCCAAAAAGTCACTATCCAGCAACTTCCCTTGCTCTTTATATGGTTTTTTTTCTAGGACTGTTGTAGGGGGAACCAAAAAGCAATGCTCATTAAAAATTTTCAGTTTAAAACAAAAAGGCAAAGTGTTTAACCCTTTATCTACTGCATTATGAATTCATGAATTTTTACATTCTAAAGCATTTTACGCAAATTGTTTAAACTAAATTAAAAGATTTACATAATCATTTAATAAATATTTGAAGGCTATAAAAGGATTAATTAAATTTAAATTTACAGGGATTTTGTGCAATTTTTATAACCCCACTCAAATTGTTTATTTTTAATTATTTTCTTAGTATTTTATAGTATTATAAAATGTACAAATAGGATGTTCTGACAATATAAATATAGGAATATTTCTGCATTGAAAAATCCCCCTCCCTCAGTGCCAAGAAAGCTGAAAAGATGCAAAGGCAAAAGAAATCGTCCTTTTAAAATATTTTTGTTTTGTGTAGCCAATAATGCTTTTAGAACAAGATAAACTAATGTATCTGTAACTCATTCAAAACAGTACTACAACTGACATATTAAAAGAATTTTATAATAAGTAATTTTAATGGTACTTATAAGTACCATCGGTAGATAAAGAGTTAAATACAACCAAAATTTCTGCAGTACACTTGTTTTATTTAAAGGTAAAATATTTGTAACTAGTTAGTAACTATTGCAGCACTTTGTACACTAATACAGGTTTGACAAATAGGCTAGCAATTTTTAAAATAACATATCAAGTTATTGAAATCTGTTTTTTGGTGAGGGGTGAGGGTGGGGGAGAGTTTAAAATATTTATTTATAATTATGTTGAACTAATGAGGGAGTCCAATAGAGCCAAATATCTTTCTTTAGATAATTTAGAATTTTGGAACTTAAATTTTAAATCAATCATGGTCTTTTGTCTGCTAATCAATATTGCAATTTGAGGGGAAAATGCAAGATTTTCTCAAAACTTAAATATTTTTTCAAATTAACTACATTATTTTATACTGTTTCTAAATGGTCAACATAATTTTTTTCTTTGTTGTTTGTTTATAGACCATTTCACCCCCAACAAAAATAAATAAATAAAATGAACAAATGATCAACTGTAGGCAGATGTTTCTTTAACCTCCTCAGTCTTGATGTCACCTGGAGGCAATACTAAAAGTCAACCTTTAAATTAATTTTATATTTCCCAGATTTGTTAAAATTACATCTAGATTTTTATAATAGATGTGTGCATGTTAGACGCACCAATATACAAATTAATGCATGTTTGAAGATGTTTTATAATAATTTTAAACTAGTTTTTGTAGTGCCACTTCAAATTTGTCTCAGGGCTGAAGAGGTTAAAAAGATATAGCTTCAACTATAACACTTCAAAAATAAAATCATTTGTAGATTACTCTTATATAATTTTGTTTATCTTGTGAAGGCAGTTTATTATTATTTATTTAATATCCATTGCACTAAATTATGACCCTGTGTGGGAGTGTTATATGATTTTTTTCAACAATATACTCATTATCAGGGAAATTTTAGCATTTATTGAAATATGGAATTTTGTGGCTATTCTATTTATAACATTGTTTTAGATTTTGAAATGTTTTTAAAAGCACTTTTACTACATAATGTATCACAATAGGGTTGCAAAAGCAGTGAAAATATCATATTAATGCTAACTTGGAAAATCAGAGAATTTTAATGGAAAGAATTTGTGGTCTGCTTAAAATTAAGAAAGTTTTTTTAAAATTTAATATTCTTACATTGGTTTGATTGTATGAAGTGCATTGTAAACAACAAGAATGGTAAAGCTTTGTGTTAAACTATGTATTAAGAAATATATAGGACATTTTTGATCCAAACAAACCAGTATGCATTAATTTTTCCATGCACACTCCAGCCTGTATGGATTTTAAATTTTTAAACAAAAATCTTTTAAAACGAAATCTTTACTTTTTTTTGGGGGGGGGGGTGAAGGAATGCCTTTTGAAGTGGAAATTTACATACAGTTTTCAGTTAAAAAGATGTAATCTAGGTTTCTTTTATTAGGGTAAAAAAAAAATCACTGCAAAATTAATGTAAAAAAAAAAGGAGGATTTAAAATATTGAAAAACTGGCTTCGAGGTACATAACTTCAAATACACAAATAATTTCTTGCTAAATCTCGATGTTTTCAGTTTCCATGCAACAGTCTACACAGTACACAGACAAACAAATACATGCCCACATATAAACTTCTATCATCATTATTATTATAGGTTTTTAAAAAGCTCACTAAACTATAGGCATTAAGCTTACGTGTTCAAAGTCTTGCTCTTTCCTACATTTCTCAGTGCCCGTGTCCATGTTTCTTAGCTTTTTAACTTATTCTCCTCTAAGATATAGAAATGGGGAAAAGCAGCATTTCTTTGCATTCAATCAATAAAGTAAGTTTTCCTTAAATCTTCATAATCAAGAAAAAAATTTATTTTTCATTATAAATAGTTATTTTTTGTTATATTTTTAAAAAGTCCTAAAACTTGATATTTATGATGCATGCTACAAATTTACAGAATTTCATGTATTATAACTGTTTACTGTTATTCATGTGCTTTTTAACTTAAAAGTAGGAAATGTGTAGTTTTGCTGAACTCTTGAAAAAATTTAAACAAAATGTCAAAGCTAGAATAGCAGTGATAATCCTATTAACTGCAAGCTCTTATGGAGAAAAATGTCGCAAACAGTGCTTGAACAGTCATATTGTTTGAAAACTAGCATTAATTCACTGATGCATTGAGATCGTAGTAAGTTCAAGCTGTAAAAACTGAAAACAGTCAATAGTTTATTGGTGTATACATATATAAATTGTTATACAGTAGACTCCCTCAAATCCGCACAGCTTGGGACCAGAGGTTGTGCGGATTTTAGAATTTTGCAGTTTTCTGGTCATAGCTTTGTTTACATTTTTTAAACAGTAATTTGAGTGCACTTAATAGTTCAATCAGAACTATAATGAATTGCTTACAATATAATAAAATATTAAAATAAGTAATAAACTAAAATAATAAAAATTTAGATAATTTTTTAAATGATTAAAGTATTAATAGCAAAGGTCAAGTTAATAATCAATAGTGTATGATTAAATATTCATTATAAAGATTAAATATATTTTTCCAAAATTATTCAACAAAACTTCTCTCAAAAAAATACATTACTAATTCACATCAAAATCATAAAATAAGGATAATTTTTTTCAAGTTTAGCCAGACTTAATAACCAAAAAACCTTGATTAATGCATAAATATATTTGGTAAGAAGATTGTAATTACCAGTGATATCAGCAATATCTTGAATTTTTTTCCAAAAAAATTTATTCTACCTTCATGAAAAAAACATGAATTTTATTAACAAACATGAGTATTATTAACAAATTACAAATAAAAAAATATATGGAATTGATACAAAACTAAAATAATCAAATTTTGTCCCAATATCCGAACTGAAAGTTTCATTGTTTACATCCATAAAATATGTGCAGATTTTAGAGAGTTGCATATTTGAGTGAGTCTACTGTACTTGTTTATAATTCTAATTTTTTCCTTGATTTACCTTAACAATTCTTATTTATTTTTATATTTCTGTTTTGTATTTGTTTTTATATGTACAGGTCATTTTGCAGAAGAGAACAACTTCAACAAAGTGAATCAAATAGGAGCACCGACATCTTCAGCATAAGTGATGAAATTGCTGCTTTGAGAGCTGTAGATAAGCCTCCATCTTATGAAGAAGTGCTGCAAATTGAAAGAACGGTATTATTATTTTTATGCATATTTTTCAAATCTTATTTTTGACTAGATTTTTTTTCCATTCTTTCATTATTTAAGTGAATTTGAGATTATTGTCCATTTACAAAATACACATATTAGGGAATTTGTAAATTTTATTAACTATTTGGTGAATAGTTTTTGTCCTCAGTAGTGAAATGTGAAGTCTGAAGTATATCTGAATCTTTCTATTGGTTGAATTTCGTACCTTATTTTATTTTATTCGTTTTCTGATTGGCTCAAGTTTAATGTTCAAAAATGGAATACTTCTGTTGCCGCAATGACAAAAAAAAGTAATAAAAACTTTTAAAAAAAATAAATTTTAAAACAAACTGTGATAAACAATTTAAGCAAATTTCATTAAAAAGTGCATTTTTTTCTGTATGCAACAGTGTAAAAATTAAAAATGTGCAATGTTTAAAAGTTTTAAAATTTGCAGTTCCAAAAATTTTAAAACTGAAATTTCATTTAAAATTTGTTTGTAATGGGTCCAGGAATATGAATGTTTAATCCATGCTGTACGTAATAGGAGGCTTTCAGAAGTCAGTCTGATGAACTTCATCCAATGAAAAATGAAAATGCACATTTTAAACAGTTAAAGTTGTATATATCTATAACTTACTGTTTTTTTTTAGTCATTGGTCTAGGAACATTGTTTATTGCATGGTGCACGTAGTAGGACTAATTATGATCATTCTAAAAAGGATGTTTATTATTATTATTAATTTAAATTATAAAATTTATTTATAAGTCTCTAAAATTTTAGTCTTTGAAAATATCTTTTTTCAAATAGTTGTTGTAATTTGTTAAATTACATTTTTTTTTTTTTTTTTTTTTTTTGGGTGTATAAAATTAAATATCAGGTATTTTACTATGATTTTATGAAAATGTACTTTTTCAGGGTTATTATAACTGGGTTATATTGAAAATAGACATTTGAAGAAGTTTTCTTTCTCTTGCTAAATATGTGTATCTATACTATGGATTGTTTGAACACAAAAACATTCCACTTAACTGAATTTTATATAAATAAGATAATTTTGTATATACCTTTTCTTTCTTTCATTTAAAAATTAGGTAAAGAAATTGCTATTTTTCTTCATTATATATATATATATATATAAATATATATATATATGTATTTGTATTGTAATTTTTATTTTGAAAATATTTTCCCAGATATATTTAGAATAAACTATAGAATGTTTGTCTTATGTCTAAACTTGGATGCAATACAGTTAAGTAGTATAAACTAGGGCACTCTTCTATCTTCATTGTGTGTAACAGCTCCAGGATTTTCACAGATGTTCATATGTTATAAACTTGTTACTAACTCGTTCATTTGTGGAAATATATTAACTTACACCCATAACAATTTTTAAATTCTTTGTTTAAACGCACTTTTTAATATTCATATTGTATATGGATGGACAAGTCAGCAAGCAAGCTAATTAAAAATACATTTTGTTTGGCTGTTTTTTTGTAATTTTTTTTTTTTTAGCCTCCGATGCTGTTTTTTTTCAGAAAAGCTAAAAAATGTCATGTCATCAGCCCTAAATTTTTTACTTAACCGATTTTGATAATTATTTTTTTAAATGAAGGCTATTTATTTGTAGTTGTAAATGCTTTTTACGATATTTCTTCAAAATGGTGGCAACACAGTTTAGCTTTTCTCTCAATAATAAAAATTTATTTTCCAAAATGATTGTGTATAGTTATGCACTAATTGAGGTAAAAAAAAAAAAAAAAAATTACTGAGAAATAATATTAATAATGTAAATAAAATAACAGAAAATAATTTATGATAAAAATTAATGTCTAAAGCAAAATAAGAAAAATTTCAAATGAGGAAAATAATGTCATTCAGCAACCAGATAAATGGGAATTACAATATTATTACAAAAGCCTTTTTCATATTACTAATAACATTAATTTTTAAAACACATTTGAAGAGAAAATGACGTCACTATTTAAAACATCGCATTTTTACTCATAACGATATTAGGTACTACTCTGTTATCACGTCGACCAATTTTGCCAAATTATACAAATCGTCAAACTAATAGCCAAATTATACACATTGACATAATTTTTATTTTAAATATCGAAAAAACAAATAATTTGTAGAATATTAATAAAAATAACTTAATGACATTTTAAACACATGAATCGCATTTAATGTCATTGAATGTGACATTCACGATCATCCATTATTGGCATTTAATCTTATAGTTTGGCGATAATTTTTTGGTCGACGGGATAACCTGGTAGTACCCGATATTACATTTCAATATTTCTTTTCATTATGGACACTGAGATTGAGATTTTACTTTCAGATGACTTCAGTTAGTGAAAATAATGTCGCAGTAAAAATGAAATTAGTTTTTTTTTTTAAATAAAACTATTTTTCTGTGAGTGCATATAAAATAAAATTTCTGGATTTTGCCGGCACCAATTTTAGCTGAAGATGTGTGAATATTTGCAAGCAAAATTGTAACTGGCAAACTTAACATTTAGTTTGTAAATATATTTATTATATATTCAGGGATGCCACTTTTCCGCCTTTTGGCGGATTTCCGCTTTTTTTTAATTTTTAAGAATTCGCGATTATCGTTAAGCGATCACGAGATAAAATAACGATTTTCGTCGAACGATCGCGAAATAAAACAGCCTTTTCCATCAAACGATCGCGAAATACAACAGCTTTTTTCGTCAAGCAATCGCGAAATATAACATCGATTTTCGCTAAAAGATCGAAAAAAACCGGCTATTTTTATAAAACAGTCGCGATATAAAGCAGCAATTTTCATCAAACGGTCGCGATATAAAGCAGCAATTTTCATCAAACGGTCGCGATATAAAGCAGCAATTTTCATCAAACGATCGCGAAACGAAACGGTGATTTTCTTGAAACGATCGCAATGTGAAACGGCGATTTTTGTCAAACTATCGCTAAATAAAACGGCGATTTTCGTCAAACGATCGCGATATAAAACGGCGATTTTCGTCAAACGATCGCGAAACGAAACGGCGATTTTTGTCAAAGGATCGCGATGTGAAACGATGATTTTTGTCAAACGATCATGGTGTGAAACGGCGATGTTCGTCAAACGATCGCGATGTGGAACGATGATTTTCGTCAAGCGATCATGATGTGAAAAGGCTATTTTCGTCAAACGATCGCTAAATAAAACGGTGATTTTCGTCAAACAATCGCAATGTAAAACGACGATTTTCGTCAAACGATCGCGATATAAAACGGCGATTTTCGTCAAACGATCGCGAAACAAAGCGGTGATTTTTCTGAAAAGATCGCAATGTGAAACGACGATTTTTGTCAAAAGATCACGATTTGGAACGATGATTTTCATCAAGCGATCATGATGTGAAACGGCGATTTTCGTCAAACGATCGCTAAATAAAACGGCGATTTTCGCCAAACGATCATGAAATATAACAGTTATTTTCGTCAATATAAAAAAAAAACAACCTGCAAAATTTTGCTATTCACTCGTGGAATATTCCTTAAATCTATTGCTGGGTTACTTGAATTGGTTTAAAATGATGCGATACATAAAATTCTTCACTGAACCTGTTGATGGGTTACCTTAATTGATGTAAAATACTGTGAACTAAAGAAAAATCATTTTAACTTACTTTTATAAATTAACAGTTTACAACAAAAGAAAAGCTGTAATTCTTTATTTAGTTTAGTATAAACAATATAATTTTCAAAATTCACAAATAAAGTTGTGAAAAATGTCGTAAATTTTACTTTATGCATAATTTCCTCTTTTTTGCTATTTTCTGAGTGGCATCCCTGTATATTGATTCAATAATGTAAAAATTTTTGCTTTTTTTTTTAAACCAAATTGATCGGGTCTTTTAAACATTTCATTCATCGAATTCGACGGGATTCCTTTCGTTTCATTGTTAAATTGCATTTCCTTTTACTCAGCGTATAAAACAGCATTTAAACTAAAGAAAAAATTCGTTTTTGGTGAATCTAGTCAATGAAGAAGTAGCACGTCAAATTGTATATCTTTATTATTCTGCAATTCCAATGTCTCAGAGAGAAATTGCTATTCAATTGGGTATTTTACGCCATTCTATTTGCTATTATATTGATAAACACAAGAAAAATGAAGTTAGTTCATTGCAATCTAAACGGGTGCACTCTTCTAAAAAACCCTCTACCGATTTTTTTTTTTTTTTTCTAATCGGATGCAAAACTGAATTCTGCTATTCTGCAGTGGCAGAATCTACACTAAACTTTTTTTTTTTTTTTAAGTAATGTATTGCTTATTTGCAGTTATCTCCATATTCATGATTTGAGATTTTGTTTGCATAAGGAATAAGTTTATATTCAAAGTAATTGCTGAATTTTATCTGGATAATCAGTCCTGGAACATGCAGCATTTAAAAGCAGAGAAATACTTTAAATTTTGAAAAAATACTCTTTTCCTAAGTATACTTGCTATATTGTTCTGTATGCTTATTAATCAAAAGTTGAAATTTTTCTAATCAAAAAAGTCTCAATTATGGAAGATTTTATTAGGTCAACAAAAAAGATAATTCTTAATGTTTGAAAAGGATTTTCACCAGATTAACCTCCTTGGTCTTGATGTCGCCTGTAGGGGACATTAAAGTACACCTTTAAAACAATTCAAATGCTTCCAGAATTGTTAAAATTACTTCTAGACATTTTTAATAAATGTGTGCATATCAAAAGCATTGATACATCTTTTGGAGATGTTTTATAGAAATTTTAAATAGTTTTTTATGGTCTCTCGTAATATTTATCTCAGGACTGAGGAAGTTAATGTCTTATGACCAATTTACCAATACAGTAGACTCCCTTAAATCCACACATATTTTACAAATGTAAACAATGAAACATTCACTCCTGATATTGGGACAAAATTTAATTTTTGTTTTAAGTTTTATATCAATTCCATGTCTATTTTAATTTGAAATTTTTTTAAATATTACTGAATTCCTATTTTTTCAAGTAGGAAGAATAAATTTATTTCTGAAAAAATCAAGATATTGCTGATATTATTGGTAATCACAACCTTCTTACCAAATATGATTAAGTATTAATCAAGCTTTATTGATTATCAAGTCTGGCTAAACTTGAAATAAAAAGTTCCTTATTTTATGATATTGTTGTGAATTAGTATTGAACCTTTATGAGGAAAGTTTCATTAAATAATTTAGGAAAAATACATTTTATCTTTATAATGAATATTTAATCATACATTATTGATTATTAAACTTAAACCTTTGTTTTTAATATTTTAATCATTCTAAAAATTATCTAATTTTAGTTTATTACCTATTTGAATAGTTTGTTATAGCATTCATCATAGTTTCGATTGCATTATTAATTACATTGAAATTACTGTTTAAAACAATGTAAACAAAGCAATGACTAGAAATCTGCAAACTTCTAAATTACGCACAACCTCTGGTCCCAAGCTGTGCGGATTTGAGGGAGTCCACTGTATATTTTATAATATAATTTCAGCATCAAATTTGGTAACGCTTTACCAAATTTTACCAAGGTAGACAAGAATTTGACGATTTGGCAGTACACCAGATTTTTCTTAAACATAGGCTTGAATGGCCGGTGTACATTCTGTTAAATTGAAGTTCTCTGTATTTTTCAAGAATGAACTAAAACTTTAGTATGTTTGAAAACCATTCAAACACACTTCTAACAATAACTGTCCTCAAATAATGATATTTTCTTTGTAATTTTGAAAAAGAACTGTAAATAGCACATACAACATTTTAAATATGGAGCAAATTGTTGTGTAGCATAATGCAATCTAGAAACTTAATTCATTTTGAAACAATAAAATATCAGTAAAATGCATTTTAAATAGTTAGCACCTATAGACTCTCATGTAACTTTATTGTCTAAACCTATAAAAATATCAAGCGAAAAACATTAGCATGATATCCCATAGCAGAAATTGTGCAGCATACCAGACGTGCTTCAGATAATTTTTTACCTTGAAGATTAATCTACCAGCTTAAAAATATTGGCATTAAAAAAACACTTTAAAAATTCATTTTAAGAAATATTAGTTTTTTTTTATTTAAATTTCTTTGTAAAATGCTATTTTTCTTATTTTATGGGCTATTTATGATAGTACTTGATTCAGTATTGTTGGATCACAGATAAATTTTAGTTTGCTGCAGATTGATATAAAAAATTCTGTTACTGGAACATGCTAAAAGTTGCCCAGTTTCCATTTTAATCATATGGGAAAAACTGGTGGAACAAGAGAGAAAAGTAGAGCTTGATCTAAAAAAAATTTGCAGTAAAAATTAGCAAATATTTTCAATCTAAAAAAGTGCATAGGAAAGAAATAGGATCAGGTATCTGTAAAGCTCATGAAATTATCCAAATTTTTGTTAGCTGAAAATGTGGACTGAGTTTTACTGGTGCCTTAAAATCAGTCAGAGAAAAAGAGGCATTTTTAACACACTTTATATCGCAATCATCCATAACCAGTTTAAAAATTTGGGTTCCTAACAGGCTGATGTGATAAAGAACGGTTTGTTCTGTACAAAGTGTGTACAAAATTCCATTCCAGGGGCTTTTGATAAGTGTAAGAACAATACTTCAAATTAAAAAAAAAAAAAACTTTAACATACACTAAGAAATAATTATTGTTTAAAAATATCTATCTACATAAATTCCTCAACAACCTGACTATATTAATGCTATAGTTTATTACTTCACAATTTTATTGTGCAGCTTAGCTGATCATAATTTTACATTCTATTAACTATTTTGCCTAGTAATCATTTTGAGTAGATAATAGTATAATTCTAAATAAAAGGCACCAATAAAGCTCAGTCCAGATTTTCAGCTAACAAAAATCTGGGTAATTTCATGAGCTTCACAGATAAACTGATTCTATTCCTTTTCTGTGCACTTTTTTAGATTGAAAATATTTGCCAATTTTTACTGCAACTCTCCACATTCTAATTCTTGTAAATATACTCAGATTGCCATAAAATTTTTGGATGTTATTGACGTTTACCCTAGCATGGACCCTATTGATAATGAAGTTTCTACCATGATTAGTTTGTTTACAGGGATGGTGAAAGGTTTTTCATTACATTATGACCTATGGGGGAAAATCATTTCAAATGAATTTTAAAGATGTTACACCTGGTCAAACATATTCAAATTTATATTCATCTACAGAATGCATTAAAATATGCAGTGAAAAGAGTTGTTATTATTCATTTACAAGACCACACAAAAAATTTCTAATACATAATAAAAAAGGAGGAAATTGTTTGTGATATATTTTAATGATAGTGAACAGTGATGGAATCCCATCAACAGATGGTTTTCTCATCGCCTCCTATACCCATTTATTCATTAATTCATTCACTCATAATTTATTTTAACATTTATTTATTTATTATTTCATAATAACCATATTCAATAAATATTAACTTACCTTTCAAATCCTTTCCGGCCGTTATCAACTTTATAACATCCAATAATCTATTTAACTTCAATAGCCTTTCATAATTTATTCCACGGACTCCATCTTTAATTTCAACCTACATCGACAATAACTTATCTCTGACTAATCATATTTTTCCGTAACGATATTTTCCCCGCCAGATGGCGATTTGGAATATCGTAATTTTAATCGAATCTTTCATTCGTTTTACCGAATCGATCTTTTGATTCGTACACATGTCGTCTTCTCATTGGCTCGTTTTGTGGGCGTGCTCACAAACGATGTTTTCAATCCGGCTAGCTTAGTATAAATACACGATATTGATTTCTGTTCTTGGCCGCTTTTATCTTCCTACTAATGGAAGTAGTTCAAGTCACTGAATTGAGGCTGGTCCTCAATCTGGATGTACTGTAAGATACTTGTTTTATTTAAGTTTACTTTTAATTGTTTTAACCTGCACAATTGATGTCAACTATATGTTCAACTGTTAACATGTTCATCTGTACTAATGTGATGGAGATCACCGTGTCAAGTCTTCTGTAATGCCAAGCCTGTTTCTCAAGTAATCAATAAATACTTTAGTTTTATTTTTGACTTTTGTTTTCTGTTAAAGAGATCGACATTAAAATCTGCTCACACTTATTTTTAACTTCCACTACAGTGTTAGGTACCAGCAAAAGCTCCACATGTGCTGTCTGCTTCTGTAATGAGATTTTTTAGCGTATATATAAACCTCCAAAGGTTATATTACGCACATTAAACAGTTTCATGTGTAATCAAATTGACATATGTTGCTGAGACTTAATATGAGTTATTTCACGCATAATACGAAGCGTATAGAATTTATAGGGAAACACAAAAGATTTCAAATAATATATTCTGTCCGTAGTAATGTATATTATCGATTATGACTGTTCGAGGGATGAAGTGCATTTTTAATTATGATACGCATTTTTAAGTTTCTCTAAATGTATACACATTATATGGTATGTATAAATGCTAATAGTTACACAATTAAGATATACAGGGTTACACAAAAGAACTCGGAAAGGTTACTGAATATGAATATAATTTACATAAAAATGGTTTTTAAATAACTTTTGCATTTTTAAGTTTAATTACATTCAGTTTACTATGAAATGTTTGTAGAATATATATAGAATGATATACAGGGTCATGCAAAGAACTGGATATAGGGTTGCCTATGGATGATAATTTCTGGAAATATGATTTAAGTAGTTTAAAGAGTATTGTTGTTTGAACTAAATTTTAGGAGAATACTTTCGTGTATTAAAGATACTAGGTAAACTTTAGGGCTGAACAAAAGTATTGAAGTATGTTTACATCTAATAGTATAAATTGCTAAAAGGAAATTTTCATCCAGCTAAGTGTTCTATTGGTAAGCTAAATTTCCCCATTATAGTGTATATATATCAACCGACATCAAATACAGGACTGTTCAAAAGTATTGAAGTACATTTGGTTACAGACATTAACCCCTTGTTTCCCTGAATAATGAAGTTTTGTTAAAGATTTCAGGAAGTGTTGGAAAGTGTTTTATAATCTATGCTTAACTCATGATTTTTCTTACTTGTTTAACCTAATTTAGAATTTTATAGCTAATCTCCTATAATTAGGTTCATATCCGAATAGCACATTTATACAGGTGTGATTTTCTACAAATTACATTAACTAAACTAATTATGGTATTCACATTAATTTTAAATGATATTATAATCAGTACCACTGATGTTTGGTGAGAATTCTTTGCAGTAGATAAGACTTGTAGTAGTAGTCTTTGTAGTAGATGTAGTAGAAATCATTCATATTTTATACAAAAAAATTGTAGGTACCAAGTTCAAATCTTAGTAGATGTTTTCAACTAATTTTCCCAAATCTTATTAAATACTGGATTCAGGGTTAAAAAAGAGGGTAGAATTTTTGTTAATTTAGATTTCAAATTTGTTTTATGACAAAATATTCTAAAGAAATGATAGAAAATTTTTAATTTGGCAATATTCAAATGCCTCAGCTATCAAAGCATAAATTTGTGAATTAAAAAAAAAATCAATGATAGTACAGGTTTTAAATAGCAAATTTCCTAGGACCATGCAGGCACCCTTTTGCTGATCTGCAATTTTCTGCTTTTTTACCATTTCTCGTAGGAGTGATTTGTTCCAAAATCTTTAAAAAAAGCAGTCATCAATCTGAAAATTTGAATTGGATCATGAAAAAGCTCAAATTTTGTCAAAAGATCGCATAATAAAAATGAACTGTGTCAAAGAATAGCAGAAAAAAATGCCAATTTCATCAAAGGATCACTGAAAAAACACCAATTTTGTGAAAAGGTCGGGAAAAAAACCCTGCCAATTTTGTAAAAGAATTGCATAAAAAAAACACAAAAATCATCAAAAGATTGCAGAAAATGTGACTTTTGTCAAAAAATAGCGAAAAAAATGTGCGTTCTGTCAAAGAATGATGATTACGCATGAGGCCTGATCATGGAAAGTCAGGAAATTTATGAATATTTTCTGAAAAGTCTTGAAGAAAGTAAAAAAGGACACACAATTTCTCAAATAATCTCTGGAAAAAAAATCACAAAATTCTTCAAATATGTAGGGGGGGGGGGGAGAAAAATTTGAGAAATGATTGAAAAAAAAATTTAAAATGCTAATTTATAAAATAAGTAGCCCTTTTTTTTTCTTTGTGTGCCTGTTTGATTAGAGAATTTTTTCAGGTTTGGTCAGGGAATTTGTCAACCACGTTTTGCTGGGAAACATGAACAGAATTTCTGCCAAATTGGAGTGTTATTGCTTAATGTTTTTTACCCCAATTTTCTAAAGACAAATTGGGCTATATTTTGTACATGTTACTGAATTCAAAGATTACTTGGTCATTTAATGACTTTTAGTGTTTTTTAATCCAGCCATATGAAGTTACAAACAAACTAAAATTAGATCTTCTGTGTGCTTAAAAGTGTACAAATATCATAAATTCATTCAAATAAACTCTTAAGTTTTATTCATTTGAATTGCATCAAAAATTTGAAATACATGTATTGTTTTTTAATCAGTGAGTACAGTGATTTTTATTTATTTATTTATTTTTTTTATTTTTATTTTTTTTTTTTTTTATCATTAATAGCTTCCATATATTTGCTTCTTATCAAGCATGTACATTAACAAGTTAAAAGACAAGACAATAAACATCAACTTTTTGTGCATGGTTGTGACAAAAGAAATGTGAAAATCCTTCCTTCCACAAAATGATAAATGAATAAATTTTAGTGAGAAAAATGTCAATATAAGTAATTAATAAAATTTGTTGTCCTGTCACTTATCCATTAACTATCTTACTCACTATGATATTGCCTATTCTTGTGATAACAGACTTAAAATATACCTAAAATCAGTATTGAATGATTTTATATTTTTAGCCAAAAAAATTTCTAAATAAACTCATTGTTGGGAGTTCTTTTGCCTTTGGCAATTTATATTTTTGAATTTGTATTATTTTATATTTTAAACAAAATTCTATCCAAATGAATCTGGGATTGAGGAACCTCACTGCATTTGGCAACATACACTGATCATGCTCTGCATGCCTCAATCTGTTTTTGCAAGTGATCTTAAAATTTGTATGTTTTTATATTTATTAAATGAAGTTCTTTTCAAACAAAGTAAGGGGTCAATTCAATTTATGATATCTAGATATGTTAAACTTTTATTTCTGACTGAAAGTTTCGGGAAAAATTTAAAAGGAAAAAAGAATTGAGAGGAAAAGGCCCAAATACTGGCTACTAATTTTATTTTCCATCTAGATTTTACAATTTTGAAAATTAGTAAAGGTAAAAATGCATGGCAGGATACCTTAACTTATTTTCAGTTTAAAATGTTTTTTCTGTTTAAAAAAAAAAAAAAAAAAAATTCTGAAAGTCTAAATTTTGAGTTTTGAAAACAGGGTCTAAATACTGGCTATCTAAGTTTTTTCAAAATAAATAAATAAATAAAATAAAATAAAATAAATAAAAAAGAAAGAAAAAGAAACCCATAGTATTGATTTTAATTATTAAGTTTATCAGGCATGAAAGAATTCCTCCTAAAGGAGGAATTCCACCTTTCTTAAAGTAATTTTGAACATTCTCTGGATTAATGCAAAAATGCAAAGAAAATTTTAGAAAGATATTGGGGGGGGGGGGGGGGCTAACCTGAAAAATTTTGTAATCTGACATTTTGTCTATTCAAATCCTTTGAGTTTGTTCTTGATGCTGTGAAAAAGAGACATAAAATGAAAGGTGAGCTTATATTATATAAGCATCTGAATGTCATATAAATAAAGATGTTCAAAATGTCTTTCAAGATTAAGATTTTAAAAATGTAAAGTGAAAAGAAGTTTTTTGGAATAGAATATTTTGTACTATTTACACTTTAGGATAATTTCTGGAATATCTTTTTTGAGATGTATGTCTGAAGAAAGAGTAGTTTTAATACTTCCTAAGTTATTAAAATAAAAACCAGCAATTTGTGGAATTACATTTAATTTGATTATGTATGTAGCTGTTAACACGACACTCTTAAATTAAACGAGTTTGGCACCGCTGTATAGATGAAGAAAAATTTCCACCTTTTTTCTCATTTCCTACTTTCATGCCTGGTTTATTAAGCATTAAAAACATTATTTTAATAAATTCCTTTAATACCATTTGTTGTGTACAAAAACAATATGTAATTTTTAATAAACAAGCATATTTGTCAAAATTTATAAAAATTTTAACGACTATCTCTGACTGTCTACTTTCTATTCTGTTTCCTAGTCTCAAAACCAAAAAGTGCTAGCTGCTTGAAATGTAGATATAAATTTATTAACAAAAATCACAAATATAATAATCACTCTTTGCATCGGTGCAGTCGCTATCATTCTACATACCACATTTGCAACATTGAACGCAGTATTCCTACTTCTTGTCCTCTGAGAAAGCTCCATCGTAAAAGACACAAACTGCATCACCTTCCTCTGTTGAAATATCTTCGTTTTTTATTTTTTAAAAATCGAATTAGCTCTTCTGTATGTTCTGGCGGTAGACATGATTTTCTTCATAATTTAGGGCATGACATTTGAGTCAGTTTAGTGCATTCATTTTGCTAAATCTTGTAGTGTTGATCACTATGAAAGAAACATTTTCAAAGCCTTCAGTGTCCTTATTTGCTTCTTCCTTACAACTGTGATGGCGCTTTCCATCTCTTCTTCATCTGTTTTCTCTTTACCCTTAGTTTTTTGTCTAGTAGTCTAAATACCATCTAGCCAATATTTAGACACTCGAGCTAGCCAGTATTGGAACCACTGCTACGCTAAATTTAAAAATAAGATTATTATTTATTCATATTTTAAAATGCCAATAACGTCCATTTGGTATTTGAGTGCTCAATATTAGGGATGCACCTAATAGTGTTTTGGCTGAATGCCGAATGTTCAGACCACAGGTGAACCGAATATTCGGTTACCCAAATAATAATTGTTGGGCCAAATATCGAACATTCGGCCGAATACTGAATATTCGGCTGGCCAAATGCCTTTCATATTTCAAAGTTTAAAAGTATTAAAATGTTGCATTTAAAACAATCTTGCATATTATTTAATAATAGAAACTTACATTTTGATAAAGGAGCTTTCTAAGTAAATTTTATATTGAAAATAATCTGCCTTGAGTTATTTAAGAAGGACAACTATAAAGCTTTTTAATTTTATTATTTCTTCTATAAATTAAAACAAATATTTTAAAATCAAAGAGAAATTGTGAAAAAATTGGAAGAAAAATTTTACAGGGTCATACAGTGTTTATTTGTGTGAAAGAGACTAAAGCAAAAATAAATAGTAATGCAGTCTACTCAAATAATGGCAACTCAACAAGAATAACTTTTTACTCCCTTTGATTTAGCAAGAAAGCTTTTAAATGCATTCTAGATTAGTGTCTGGAGTGGAAAATAATTTTCAGAGATTGTAAACATTCAGGTTGCATCTAAAATTTTGCAACAAATATTTAACATGGATAATATGGTCAAGACAAACATTTTTTATAAGAAATAATATTTCAATCTATTTATTCCATCAAAATTACAATACATTCAATAAAATATATTAGGTTAGAAACAAGCTAAAACTGAATTTTTATTTATAACTTTATCAATATTAGTAAGGCAGATATTTTAACAAGATTTATTTCATATTAATTTTGTTTGTATTAAATGTGATGATATTATTGAAAATGACTGAATTTTGGTCAGTGACACAGTATACAATCAAATGGATTCTGAATAAAGGAATGTCTAACTCATAGTTGTTTAGTTGTGAATAGTGGCATTTTCAGCACTTTTCATCATATTTCACAGAAAACAAAGCAAGTCAGTTGAAAATATAGTTGTGATATCTTCAGATTATGAACATATGAAAATCCATTTTTGATCTTGAGAGAGATGAGATACAATATTTATGACTCAATAAATGTATAACGATTATGGTTTCCTGAAAAAAATTGTCTGTATTTATACCTATTATTATGAACCTCAAAAGTTTTTTGTTTTGTTTTGAAACTCTAATTTGTGAAAAGTAAGAAACAGATTATTTATTAACAAAATTTAGGAACTCTTATTTGTACATCAAGTTCCTACAAAAATCCTAATTAATCATACCCATTATTCATGATTTTAATCTTCATGGTTAATTTTCTTAAATTACTTTATAAACAGAAAATAAATAGTCTACGAACATTCTATTTCATTCAATTCTCTATTTTGAATATAATTATAAGTTGATAGTTAAAAGTAGAAATAATGAAAAGTTTTTTTAAATGTGTTTTTTAAGGGTTTTTTTTTTAATTATTTGGTTTGCCCGAATACTTTGATATTCAGCAAGCCAAATAGTTTGATATTCAGTCTAACTGAATATTCGGTAACATGGCCGAATAGACCAAATACCGAATATTCAGTGCATCCCTACTTAATGTGTCTAGAAAATAATCATCAACTCAAGCAATATACATACAATCAATATTTAAAAACAAAATGCAAAAACATTCTGAAAAGCTTTTGATGTCTCAGATTTTGTTGTTTCGACCCTTTAGCTCTTGCTGTTTGTAAATGAGACAGACTTCAGTGACATAATTCTCATAACTTTCTTCTCTTAATTAAAAATACAGACTCTGCCTATTATCGCCTTTAGGCTATGCTGCACTTACAAGGAAGGTCTCCTTACTGGGCATACTCAGAATATTTTGAAAAAAATGCTGAGTAAACTACTTATGTATGTTTTAAAGGATCAGTCAAATTTAGCAGCGGAATTACAGATTAAATGTTTCAGCAATCATTTGCTTCCTTTTGGCATTGAATTGGAAAGTTTTGAAGTTTTTTATTTTAAGAAAGTACAATACAATGTATTTTTATAAATAAATGATAATTCATTTTTTTAAATATACTATTTATATACTACTATTTATAGTAATTTATAAATAGTAGCATTATTTTTTTTATGGAAAATAAAAACTTTTTTTTTTTTTTTCTTTTTTCCAGTTTTATGGAATTCCCCCACCTGAATATTCTGGACCAAGGAATGAAGCATCACCATCCACTTTACAAGTACCTCTGTCAATCAGTACTGGTGTGCCGGAATGTAATCCAACATGTTATATAGAATGTCAACCAACAGCTGTGGCTTCAAGTAGCAGAAGCAGCTCTTTAAGTGAGAACATGAAAGATACTGCTGATGATTTAAATTTTGGTAAAAATACCGATGATAATCCACATACTTCAGATGTATCTGTCACTTCTGCTGAGATTCTTCCTGTGCCTTCTGATTTGGAGAACTCTCAGATTATGCCATCATCATTAGTAGAAACTCCTAGTCAAACTCTATATTCTGTTAGTCATTCTTCCACTCCCCCTGTATCACGTCATAATCATCAGTGTGTTAAAACCTCCTCCTCATTGCCCAGTTCTCCATATTTGAGTAGTATCTCATCAAAAGTGGATGTTGCTTTGATGAATCTTGAAGCTGCATCCAGAAAAAAAGAACTTGAACAGGAGTCAGAAACTACTCAACAAGAGTCATCTCATGTGTCTGAAAATTCATTTTTGTCACCTTCAGAAACTGCTTCTACTCTGTCCATGTCTGTGCCTCACGACAGTAGCACAAATAACAACACATCTGACTGTGAACATTCTGTTACTGTTATTGCCTACGACAATCTTGGTTTCGAATCAGACTTATATTTTTGAAGGGAAAAAATATATACAGATTTAATTTGTGACATGCTTTTAGAACAGCAATTGTGTATTTTAAAAACTATTTATGAAATTGTTATTGAGTGCAATTCTTAAAATACTTTAAATTATTAATGTTTCATCTTATACAAAAGATGTATTTTAAGAATTTTAAAGTCTGTTACGTGAATTGTTAATTTTTTTTGTTAAAGTTTTATGTATTATTTTCAATTTTATTAGAGCTTTTTGTTGTTATTTTAATGTGATTCATTTTGAACTGTCCTATTCATTGTGTATTTGTATCCCATTGTATGACTATATGTTTTGTATTTTTAATAAGTGAATTTGAATAGGTTGTGATGGTTGGACTTATTTAAGATACATAATGAGCTCCTTTTTTTTCGTAATTTTAGTTTTTTAAAACTAAGCATATTTATAAAGTTGTAAATTATGTATGATTTCAAGAATTTATTTTAATACTGCATCGGAACTTTCAATGGCAGATCTTAGGGATGGTCAATCACTGACGATGAATAGTCTCCAGGTTGATGTATCTAAGCCAGTTTTAATGTTTTTTTAATCTCATAAGTGCTTAAAATGGATACAAGCTTCATTGCATAAACATTCTAAAATACATCTACTATAAAAAAAAAGTTTAAAAAATGTATAATATAAGAAAAAGTTTAAATTTTAACAACTCTTTAAGTAACGTAATAAAAATTAGCAACTTGGTTGAGTCTGATGGTCAGAAATTAGCTATTAATAGGCTAAAACTTTAGTTTTCTGCTAGTTATCCATTATTACTGAACCCAGTGGCAGAAACATTGAGATAAAGAGACATAGTCATGAACAAAAAAAAAAAAAAAAAAATTAAAAAAAATTTTTGTATCTGCTAATAAATTTAATTAAAAAAACTGTGTAACTTTCAGACATTTTTTATCACAGAAAAAAAAAACATGAATTTTGGCAATGATCGCATAAAAAAAGCAGTATTCATGAAATAATCACTAAATAAATGAAAATTTCGACAAAGGATCATGAAAAGAATGTGATAACTGTCAAAGAATCATGAAATAAAAGCAAATTTCAACAAAGAATCGCATGAAAAATGTGATTTCAATCAAGGTATTGCTAAATATGCATAATTTTTTTTAAATATCATGAAAAAAAATAGCAAAATTGGTCAAAAGATTAAAAAAAAAACAAAAAAAACACTACCAGTTTCATCAAAAGATTGCAGAAAAATGGCTAGTTTTGTAGAAAGGTGACAAAAAAAAGCAAGTTTCGTCAGAAGATCGTGAAAAACTGCAAGTTTTAAAAAAAAATTGAGAAAAAACTACATAGACTGGGCTATGGCGACACGAGTGACTATGTCATCGAGTTACAGGGTGAAATCATTAAGTAGGACAAGATTATTTGGTGTAGATTAAGGAATGACTGATCTGCTTCGGCAATTCTTGGTACGATATGAGTAACAGCGGGCACCAACTCGCCATTTTGGCATCACTATCACATCATCGAGTTACAAGATGAAAATGGTGCCAAATTAAAGGTAAGATAAAGTACTTTAAGAATATTTTAGTTTGTCTGTGTATATAGAGGCGCCAAACCCCTATTTTGACATTACTACCATGTCATCGTGTTTGGTTGTTTTCTCGCTTACTAATAAGAACCTCTTCCTAAACCATTAATTTAGCATGAAAATTCATGGTGAAGTAATGTTATACAAAATACTATGTCTATAGGATTTGTATTATACTATAAGACACGATTTTGTTATAAAATTCAGTCTGCTGATTTATTGTATCAGGATATGCGCAGGCAGACCAAAATATTCTTAAAATACTTTATCTTACCTTTAATTTGGCCCCAATTTCATTTCATAACTCGATGACATGATAGTGACGCCAAAATGGCGAGTTGGTGCCCGCTGTTACTCATATTGTACCAAGAAATGCCGAGGCAGACCAGTCATTTCTTAATCTACAACTAATAATCTTGTCCTACATCATGATTTCATTCCGTAACTCGATGACATAGTCATTCGTGTCACTGCCACCCACTCTAACTCGTTTTGCCAACAGATTGCTAAAAATCCCCACAAAATTTGTTAAAGATTTGGGGAAGAAAACCTCCTCTAATTTCTCATAAAAAAGTTGAGGGAAAAACTCAGCTCTTTTTGTGCATAAGACCATAAAAATTCTGACCCCCCCCCTTTTTTTTTCTTGAACTTGTAGCATGTCTGAAGGTGATATGTGGTGTGTGTGATTGTGAAATAATTAAAAATTACATTTTCAAGGTCACTGCCCTGATCAAAATATTAACTAGAAGTTATTCTCATTTAATTCTGGAAAACATATTTAAAAAAGCCAAACCTTCCCAATTCAAGAAAGAACAAATCAGCTCTGAAGCTTCCAAAGGTTTTTTAAAAGATCTTTATTGTCTATTATGATTCTACTTATCCTTCCTATTTTAGAAATCCTGCAAGAAGTTAGATGATAAAAAGTAATCAGCCAAGTTAATGAGGAAGCATTATGCTTACCATGTTTTAAATCAAATGGTAAAAAATTCCTAGTTTTAATATATCATTTATTCATTAAAATGACATGAAAAATTTGCAGACAGATTATAAAATTTCAAAAGCTTTTCGCTGACAGCTACAATACTTTCTGCCACTGGGTTGTTGAATTTTTGTTTCTTCAATAAGTTTTAAAGTATTTTTTATATAACTATTTTTTTTTTTTTTTTTATTCATTGCCCTCATGATTATTATCATTATTTTGGAGCACAAGTTGCTATTATTTTTGACACAGGAGATAATTGTTCTGAGAACAGGTATAGATGACGATAATAAATCTTAATATTTTTTACACATAAATTTAGAAGAAATGGCTAAATTTAGAAGAAAAAAAAAGAAAGAAAGAAAGAAAATAGTTTTTCCTTTCTTTTTGAGACTTGAAACTTCTTCTGACTTTGAAAATTTGTTGTAGAAAATGTGAAAAAGCTTGTTTGATTGGAATATTTCATTGAATTGTTCGCTCTAATTACGTAAATGGTTATGTATGTAGTTTTCTTTTGGTCATTAGAATGATATTGTCTGTATAATAGACTGTTGTTATGTTGTATGCATACTGCATGTGAGTTGTTCTTTATTCAGGTGAATTGTAAATCTATTCTTATTTAGAAATCTCAAGTTCGTAATACTGTTCTTTCCTCAGAAGAATTCTCTAAATCTGCTCTTACTTTTTACTAAACTGTAAAAAATAAAGCAGTGTATGCTACTTTTTAAAAAGAGAAGATATTTTGGGGATTCACATTTTGATGCTATAAATTTGACTGATATTGTATAAGGACACAATTAAAGGTGATCCAAATAGAGGTAACAGCAATTATCTCTAAAATTCTGATGACAGAAATATATTTTTAATTATAAAAATTGCAAATAAACTATAGCTTTTAGAAGTGTACTTCCAATTTTAAAACATTTACAAACTAAGCATAGCTTTCTGTGTGATATATTTTTTTGTAAGGAAAACATATATAAATACAAAGCTTCATCTTTTATATCCCTCCACCTCTTTTCTTGCATCTAAGAAAGACATTTAAAAAAATTCTATTATGATTTCCTAGTATAAGAAAAATGAATTAAAATGTATTTTTTGTGCCAGAAGTTTTTTTTTTATTATTTAGTTTTACAAATCTAAGTTTTGGTCATAAATGAATGATTTTTTTAAAAAAGCTTTCAGATGCGGGACAACATTTTTATAAAATTATAGGGAAAAGGAAATGTATAATTTCATATTTTAGTATATATACATTTGTGCCATGTCTTGACATTCTTGCTGATATTGTCCAATATACTGCACCATTTAAAAGTTCTGCCTGATTCATATATTTTTTGCAAGTGAAAGTGTATTTCTATTATCTTCAGTTTCAGAGATGATCACCATAACTTCTATTTTGAATCATTCAGTATAGTCATGATTTTAAAAATATCTGGTTAATAGACCATTTGCTTACTATACTAATTAAATATTTTAATCTGATTTTTTTTTACTTTAAAAACAGCCTGGATCAGCATTTCTCAAACTATGTTCTTGATATCTACCCTGATGATGCATTGAATTTTTGAAGAACAGAAAATTTAAATAATTTGTGTATCTTATCCTATAGTTGAAATTCTTACAATTAAGATATTACATTTACTTTTGCTATCTTTTTAACTCCCAATTCTTATTTTAAATTGCCAAACCCCACCTGCAAAAAAAAAAAAAAAAAAAAAAAAAAAAAGTTACTGTTTATTTTTATTGATGCTATGCATGGAAAAATAGTTTAATGAATATGTTAAATCATGCAGGTCAAACAGAAAATTGTAGAGACAATCAACCATAATAAGCTTAGATGATATTGGCATGTTTATAGAACAAAAAAAGAGTCTTCCAAAAGTTCTTTTAGAATGGAGCCAACAGGTAGAAGTAAGAGGGGCAGATAAAGAATGACTTGGAAAAATTCTCATGAAATCATTTAAATTTTATAAGTTAAGTAATGTTATTTGCACTGGACAGAACTGTCAAAAATACTTTTAGGAACCGATGTTTTACTTGAAACTTCTAAAGGTGGTGATCATGATGTTGAACAAAAAATCTAAATTTAATTTTATTGGGTATTTAATATCAGCATAAAATTAAATGAAAGTGACATCACTCTTGAAAAAAATTTGAGAAACATTTATCTGGAACTTTTTTCCTTACATTATTTATGACTTTTAAAATTTGCTATTTGAATTGTTGATTCAAAATAATATTTGTGTGATCTATTAACTAAAATATCAAATTCTCTTTTTATATGACGTGTATAGTTAAAAAAAAAAAATAATTTTAAAAATAAATTGTATTTAGAATATGCATTGTATCTATAGAAAAAGAGAGGATTTTCCCAAACCTTAAAAACCAGCAAAAATACTGTAATAAACCTTATGAAAATTTCTGCTATAAATTTAGCTTTTTTGTTTACTGCACTTTTGTCATATAAAATTTGTACATGTAATGAACATGTATACAAGATGTCTGAACTTATGGGCAGATTTTCTAATATTGAAAATCAAAGGCATTTTTTTTTCTATTTTTGTAATTTTTTTTTTTTAATTTTTTTAATTTAATAACACTGATAGATATTCATATACTTTCAATAATTTTCAAAGCCCATTGTTCATCCTTTGGCCATATCTCATCTAGTGACAAATGGAAAGGAGGCCTTCAAGGATTGTATCTTGCCTTAAAGTTTCACTTGGAATTTTTCAGGAGATCATTAAACAGTGGAAATCAATAGGAAATGCTCAAATAATAATAATAATAAATATGCTGATTGTTTTTTTATCAGTACTTGAAGAATCTGCAACTTCATCAAGAAAAGATTTGCACAAAACAATACCGTAAATCTAAATTCCATTGCAAGGAGTCTTAACATTTCTTGACAAAGTGTCCAGAATACATTCTTGGACTTCAAAGTTATTGTTTGCACTGCGGGCAACATTTTTGAAAACTGGCAAGTCTAATGCAGGGAAAAGAAACACCATCATGGGATCATTTCTTCCAAAAGGATTAATGGTTTCTGCACAACTTATCGCTACAGGGAAAAAAAAAAAAAAAAAAAAAAAAAAAAAAAAAACCTTTAATTTCCAATGATAAAAACAAAGATGGATGCCAAGACATGTTAGGAGAAATGCTATCAGAATAACTTTAATGGAATCCTCCAGCAGAATTGGCTGCCTGCACATTAACAAAGTGGCTATAGATTCTGGGAATTGAGGAAAAGTCAGAGATTTATCAATCTGGAAAAGTTAGTAGGATTCATAAAAGTATTCTAAAATCATAGAAATTTGTCCGTGTGAAAATTTTTGCTTGGACAATTAGATAATTTATCATGAAACAGGCAATATTTAGGCCAATAATAAAACACTATAAGTTTTTCTATTTTTTTTTTTTTTTTTTTTCTCCCAAACGGGATACTAGCAAGCTAAATAAGTGTGTTATACTGAATGTGTATTAAGGCTTCCATCCCTTCAGGCAAAAGCAATCGCAAGCTAATGCTAAATCAATGGGAAGCTTCTTTTTAAATATCTAATTTGCAGTTTGATTTTTTTTTTATATTTTTTTTTTAAATTGGATTTTAGCTTTATATTTTATTTTAAGATGATACTTTTGGAACCAATTCCAAAAGTAACTATATAAAAAAAATTGCAACAAAAATTGAAGGAGCAAAAAATTGCATTTGTAGGGATCAAACTTAACTATCCAATGCAAAAAAGAAAAGAAAAGGGGTAAAAAGCACAAATGACATAGTCAAACATTATTTTCCATGGGTTTAACAAGTGTCTTCACCTGATGGGACAGGAGTCTTTTGGAACCAGTTTCAAAAGTGAAAGTAATTTTATAAAAGAATCTGCAATTAAAATCAAAGAAGTAAAAAACTAAAGCTCAGCTATCCAATGCCAAAGAGAAATGCAAATGAAATATTTGTAAATAACCTTCCCATAGGCTTAACAAATATCTTTGCCTGGTAGGAGAAAAGCAGTTTTGAATCCAGGAGGTAGCCCGGGAGACCCCCCCCCTCCCCCCTCCCCCTTACACAGAAAATTTAAGATTTTGGGTTTTCAAAAAAATTGGTCAAAAAGTGCAATTTCTCCTCCCCCTCCCCATTCAAGTGAAACCATGTAAAATTAAATGATTTCAGGAAAATGTAATTTATCTATATTAATAAGCTTATAGAAAAAACAACAAATTATTTTATTGTTTAAGTTTAAATTCTTTAAAAACCATGCTTTTGAATAATCATTTAATTAGCAATTTTCAGATGCAATAAAATAGTTTGTTTCACAATGAAAAATGTTGCTTGCTAAATTGCCTAGACTTTTACTGGAACTATGTCTCTAAAATTGACTAATTGTTTATTACATACATAAAAAGTTGCATTAGCATTTTTTCAAAACATTCTAAGTATATGCTTTAAGAAGACCTTCTTTGTCAAAATAATCATTTTAAATCCTGAAAAATCATATAATAAAGAGAATGATTATAGTAAGTTTAAATTTTGTAAAATATAAGTCCATGCAAAAATAGAATTTGTTCCGTTGCTCTTACATAGTTATCTACACAAAATGTTTCAACTTTTTTGCAAAGCTTCAAAATGATTTCATTTTAAGGTACATTATTTGAAATTCACATTCATAAATGACGGGGAAAAAAAAAACCTGCAAAAAATAAACTTGTGTCCTTTTTTCTTTTTTGTACATATCATAGTAAGTTTAAATTTTGTAAAATATAAGTCCATGCAAAAATAGAATTTGTTTTGTTGCTCTTACATAGTTATCTATACAAAATGTTTCAACTTTTTTGCAAAGCTTTAAAATGATTTCATTTTAAGATATATTATTTGAAATTCACATTCATAAATAATAGGGGGGAGGACCCTGTAAAAAATAAGTACTTGTGTCCTTTTTTCTTTTTTGTACATATCATTGTGAAAATGTTTACTATTAAACTTTTCTTTTGAATAAGCAAAATTGCATTACAATTCAGTGAAGGCAATGATTGATTGTATTATCAAATTATAACTTTTATATTTAAATTAATTAAAGAAATTAAATATACAATAATTTTTCCATTTTTTATATTTTATGTATTTCAAAAAAGCAATTAAAACAGATTAAATTTTTGCATACATTTCTATTTTCGTTTTCTTTTAAAAATTATTGTTCATGTTATATTTTATTTGAGTAAAAAGATCAATTAACAAAATAAATTTAAAATATTTTATATCATTTATGGGGGGGAAAAAGCATTAAATTGTACAACTAATGTATTTACTTTACTGCTTTTAGAATTGCATTCTTAAGTATGTAGCATTACTTTTATACAATGTGTGAAGAAAATAGAGGTTAAAATATCTAAAAGGCAATATTAATTTAAAAGTTGATCATTACTGCTTGTTGTTACTGTATTTTTTATATATGTATATATAGGTATATGTATATCTTGTTATAGAAAGTATCCATATTTATTGGATTTAATAAATTTGGAAATCTTGGTGCCTTTCAATAAGATGCATTTTTTTTTTCTTTCAGTTATTTTAGCTGTTAAAATTCTGGAATCAGATATGCAGTTAACGTTGGTATCAAATACAGACAGTTTTGACATTAATGTGATTTCAATAGGTTTGTGGGGGTAAAAGCTTATTTCCGAGTATAAATTATATAAACATGGTCTATATAATTGCCGAAACGTCAGTGAAGGCTTACTGTGGAGACACGAAATTTTTTGGTTTCTGTCTGTCTGTCTGTCAGTTTGTCAGTCTGTCTGTTCCGCGATAACTACCGCAAAAAACATCCGAAAGACTTGAAATTAAGTGTGTATATTGGTAAGGCACTCGGATTTAGCTGTATAGTTTTTTGTTATATTTTATTAATTCGTTCGTAAAATATAGAATATTTTATTTTGCGCAATAATGTTTTTCTATGGCAAATCCAACGATTTTCAAATTTTTATTTGTTGAGAGAAAATGACTCATTTAATTAATGGAATTCAACGATAAATGGATACTGAAATTTGCCAGTACGGGGCTTAAATTATTCATATTGTTTTGAAATTTTATCTATGCATATGTCAGATTTTTTAAATTATTGCTGTAAATCTTGGCCATTTTTTATAAATGTGTTCCAATAATATAAGCTAATTTGTTTTAGAGATTTACTTATTTCGAATGTTTTTATTTCGTTTTCTTCATTTCTTTTAATAGTCGCTAAGCAACCATTTATCCTAATTCTTATTCCTATAATATTATAAATTTTAAAATGTGTACGGAAGTTTGAATAACATAACTTCAATGCTTCAATAGCATAACTTCAACTTTGTATCTTTGCGTATAGATAATTATAGCCAGAAAAGAACAAAGGCTATGTATTATTTATTTTATTCAAATATTTTCGTTAATAATTCTGAATTTCATTATTTTCCATGCATAACCAATCGGCATTTTTTAGATAAAATTTAATCAATTTTCTTTCCGTTGCCAAGAAAATCAAAATTTCGAATATTAATTTTTCAGCGACGATAAATTTTTAATTGAGCAATTTCCATGCGAAAACTGAAACTAAGGAAAATTTAAAAGAAAAAAATAAATATGACGTTGTATTTGAAATAAAAATAAATATACTATTTTTTGTTAAATATTAAACACTAATTTTTTTGTCAATATGGCGACATAATTAAAAATAAAAGGAATAAAAATATTTTAAATAAAATATTTATTTGGTAAACTATGACGTCATAATTGAAATAAAAGAGGTATTTTATAGTAGTCGTTAAAAATAAACGGGACATGGATAGCAGTAATTCATGGAGTTCGAAAAATAATGACGTCATATTTAAAATGGATAAGAAATATTTTTTACGAATACTAAATTATAAGTTACATACAGATAAAAAACTTCATTAAAAACTAAAAATTAGCAGTGGAAGGCTTTTTTTTGTCGGAAAAAAGGGAAAAATAAAACTGATTAATGTATTTTTGAAGCTATTTTTTTCTTTAAAGTTAAAAAGAATTAAGTTTCAATTTGTGCAGATGGTATAAAAATTAAAATAAATTTTCTAAAACTAAAAATATATTTTCAAACATTGACGTTTCATTAATGAACTTTTTCAACAGAAGCGAAAATCATCTGTCAGCAAATTAAAATTTACAACCAAGAATCTACACTATTAAAATCCGACCGTATGTATGTATGTATGTAACGCTATCTCCTCCGATCCCGGATACTTAGAAAAGTCGCTTTTGTTTTGAATTGAAGGGAAAAGAATCCTGGGTTCCCGAGTTGAGCATTCGTCTCTCTGTCCGTCCGTCCCTCTGTTCGCATGTAGCAACTCAAAAACTACCCAACCGAATAGTTTGAAACATAAAATATATATAATTATTAGATGTCGAGTCATTTCAAATTTTATGAAAATCGTATGCACCTATGAATGGTAATTTATAACAATGTGATTTCAGTTGTTTTAAGAATGTTTTATTTTAAAATTAATTTTAGCTTCTTACTAACGTGTAATAAAGGTACAAGGTAAACTACAGGGCTGAAAAAAAGTTTTCAAGTATGTTTTCCATTTATTAGTGCAAATTGCTCAAAAAGAATTTTAAGCTTTTTTCTAGCTAAACTAAATTTTCCCATTATATAATATGTATATCAACTGACAGATCAAATACAGGGTTGTTCAAAAACATTGGAATACATATTTGGCTATATACCCCTTATTTCCCTAATTAAAGAAGAATTGTTAAAGATTTCATGAAGTGTTGGAAAGTGCTTCATAATCTATGATTAACGCATGATTTTTCTTACTTGTTTAATATAAAGGGAAATTTCTTTCGAAATAGAAAGTACGTAATTTTTATATTTTTGATAGCTCAATTCTTTTTTTAAACAATTTGTATTGCACTAGCAGATGCATTTAATGTATTATGATTACAATTCTCTGCTAAAAAATTTAAACAAGTAAGTCACAAAGTCTCTAAACGAGCACACATTTCGTCAAAGCGGGCAAAAAACATAATACATAAGTGGGCAGAATTCACAACAAGTAAGAAAAATCATGCGTTAAGCATAGATTACGAAGCACTTTAAACACTTCATGAAATCTTTTACAAAAGTTTGTTATTTTGGGAAATAATAGTGTATAGCCAAATATACCCAAATATGTATTCTAGTTGGATAAATTCGAAAAAAAAAGTAAAAAGAAAATTTCAAAACGTGAGGCAATACAAAATATTCAATTTCCCCCATCTAATTTAAAAACTTAAATATTCGGCGGAAATTTTATTAACTAATTGCCGAAACGTCAGTGAAGGCTTACTTTGGAGACACGAAATTTTTTGGATTCTGTCTGTCTGTCTGTCTGGATGTCTGTCAGTTTGTCAGTCTGTCTGTTCCGCGATAACTAACGCAAAAAACACCCGATTGGCTTGAAATTAAGTGGGTATGTTAGTGAGGCACTGGGATTAAGCTGTATAGTTTTTTGTAAGATTTGATTCATTCGTTCGAAAAATATAGAATATTTTATTTTGCGCAATAATGCTTTTCTATGGCAAATGCAATGATTTTTAATTTCTCTTTTCTTGAGAGAAAATGTCACACTTCATTAATGGAATTCAATGATAAATGGATACTGAAATTTGCCGGTTAATTTATTCGTATTGTTTTGAAATTTTGTCTACAAATTTGTCAGATTTTTTGAATTTTTACTGTAAATTTTGGAAATTTTTTATATATGTGTTCCAATAATATAAACTAATTTGTTTTAGAGATTTACTTATTTCAAATGTATTTATTTCATTTTCTTTATTTTCTCTTAATGGTTGCTAAGCAACCATTCATCATAATCCTTAATTTTATAATGTTATAAATTTGAATGAAGTCAACGTCAAAACTGATGAATTAATGCGTTTGTATCTTTGTGTATAACTATAACATAGACCAGAAAAGAACATAGGCTATGTTTTATTAATTTTATCAACATATTTTCCTTAATAATTCAAAATAATTTCTTTTTCATGCAGAATCAATAGCGATTTTTTAGATAAAATTTAACCAATTTCCTTTATCGTTGCCAAAAAAAAAAAAAAAAAAAAAAAAAAAAATCAAAATATGAATTAATTTTTTAACGGCAATAAGTTTCAATTGAGCAATTTCCATTCGAAAAATTAAACTAAGAAAAAATAAATATGACATCAGAATAAAAATAAAAATAAATGTAGAATTTTGTTAAATATTAAACACGGAAATTTGTTTCGTTAATAAGAATTTTTCTGACAAAAATGGGGGCATTATTAGAAGTAAAAAAAATAATAATTATATTTTTAACAATTATTTCACCTGATAAAATTTGACGTCATAATTGAAATAAAACAGGTATTTTATAGTAGTCGTAAAAAATATTAGAAACATGGATATCAATAACTCATGAATAATGACGTCATTGCCAAAACTTCAGTGAAGGTTTACTTTGGCGACACAAAATTTATTGTTTTCCGCCTGTCAGTCTGTCTGACCGCGATAACTGCCACAAAATGCAATCAAAACATATTTTTTTCGGAAACAAAATTGTAAAACCCTAGATTACTGAGTTAACACTTTCAAAAGTTCCTGATACATCAGATTAAGTGTTTGTGGTGGGCAGGTATGTAGAAGTATGAGTATAATGAAAAATGCTTGTTAAAACTGTTACTTATCCTTATAAATAAAAATGTATAAAGAAATACAAGATATACGATAACCATTAGCAAATTGATAGAAAGTAACAAATTTAAGTTTAATGAGATTACTGGGGGCGGAGCCCCCCTGAAGAAATCTACAATGTTATAATAAAAAACAAAAATAATAGATCATGAAAATCTCAGAATATCCTAACATAACTAAATCTTTAATTTAACGCTTTTGATGGCTGAAAACTTCTTATTCTTATTTTATTCTTATAAATAATTACGTAATTTGAAATTTTTAAATTAGAGTTTGCAGGAAGTTGAATATTACCCAAAGTGTGTTTAAAATAAACTAGCTGCACCCGTCGAAACTCGACGGAAAAGGTATGATATATATGATATATATATAGGTATGATATATATCAATCTTATATAGACAGTAAAATACTGAGCGAAATAAACAATTGCCACCTCTTAAAATAGGGATAACATAGCTGTTCATGATGAAGATAGACAAACTTCAGAAAATAACAAAAAATAAGGAAAACAACTCATAAATTATTATGTCGTACTTAACTTCAGCTACAAATCTTTTTTTTAATGCAGTTTCTAAACCTTAAATATTATTTAAATGCCAAATTATTTAGGAAGTTAATATTATACCCCGGAAGACGATTCCAAAAATATCTGCATAGTTTATTTTTTCTCCGTTTAAATATCGCTTGATAACTGTACAATAATTATAATATCAATGAAACATTTTATAATAGAAACAGGGACTTACTAAACTGCCTAACCAACCCACTACATATTTACAGCACTTGCAATAAATTTTATTTATTGGTTTGTATCCTCCATGAATTTGTAAAAATTAATTTTATTGTTATGGCAACGAAAAAAAAAGACGATACCTCTGTTATTAAAAAGAATAAAATTTTTGTATTTGTTGCTGAAATGCAGAATTTTTTTTATTTTATTTTAAACAATAACTTAATACAATGAAATGATTTTAATTATTTTTTGATATTATATAAGATAGAAATATAATAATACCGGCATATCACAGATTTTATTCTTTTTTTTTCTAATATGACATCATTTACACCTTTTCTTAAATAAAAGCGTGATTTATGCAGTTATTTAAGAATTCTTTAGTTTCATAAAATATTCATTTTAATTAAATAGAAATGGCGCAGTTTATAGAAATATTTTCATGTGTGCACACCACGGACCTTTAAATTAATAGAAGTTCACTTTATTTAGAAGTAGGAATTAAAGTCAGTGAATATGACATCATCACTGACACAGCTATAACAATGTATATTATATTCATGGAATAAATTTATCTGGTTTCTGTATGACGACATTTTCTCCATCGACAAAATTTCACTTTAGATATTTTATTAAAGTTTATCTTCTGTTATTTTACTTACATAATACTTAATAATATTACTCAGTAAATAATCTGTGTATTGCAGGGAATAACTATGTGCAATCATTTTATTCTGATTAAATTTTACGAAAACCTTTATTTATTTATTTATTTCTTTTTTTCGAAATGCGATTATACATTCCCCGATGAGATCAAGCTCCTGATTGGAGGAAAATAATGAAAGAAAATAAATTTTGAGAAAAGCTTAACCTGTTGCCACTGTTTTGAAGAAATGTCATGAAAAAGCTTTTAAAATTAAAAATAAAATATGAAAATTGAAATAAATTAAAATTTAGCCAGAATGGGCACATCTACATATAAACAGCTTTCATTTAAAAAAATAATTATCAAAATCGGGCCAGTAGAAAGCTCAGGGCTGATGACCAAAAAAACAGCTAGGTGTTTTAAATATATAGATGATGTGCAAAGCTGACGTTGAGGCTCCTGATCTGCAGATTTACTAGTTAATTATACGAACAGTAATTGTGTAAACATGGAGGTAAATATTTAAATTAAATTTTATTATTTAGTTTACTAAATAATTAAAAAATATATATGAATGATGAAATTAAATTTGTGCCAAGTGAGACTTGCTAAAATACATCGATTATCTGAAAGTCTGATTACAGACCTTTTACTCATTTTAACTGAATCTTCTTGTAAAATAAATATACATATGTATCTACTTTTAAAGAGAAAGTATTTTGGATTTGTCAGTGAAGAAAATTATTTCATCTAGTTAATTCTAATGAATATACTAATATAAATAGCTATCTAAGCTGTATTAAACAAATTTATCTATCTTCTTTTTGTGGTAGTGGTAACGTTGTTTCTCATATTATAGAAATTTCAATATAGAAAGTTTTAATTTGTTTATTTGTCATTAATTTTTTCTTCATAAAGATTTAAAGATTCATTGATTGTTTTATCAATTGATATGTTTTTGTGGTAATGTACATTCAGATTATCTTGAAAATCAATATGTATTAGTGCTTGAACATTTAAAAAATTAATAATATACCTCTTTTGTAATGTTGATTGCTTTTAATATTCAAACTACTGTTGATTTCAGTCAGCTTAGTTAATGAAAAATAATGACAAATACAGCCGAGGATTGATAATCCATGCACCCATAATCTGCAATTTTCTATAATTCACATTACTTTATGAATGTAAACAATGAAATAAATAGTTAAAAAAATTTACAAATTTGGGATTTAAAAAAAAAATAAATAAATAAAAAAATTGAAAAAAATCATAATAAAACATCTATTTTTTTTATATAAATCTTTTATTTTATTAACAGTAAAAAACTGTATAAAGGAACATATGTAATATGTATATGTATTTTTATTTAAATGCACATATATATCAATTTTTTAGTAAAATAACTTTTAAAAGACATTTTTCGAGATAGCATGTTAGATTGATTATTGTATTTCTTATTTATCTTTTAATATTATACTGATTATAGAATTAAAATGCTGTCTAAGAATAATAAAATGATGCATAATCCATAATACTCTATAATCTACAATATTCCATATTCCACATAACCTCTGGTCCCGACTTGTGCGGATTATAGATCTTTGACTGTAAATGTGGAGTACTTAAACTTTAACTTTTGATATTTTGCAAAGACACAAAACATATTCTAGAAAGTACAGATAAATTTTATTTACACTATCACACATTTAATTATTTAATTTGCTGTCATTTTATAAGTCTGGCCTGATGTCTAACTGGACTGCTTCTAAAATTGGTATCTAATTAGAATTGAGTAAAACCTGCTCTTGTGATGTTTTATCAAATAGAGTAGCATTCTTTCATTCTATGCTTTGAGGACCTGGCCTCCAATTTTGATAATCCAGGAGCATATGCAACAACAGCACCATAATTTAATTTAGCTTACTTGTTCTTGTTATCCTGAATGCAGTGATTAGGAAGATTGTTTATAAATTATCTACACTGAAAAAAAAGTATTTTTCTTGTATCACTAATTTGATATTGTGCAAATTATTGATTTGGATGAATAACCAGTATAATTACAAATATGTATTGTACTTCTAAATAATATCATGGTCACTTCCTCAATATTTTTACTTGGAAATGCGTCTGAAAAAAAATGTCCCTTTTTCTACCAGTCACAGGCAAATTGGTAACAGTAACAACTGCCTATTAGTAACAGTGAAGCACTAGTGCCTGGTGCTGTAGCACCATTTATAACCACCTTTGCTGTGTACTAATTATGTCATTAAAAACGCCATTGTTTAAAAATAGATAAAATAGTTTTTTAAATTGTGAAATTGTGAATTCAATGTATCTTTTAAATGCAAATTAAGAGATTAAACTTATAAGGTATATTTTCTGTGCTGCTGAAATATTATTTTATTGTATTCTAAGAAAGCTTATTTTTCTCATTGAATATAATAATATCATTATTAAAAAATAATTACTTTTGAATTATATACACAATTTAAATATACTTTTATGAAATTTATATTGCATTAACAACATAGCATCTAGTTCACCAGCAACAGCCATTGTTTACAAAAAGAATGCTTTTTTGAGTTATGACATTGTTGTGCCTAATAAATGATTTTTGTTACAAAATATGTTATTTATTAGAAAAAGAAATTTATAAAGTGTTCTTAAAATACTTGATATTCAGAACATATCATGATATCAAGCTATTTGCTGCAAAGTATACATAAACTAAGAAAAAAAAAATGGGACCAATATAAATGAAATAATGTACTGATCTTATTTTTTCTGCTATATTTTAATGCATTTTGATTATTAAGAAAAACATATATATTTGTGTGTAAATATAATGAATATTCATAAATAAATTGGAAGCAGTTTTCTATTATGTTAAATTATGCTGTACATTTATCTCAAATATTTTGTAATTTAAAAAAATTCTCTATTATAATTATTATTCTTTGTTATTATTGATGCTCATGTAGAATTTTATAAAATATTCTTTGTTTTAAATTGCAAAATGTAACTTATAAAATAATTAAAATTGCAAAAGGGGATTTTTTAACATTGCCTTCTATGTGCTTCTTATAATGATTTCAGGATTTCTAGGGGTCAGGGAAAGCCTGCAAAATAGTGAAAAGTCAGTAAATTTGAAAATTTAGTCGAAAAGTCAGGGAAAATTTTTGATGTACTACTTTCCATCAGACTCTCAATCATTGTCAGAAATGTAGAAACTTTGATTTAATTACTCATAGCATAATATGAAAAATAATCAAAAAATCTGAAATTCATATAGCATGTATTTTTTTTTTTTTAGTATTATAGATTAAAGTTTTCCTTTGCGGGGAATTTTACAATATATGAGCCAATTTGTTATTGAGAAAAGTCACGATTTTTTTTAATTAGTATTGTGTAGCAACACTGATTTATAAAGAAAGTCAATTTTTGTAAATGGAACTGAACATACAAAAGTGTGACTAAATACAGTGAAATTAATTGGTAACATAAGCTTATGTAAACAATTTTGTGTAACATTTGGAGGCATGAACAAACCTACTACTGATTGTGGGCAGTTACAACTTAATAATTTATTCTTTTTAGAAGTAATAATTCTGGAATATATATAATGCAAGTGTAACACTTTCTAAGCCACTTAAGGGACATGCATATTGATATGTTTTAATGTAACTACTACACATTTACAAAAAAAAAATATATTTATAAGAATAAAATTGTTTAAAAAAAGTTAGAAAGCAATAAGGGAGCAATTTAATAGGAATGTAAAAATAACAATGTTAAAAGTACCAATTATATTAAATTACAAAAAGAAAATGCCGTTTTTTTTTCTGATGACTTAATTTCCTTGAAGCATTCCATAATTATAAAAATTTAAACAATATTGTCAATTGTGAATTCGCCTTTCCCTCTTTATCACATTTCTGAAAATATTACATTAAAACTGCTTTTTTCTCTCTTCAGCCATTTCTCTCTACTTCGGTTCCATTTCCCATCCATTCTCTCATTGGCTATTACGTGTAATCCTCTGTTGCCTTATTGGTTGTTAGACCTTCAACTTGAATTCTCCCTACCTCTCCTATTTACATGAGCTCATTTCTACCTCCCTTAGTACTGAAGATGGTTAGTATAGTGTATCAAAACTGGTTTGCTTTTAATTTAATATAATTGGTGCTTTTAACTTTCCTATTATGAAGTGCAGTATTTATGTATGCATTTTATGGATAGATTTTAGTTTAGCACCAAAGTATGCCATTTTATCGTTAATTTGTTTTATTTATTCATTTATTTTTATTTTTCATTTTAATTTATTCTGATCAATCGGTAGTTATTGTAACTCTGCCACTAATTACTTTATATTATCGAAACAAACAAATATTCAGTGCTGATATAGATTTTAAAAAACTAAACGATGTTTGAAAATTATTTATAATTTTACAAAATTAAACTGCAATTTTCAGACGCTTCCTATTTAATGATGTAAATATTTAAATTAGGATCAGGTAGGATAAGATAATTATATTGAAAATTACCTTAAATTTTAACCATCATGTCAGGCTTTTTAATAAATCATAAATTGTCATAGTTAAAAAGTAACAAAATTTGGGTAAAATGGAGAGGTGGCTGTGTTAACTTTGGATATTTGGTTTTTGTGTAATTTTCAGCGCTTAGTCTTAAAATGACCTTCATTTTTTGGTCATCATGCTAGAAATTTTTTGTAAATCATAACTGGAAAATTTTACTAAACATAACTTAATGACAGGGGGACCATATAAAAATTTAAATTTCGTATTTTTTTTTAAAGAAATGTTTTTACTAGCCTAAATAATTTAAAAATATTTCTTATATAATTTTATTTAAAACATTTTTGTAATTGGAATTGTATGTCTATGAAGGTTTTGGAATTAGCCATTGGCTACCATTGAGAGTGGATACCCTGTATATATGATCATTGGCTATTACATAAAACAATGGGCTGGAAATTTTGCATTCAAAAGTATGAAACCAGTGAGCAATATATTGTAAATATAATGCAGTTGTAGCTCTGAAATTAGATTTTTAATACTAATATAAAAGTTGTTTGAATTGCAAGTAGTCCTATAATATTCTTGGTCTATTTAGAATTCTTTTGGACCACTTGATTTTTATTCTTCTGAGGTCTGTACAAATCCTAGGTGGTTTTTTTCTTTCTGAATTCCATTTTACTTAAAAAAAAAAAAAAAAAAAAAAAAAAACTTATTAAAATGAACTGATGTTTTGCTCATATTAACCATGATCCTACTTTAATAGTTCAAAAACATCAGGAAGATCTTAGTATAGTTTAAATGCTAGATCATTTTTAATGTGTGACTTGCTCATTTTAACCATGTTTCGCTTTAGTTATATTCAACTTTAATGAATTCAACTATATTTAAATTAAAGAATGTTCCATAATCAAAGTTTCTTTCTTTTGTGACAATTTTCCTTTAAAAAAAATTTAAATAACTACTCTCTATTACTACAGAGAAGGGAGAAAAAAGAAGCAGAATTCCTTACTATAATTGGAGTACTCTTATTATAATGCCATTTTTTTCTGCAATTGAAAACAACTGTACTCTTTTGTAAGAAAAAATTAAATTAAAAAATTTTAGCTAAAAACTTCTACCTTTTTTATTTAACATCAAAGTGATAAAACACGTCATGATATTTTAAAACTAGTAACTGAGGAAACAGATGAAATATGACTGCTTTAATGATATAACTTATTTGTGTTACAAATAAATATTTATTTTATAATTCTAAATAATAATTTGGTTAACTGTTGATTAAATACTTCAATGTTATACACACAAATATATATATTAATCTGTTTAGAGCATATTTTTAATATAATTTACAAGTTTTTGTAAAACAACTTTTTTATACATATACATAATAATCTTGTGTTTCATATTTTTATTGCAATTTTCAGGTTGTAACATTTTAATTTATGTATATTGCTGTACTAGTGTGATAATTTTTGGAATCCTAGATTAAAGCAATAAAATCTTAATGAAAAAAAGTGCATTGCTTTTTTTTTTTCTATTTATAATATATGATTTTATTTTATGCTAACTGGCATCGCCAGGACCGTATCAAGAAGTGAGTAATAGGAGGGGCTCATATTCTCTCTCTCTTTGATGCAGAAAAGTAAATGAGTGCATATTCACACTGTAGTTACCAGGGTTCGTAAATATCATGATATTTTCGAAAATATCGAAAATATCCGATATTTTGATATATATCTGATATTTTTGATATATATCCGATATTTTCAAAATTTTCAGCTTATTGATTACAAATATTTTTTGATTTAATATAAATTAAAATTTTAATCATATTACAGTTAACATGAAAACATAAACCAATATTCTAAATCTTTTTTTTTTCCTTTGTAAATTTGATGATTAAATAAATGAAGACAAACAATTTTTTGTGATGTTCAACAAATTACCTTTTCACTCATCAAAACACAAAATACAGAATTCAGTTTCAAGTTTTAAAAAAATTTATTTTTAAAGAACAAGTTTCAAGATACAAAATAATAATAATAATAATAATAATAATAATAATAATAAATAAAAAATAAATTATTTTTTTCTATTGAAGAATTTAAACATGAATGTAAGCTTGTCAGCTTTTTCATTCCCTAACCTATTCCGGAGTTTAGACTGAACTAAACCGAAACTGGAAAAGATTCTTTCTAATCCAGCTGTTGAAGGAGAAGCTGTAAACAACTGATTAGTTAAGTTGGACATTTTTTCTTTTATGGGCTGCTCCAATTTAATATTGTCCCACCAAATTATTGGTTCAACCTTTATATATTCAGTTTCAAACATAAAACTTGGAAAAGGAGATTTCTTTGCTAAAAATGTCATTGCCAGGAGCAAAAGTTCTTTGTCTACTGAACGCAAGAAATTAAAAGCACTATGCTTTTGATCTTCAGTTAATTTTTTCCCACAGTATCTGTGGTCCAACATATTAGCAGCTAAATGTGCTGGTGACAATGCCATTTCTTCTCTTGCTAATAATTTTTTCTTGATATCCTTTCCAGATGTTTCCAATTGTTCCTTTAATTTGCACCAAATTTCTACACATTGTGCAATCTTAGTGTCATCTTTTTGCATTTCACCTAATGCATCTGCAATAGGTGTTAAAATATTTATGTAATCTGTGCAATTAACCATTAAGTTGACATCATTCACTAAATTGAAAATTTCTTTATCAATTTCAAGTTTGTGATCCTGACAGACTTGCACCAGTTTTCCTCTGTTATCTAAAAAAGACTTCAGTGTATCGAACATTGTGTTCCACCTTACAGCTTGAGGTATTACTAGCAGTTTTCCACCATTTTTCTTATACCAAGCAGTTGGCAAATGAGTATATTTAAAATATTTAATTATCTTGATGACATTTTTACTTATATTTGGAAATTCTATGTCTTTGGCAAGAAGATTTAATATGTGAGCAGAACAACCATAGTAAATAATATCAAAATCTTCAGACTTAGCAAGCTCTTCTCTCATTTTTTTAACATTTCCAGTATTATCTGTAACAAAACTGCGAACATCTACAGCAAATTTTTCTTTACAATCCAAGATAGATTGTTTTGCCACATCACATAAATATTCTGCAGTATGTGAATGTTCTGATGAATCTATAGTCGAAGTTAGGAAAGTATCACCAGATGTTGTGATCACTGAGGTGCAAATAAGTGACTCGTTGTGGATATTACTCCAGCCATCAAGACTCATAGTTACAGTTTCTCCAGAGAGAATTTCCTTTGATTCTTCAACTACTTTTTTGTGTAAATCATCCAAAAGTTCCCCTGCTAATCTTCTTTCCGAAGGAGGCGTATAGCCAGGTCGAAGCAAACTACAAAGTTTTATAAATTCAGGATGAATAACATGATTAAATGGTGTATTTGTAGCAAAAAAGTAACGCGCAATTTGTTCATCAATAGCTTGAGCATATACTGTTGAAGTGCAAACCACATCAGAATCTTTAGACAATGAAACTGTTGTTGTTTTGTATCTTGTTGCTGCAGAAGCTTTTTTCTGTTTCTTGCATGGTTGTTCTGATAAGATACAATTATCTAAATCAACACTTCTTTTAGGATCATCATCATCTGTAATAAGAAAAAAAAATGCATCAGAATGAACTGTGGAATGAAATATTTAATATTTAAGAAATATAAAATTCAGGACTGCCAATAAGTTCTAATCTATAATTTCAAAGTAGCATATGTAAGTGTAATTACTAAAAACATATGAAAACATTCTAAACAAATTAATAAATCTCTTGTTAATATTAAAACTTTTTAACGCAGCAAAGTCTTTTTAAAAATAGAATAAATATTAAAATTTTACTAAGCACAAAAATAAATTTTACAAATAAAAATATATTTAGTTATTTTAATATTATCTTGTTTATGAAAAAGCATTTGAAGTTTAAAATTGAATTGAAGAATTGTGTGCATTTTTTATTCAACATTATCACATTACAAGATAAAAGTTTGGTCAAAATATCAATTAGATATACAGTAGACTCCCTTAAATCCACACTCCTAAAATCCGCAACTCTCTAAAATCCGCACATATTTTACGGATGTAAACAATGAAACATTCAATTCAGATGTAGGTGCAAAATTTGACTTTTTTAGATTTTTATCAATTCTATATATTTTTTAATTTGTAATTTTTTTTAAGGTTATTGAATTCATGTTTTTTCATAAAGAAAGAATAATTTATTTCTGAAAAATTAAATATATTGCTGATATCATTTCTAATCACAATATTACCAAATATATTTATGTATTAATCAAGCTTTTTTAGTTGTTAAGTCTGGCTAAACCTGAAATAAAACTTCATTATTTTATGATCTTGATGTGAATTAGTAATGTACATTTATGAGGCAAGTTTTTATTGAATAATTTAGGAAAAACACGTTTCATCTTTATAATGAATATTTAATTGTACATTACTCCTCATTAATTTGACCTTTGCTTTTAGTACTTTTATCATTTCAAAAACTATCTAAATTTTTATTATTTTAGTTTATTACTTATTTTAGTATTTTAGCATATAGTAAGCATTCATTATACTTTTGATTTCATTATTAATTACATTCAAATTACTTTTTAAACTAGTTGGATGTGCCAATCCCAAAACTTTCTTCTATCTCATACGTACATTTTAATATTAAAAAAAATAATTACTCATTTTAATGCTTTAATAATTTTAATTCAATACCATACCAACTTTGATTTTCATCTTAAATTTCTGCTTCAATCAATTAATCGGAGTAAAAACGAATTTACGTCTGCACGAGCCGATGGACAATAGAATGATAGGCAGATTTTTTTTTTCAAATTCAGGGAGGACCTACTTGCCTTACCAAGAAATAATTATATACAAAAAATTTACTTCAGTTCTAGAACTAACTTCATACACTTTTATGTGGTGCAATATTGAAAATGGCATAAAATTCGCTATTGCAGCGCCTCCTTCCGGCGGATTTTTTTCAGATTCAGGGCGATCCAACTAGCCCTAAACATACACTTACACAAAAAATTTCGTTCAATTCGATGCATAACTTCATGTACTTTTGGTCGGTACAATATTGAAAATGGCACAAAAAACGTGATTGTAGCGCCCCCTTCCGACGGATTTTTTTCAAATTCAGGGAGGACCAACTAGCCATAGTCATACACTTACACAAAAAAGTTGGTTAAATTCGGTGCATAACTTCATATACTTTTGATCGGTACAATATTGAAAATGGCACAAAATTTGCGATTGCAGCGCCTCCTTCTTTCCGGATTATTTTCAAATTCAGGGGAGACCAACTAGCCATAGTCATACACTTACACAAAAAATCTCGTTCAATTCGATGCATAACTTCATATACTTTTGCTCGGTACAATATTGAAAATGGCACAAAAATCGTGATTGCAGCGCCCCCTTCCGGCGAAATATTTCAAAAGTGAAGGAGGACCTGCTTGCCACAGCCAAAAACATTTACAAAAAATTTGGTTCAATTCTATCCATAACTTCATACACTTTTTGATGGTAGAATGGCGACATACACACAGACATACACACACACACACACACACACACGCAGACACACGGACAGACAGACATTTTGTAAAAACATGTTTTTTGGAATCTCTGACCCCTAAAACGTGTAAATCAGTCGAAAACCGGAAGTCGAAAAAAATTTCGATTACAATACTTTCTTCTATTGAAGATAGAAGAAAGTAAAAATGTAAACAAAGCAATGACCAGAAATCCGCAAAATTCTAAAATCCGCAAAACCTCTGGTCCCAAGCTGTGCAGATTTGAGGGAGTCTACTGTATATATATTTTTTAATATTTCATGATACTAAACCATTTTAAGTCATAATAAAACTTAATAGAAATCTTATGTATTTAAAAAAAAAAAAAAAAAAAAAAAAAAAAAAAAAAAAAAAAAGTCTTAACTTTTAGAGCATTTAAATTGTGATATAAGAATTCAAAAATATAATCTAAAATTGGTAATGAGAGTAATGTGTTATAAAATCTTATCCGTATTTTTAATGTAGAGATGTAAAGTTAACTCTAAAATATGTGTAACTGTTGGCAGCCTTAAAGATTGAATAACCATATTTTAAAGAAAATATTAAAATATAAAACAGAAAAATGTGTAATTACCTGTATTATCAATCTGAGCAGAAGAACACAATTCATAAAGCTTCTCCATCCTTTTTGGAATTCCTTGCATTTCTTTATCACACATCTTACATATGGCCCATTTGCCACTATTTCCTTCTTTAATTTTACATGTGAAATGATTCCATATAGGATCTTTTATTCTTGGCATAGTGATTGCAATAAAAACTTTAATAAAATTTTTAAGCTTTATATCATTTAAATATAATATCAACAAGAACAAAATAATGACAGCACAGCAAAGACTTGCAACATATGTAAAATTTTGTTCTTAAAACATGTCTATTCTATGCCTACACATTACACTGCCTGATTGACTATTGAGCAATTCAGATTAGCCAATCATCACCCCTTTTTCCAATTCTAGCAGGTGCAATCTAAAAATAGTTTTTGGAGGTGGGGGATATTTTGTAAGCATGTTTTTAATATTTTAGTTATTTACAGATGGGTTAATTTTTAATAACAATTGAAGAGCTCATTTAGACTTTTGTTGACTAAAAATATTTTGAAAATAAAAATTAAATATATGAAAATATCAAGAATCATGATATTTTGAAAATAAATATCAAATATGAAAATATCGAAAATATCAAAAAGCTTGATATTTTGAAAATAAGTATCGGATATATATCATGATATATATCATGATATATATCCATTGATATATATCACCGAACCCTGGTAGTTACTATGTTTCTTATTAAACTGTTGCAATAACTTCTATGCAAAGAAAAGAATAAAATGATGAAAAATTTGAGTATATAAGTAGTTAAATATTAAATATCAAGTTAGCTTCCTATGTGCAAATACGATGAATGAGTGTTGAAACACTTATTTTAGTTACAATTTAATATTTTTGCAAAACTGTGAAAGATCCTCAAAACTAAATTAGATTTTGAACGGAATTTCATTTGGATTTTCGGAACATAAATTTATTGAGTGACCTTGGAATCTTCCAGGGGAAGCTCAAAATGTTTTACGGGGGGGGGGGCTGAGCCTCCCCTAGCACCCTAGCTATGTCTCTGGGCATCGCCCACTACACTGGTCTGCTTTTCTAGACCAACCTTCAAGGGTGGATCTGGAGAGTCCTCAAGAAGGGGGGATTTTAAAAATTTGGAGACTCAATTCAGAAGCTAATAATCTTCCAAAATAATCTAAAATGGAAATGTATGACCTGTATTATTATATTTAGATGGATTAGTTTCAGGATAATTCCTCGTGTATTTTTTTAAATATTTAACAAAATGCCTAAAATCGCAAGTGGCCGGTCACCTTTGGTCATATAGTGTATTAGGTGTCTGTGTGTGTGTGGAGAGGGGGGGGGGTAGCCGAAGGTAATAATCTTAAGCTAATAATCTAAGTGTAATTTAAGAAACATTATGGACTCAAGAAGAGTTTCAAAGAAAAAGACTCGTTAAGTATTCGCTGTTTTTTAAGCGTAATAAGAGAAATCAAGTGAGAAAGTCTTTCCATACATTGGTCACAACAAAATAATAATCCAACATCTACAACTTTAAAATAACTGTAAAACATAATTATTCATAGTTTTTAGACGAGGCAGATATTATGCACAGCTCTTATGAAAGCCCTTTAGACATAAATTGTTGCAATGGATGAAGCATGAGTTTACCCCAATAAATAAAAAAGTATTTTGCATTCAGTTTAAAAGGATTTAATAATTTCGAACTCATTCATGATATTAAAAGACTGAATAAATTAAACTAAAATAGGCTGGAATACATTTGAAAAAAAAATAAAATTTACATGCCCAAATATATATATATATATATATATATATATATATATATATATATATATATATATATATATATATATATATATACATTGGTGTCCAAAAGTTAAGCATAATTGGTAATTAAATAATTATTTTTAAGTAATGAAAGAAATATAAATCGAAATGTGTTGAAACTCCAGATGTGTAAACAAAATAGTACGCGTCATATATTTTCACGAAGAGTTTTCCCCGAAATCAAACAGGAGACCGTCAACAAATTGAAAAAGAACGAAGATCTTTTGGATAACCCTGTCAAAACTAATACAGCAAAATCGTTCAAACTGCACATTATGATTAATTGGCTTATTGTAATGTACTGTGTTTATTTTTATAAGGATAGCATGTACACTCGTAGAGAAATTAAGGTTTTTATAAAAACAGTCCTAAATTTTTCCAAGTTTTTTGCTTATAATTTGCAGAGTTCTTATTATAAAATAATGTTCTTTTCTGAAAATATGACAAACATCATTGTACACAATACCCTGTCATCAGAATTTAAAAATAATAAAAATTGTATGAAAAATGAGTATGTTTAGTAAATAATTTTTCATTGCGCATGCGTCAACGATATCAAGATGTCATTTGCATATTGTGTTAACTAAATGTATAGAGCAACTTCTGTAAAAAATTCAAAAACATAGCTTGAAAATTCTGAAAATGGTCGTCTGTAGAATCAACTCAAAATCCGTTATTCCTAAAGGAAGCAAAAAAATCAGGGGTTTTACCTAAATATAGTTGTACGTGCAATATTGTGTAGGCACTAAACAATGGAATATGGATACAGCCCCTCATCTTTTTGCTTCATTTAGGGAATAAAGGATTTTGATCTCATTCTATCAACGATAATTTTCAGAATTTTTAAGCTATGTTTTTGAGACTTTCACAAAAGTTGCTCTATACATTTAAATAACATAATATGCAAATGAAATTTTAATAGCGTTCACGCATGCGCAGTAAAAAATTATTTAGTTAACCTGCTCATTTGTCATACAATTTTTATTTTTTTAAATTCTGATGACAGGGTATTGTGTACAATGATGTTTGTCATTTTTTCAAAAAAGAACATTATTTTATATTAAGAACTCTGCAAATTATAAGCAAAAAACTTAGGACTGTTTTTATAAAAACCTTAATTTCTCTACGAGTATACATGCTATCCTTGTAAAAATTAACACAGTACATTACAATAAGCCAATTAATTATAATGTGCAGTTTGAACGCTTTTGCTACATTAGTTTTGACAGGGTTATCCAAAAGATCTTCGTTCTTTTTCAATTTGTTGACGGCAGAGCCGTTCTTAGGAGTGTGCGGCCGCACAGGGCCTCGCGCTCGAGTGAAAAAAAAAATACATTCAATTTTAAAAACATCTGAGCATTTTCTTAATTGCTGCAAGTTATTTATTTCACGATTAAATTTAGATATTTAAAATGCTTATTTATAAAATGTAAAACTTTTATCAATAAAAAGTTAGGCGCGGATATTCGACAGCAAAAAATATTCCCCGTAGTCGTCTAGTCTCCATAGTTTATCTTTAATTTTGCGAACATGTTGCGACATTGTTGCAGAATATGTGTATTAAAATTGTCATAACAGGAAAACAAAACAAGCCCCGATTAGGTAGCAGTTCTGAGCTTCTCCTCCCACATCACCAACTTCCCCTCATTGTAGACATTTTGGCGTCAATTCAGTAATCAGTGCTGGTGCAACAAATGATAAATTTTATTTTAGTATCATCTATATGTTACAGGCCAAACCCGATTTTAGGCCAAATTAGATTAGCCTAGGCCAAACTAGTCTATCCTAACGCCCATCGGATAAACTAGTTTTTCCTAGGCCAAACTAGTCTATCCTAACGCCCATCGGATAAACTAGTTTTTCCTAGGCCAAACTAGTCTATCCGAAAGCCCATCGGATAAACTAGTTTTTCCTAGGCCAAACTAGTCTATCCGAACGCCCATCGGATAAACTAGATTTTCCTAGGCCAAACTAGTTTGGCTGAACGGTCATTAGGACAAACTTGTTTAGCCTGCTATTCATTGGTTTGAACTAGTTTATCCTAGGCCGAACTAGATTGTCCTAGGCCAATTCAATTTGGCGTGATATTTTTTAATCTAAAGACCGCCACGGCGCCAACTTTCTAATTTTGATCTATTTTATCCTAGGCCGATGCAGTTTGACGCGATTTTAGCTCACAGACTATCAAAGCCTGAGAGCTAATGTGCTCGCAGATTCTGTGTATGTGTATGTAACAATTTACGTACGTATGGCCGTATGTACGTACGTGTGTACGTAATGCGATAACTCCTGATAGAAATATCCAATTTGCTTCAAATTTTGGACATAGATTTATCCTGATAATGAACTTTCCTGATTAGTTTCAGGGGTTCATTGAATAAGAATAAGGGGGAGAGAACAAAAGGCTAATCCGCACCCCCCCCCCCCTCCACACACACACCTCCTTAATTTAGTTAAGTCAGTTTTCCATGCAAAATGATCAGATTTTATTAAAATTTTAGGTATAATATCATATATAAGGTACATCCATGATCAGTTGTGCGTGTTCATTGTTTACGTATAAAGAAAGGAGCAATGGGAGGTAACACTCTTAATTTATGTAAATAGGTTTTTCACCGAGAATTTACCGACTTGTTTCAAATTTTGGATGTATGTTCCTTCTGATAAGGCGTTTACCTGATTAATTTGGGGGGGTTCTGAGGTATAAACGTAGAACGGATTTTTTTTTCAATCGGATAGAGACTTTCGATTTTATGAAAAGATTTTTAATTCGTAACAGATATTGGTTTTTGCACACATCACTTCAGGCGAAATTGTTCATATTAAGAAACTAAATATCCGAATCCTTTTAAAAATAAGAAAAAGCTTAAATAAAGCATGACACTTGAAATTTAGGATTGGGGGGGGGGGGGTAGAGTAAGAGGACGCTATATATATTTTTTTAATCTCAGCACTTTTTAAGGTTTTTGCTGATAATGAAATATTACCATTATTTGAAACTTTTAGAAACATAATAAAACATGATGTTAAATATTTAAGAAAAAAGATGGCGCGTCAAATACCACTATTTTCTATTAGTAATTTTTGTAAACATGTTAAATTCTTGTTGGAACTGTTTGAAACTTTGTGATAGTTTATAACACATGATAAAAATTGTAAAAAAAGTCCCATTACGAAAGGGAAAGAGGGGGGGGCGAAGAAAATCAGGAAATATAACGGAAATTCTAGGTTGATCTAGTTGAAACTTTAAGATAGTTTATGACACATGATATAAATTTATAAAAATATGTTCCGCGTTTAATGCCACTATTGACGAATAGTGATTTTTGAACGATTTACATGAAAATGTAATCAGAATCAATTTATATCAGGTACTATCTGAATATAAATTTATATTAAATTCCGTTCATTAGTTCTTGATATACAGCTATGGTAAAATTTTTTAAAAAGGCAGCATAGCATAGCCATGTTGAGTGATTTACTTCAAAATAGAAACAACACCAACTCATCTCATGGACGAACTGAATCTGATGTTTGATGGAAATTCGTGTATTAGTTAAGATAAAACTAATGCGTAAATCATAAAAAATGCAAAACAGCAGCTCCACTTGATGAGCGATTTACACCAAAAACTAATCAGCATCAATTTAGATAAGAGACTACCTGAATGTAAATTTGTATTAAATTTCGTGCATCAGTTCTTCAGCCGCATCCCTACAGCTTGCGACCGCGTATAGCAGGTGTGCTGCACACGTACTGCCGAATGCCCTCTTTCTTTTCGAACAAACTTCGAAGCGAACGAAATTCAAATCGTAGCAAGCGTGCTGAGTACGTACCGCCGAATGTAATCCTCCTTTTCGAAAGAGCCTCGAAGCGAACGAATTTCCAACCGTAACCCCGCTGCCTAGGCCAGTCAGATAGTGGGCGAAGCCAGCAAGTTTTAACTAAGCCACGTTATATTAGTTTCTCATTCCAACACCAAGGCATGCACTCTGTTATTAACAAAACTGTATCTGAATGAAACTCCGTTAAACAACCTAATAATTGATATGTTACTTGAGGTCGCGGTAGTGATGGGCGATTTCGATTTTTTAAATCGATTTAATCGATACTAAGGCCAACTCGATTTAATCGATACATTAAAATTTTTAATCGATTTCTCTGATGGTAATATAATTTTCATTTTCCTCCAAAAGTCGAAGATAAAATAGACGGATGTGCCAATTCCAAAATTTCAGTGTATTAGTTTCTAAGATAGAAGAATTAAAGAAACCTCAGAACCCCCCCCCCCCCTCCCCTGCAAAATAGCGTTTTTGTTGAGTGATGTACATTAAAAATTGATCAGCATCAATTTTTATTAGGTACCAGCTGCATCTGAATTTTGATGAAAATCCATGAAAGCGCGAGATACAACTATTGCGAAATCATAAAAAATGCAGCATATCAGCGCCACCTGTAGGACAATTTACACCAAGAACTAAATAACACTAATCTATATCAGAGATTCACTGAATCTCAATTTTGATGAAAATTCGTTCTTGAGATAGCGCTGTTGCGTTAATCATGAATAAGGCAGTATAGCAGCGCCATCACTTAAGCGATTTCCACCAAAATGTATTAGCATCAAATAATATCAAGGACTAATTGAATCTAAATTTTTATGAAAGTCCGTGCATTAGTTCTTGAGATAAAGCTAAAATGGAAACAGGGGCGTGCGAAAAGAGAACTGCGCCCGGTTCAAAGTTCCAATTTTGCCCCCCCCCCCTTATAAACTTTTTCTTATGATAGGCTAGAAGTGATGTTAGTAGTAAAAATTTGGCGCCCCCTAAATTTCCGTTCTCAGAACGACCGCTTCCTTTCGCCCCTCCCCCCTTTCACATGGCGCTGAGTGGAAATTGTGAAAAATTCAGTATAGCAGCGCCATCTGGGAAGCTTTATACATCAAAATGCAAAAAACATCAATTCATGTCAAGGACTAACTGGATCTAAAATGTGATGAAAATCCGTTCATTCGTTATTCAGATATAGCTGTTGCGCAAATCGCAAAAAATGCAGCATAGCAGCGCCACCTGTTAGGTTATATACACCAAAAATTAATTAGATTCAGTTTATATCAAGGTCAAACTAAATCTAAAGTTTTGTGGAATTCCGTGCATTTGTTTTTGAGATAGAACAGTCAGAAATTTTTGTCGTATACAGATTCACAGAGTGACAGACACACACACACAGACAGATATTTCTTAAAAACCATGAAATCGTGTTAAAGACCTTCTAAAATATATAAATCCATAGAAAACGGGAAGTCAAAATTTTTCACGAATCTAATACTCTCTTCTAGTAAAGTTACAAAAGAAAGTAAAAATGTAAAATCGATTCTGCCCGTAAGATCGATCTTTAGATTCGATATCGATCTTTAGATTCGATTTCGATCTTTAGATTCGATGTCGATCTTCAGATTCGATGTCGATCTCTAGATTCGATTTCGATCTTTAGATTCGATTTCGATTTTTTTTTCTTTTTCTAGGCTAAATCAGTGTTGAATGCAGGTATTTTTCAGCGACTCCGGAGGAAGGCATCATGTTATGTTTTGCAGCTCTGTAAGAGAGGGGGAATCGCAATTTGTGCATTAAAAAGCATAAAATCTCATAACTTCTGGGGGGGGGAGTAATCCCCTGCGGGCCACCCCACTAATTCGACACGAGGTTAAATCGTTATATTTTTGTTTAGAAGTCCAGTTATTTGAAGTATTAGTTTATTATGTTTTATTTTTTACGCTCGTCTCTTCTAATCCCCCCCCCCCCTTTCGCGTCAGTTTTAACTTACAGGACCGTCCGAAATATGCATACAGTTTTTAAAATGTCCAATTCTCGGTCTATTTTATTTTAGATCCACATTTTAAATCCTTGACAAAAGATAAATAAAGGGTCGCCCTTCCGCCCGTTTGGGGTTTATCTGCGCCCCGCCGGGGGACATATTTTTTTGTTTCTACAAAAGAAACAAAAAAAAATTTGAGGGGGGGGGGGCTTGCACCCTCCCCCAATATACACCTTAAAATTTCGCTCATTTAATTCTCTACCATTTTTAACTTAAAAGTTTAAGCTACATGGCACCCCCAGAGCTGTGGACCCCTCCCCCCCCCTGTCGATCACTCACCTAATTTTGCTTATTTCTTCACTTCATTTCAATCTTTAAAAGGCTATAACTTTGCTTCTATAGGAGTTACAGTAATGAGAAAAATTCTAGTATAGCTAAACATTTCTCGCCGTTCTTTTTGCTATTCCAGTTTCCCGGTTTCCCCTATAGGACCTTTTTTTTTTGGGGGGGGGGGGTGTTCTCATTTCTTGATACAATATGTCTATTGAAATCTTATGCTTCATACATTACAAATCTAGCATAAGAAATTTTCTCGCATCATTTCAGGTCACGTTACAGACCCATAATGTGTTAAAATTTTAATTTTTCAAACTTCTTCGGAAAAAAAAAAAAAAAAAACATTGATACATATTAGTGAAACTGGGGTTCAAACCCGCAATCGTTTGATTGCACACGTAATCTCTAAGGTTATTGGCCACCGAGTACTCAGCAGCGCTATTATTTCTTTAGATTGCCAACTTTAAATTCGTAATATCTTTTGAATGGAATGTCCGATTTGAATAATTCAAAAAGTAATCTACAGATATTGTAAGAGGCATTAATACAAAATGATTTATTTGGATAAGGATTAAGGTATCGATAGTATGGTCTAATTTTGGTTGGTGTATTCATCGCGTTTTAAAATGTAAGAAAGTAGTTATAGTGAGTTAACTACAATAGCTGGACATATGGTATCGCGCGGCTTTTTTTTATAGAGATTAATATATTCTTTAATATTATAGAAACTTTTTTTATTCATTTAAAAGTATTTCCTGACGATTCAAAATTATATATCCTAACGATTCCAAAAATGCACAGGTAATTGTTCAAGGTTTCACTTCTATCGACACTCTCAGAGTGCCACTATTTTTTTTTCATGTTCGCCCGTCCTACCGCTCCCCCCCTTCCTCACCAATCTTAACTTACAGGTTCGTTGAAATTATGACTGCGATTTTAAACTAGTCGTTGGGGGCCACCGTAATACTTACCCATCATGGATAAATATATGAAAATAAAACATGTGAAACTATTTATACAATGCATTGCAATTCATAAACAAAATTTAAATATTGTTAATATACATAGTAATGCTATATTAAAGAACTGCTGAGGTACCAATTTCGACAAATTATATAAAACGCCAAACTACTCAAGTAGTACCGAACTGCGTAAAAGAAACATCCTTATAACTCCAAAAATAATAATTCTATTAACAAACAATTAACTGCGTCGGATTAAGCATCTCATTTCCAATTAAAATATACTTCTGAATTGAAATTTGAATGAAATACAGGGTCATGAAAAATCGAAGAATGTGGAAAACAAGATTACAAATATCTCGGCAACTAATTATCCGATCGACTTCGTTCTATATGCAAAATGTGTGTTATTTTATTGCCTTTTACGTCCATTCCTTAGAACAAAAAATTTCGAAAATTTTTATATACCTTTCATCAGAACGAATTTTTCGAGAGTCCGAAAAAAATAGTTCCGAATAATCGAGGTTGCTGATATTAAATAGGGTTCGTCCCATTCTTACATACTAACTACATACAAAATTTCAAGTCTCTATCTCAATTTGTTCGGGAGATAGAGCGTTTACAGGCAGACAGACAGACAGACAGACGGACGGCAAATTTTTTTTCTAAAAATATGTTTTTCGGAATCTCCACTATCTAAAATGTGTAAATCCGTCAAAAAAATTTTTTCGATTTTCAAAACAATTGCAAGACTTACCCTATACTACGTATGATGGGTAAGTAAAAAGTCTAATCCTCGTTCTATTTTGTTATAAATCCATATTTTGAAACCTCAACAAAAGATACATTTGGGCCGGGGTCGCCCTTCTGTCCGTTTGGGATTTACCTTGCCTCCCTGGGTGGGGGCGTATTTTTTGTTTCTTCCACACCATCTAATGTAACATATCGTTGTAAAGCTTTTATCTCCTCGTTTTTTTCTGTTACTACCCCTCTCTCCACCTAGTTACATGCTCTTGGCACTTTTTATAGTTTCAAAGAGTGCATGTTCCCCGCAGGCCACCCCATGAATTCAACACTAAGTTAAACACTATATTTCTGTTTAAGAGCTCAGTTATTTGGATTATTACTTAATTATGTATTTTTTTTTCAAGTTCGTCCGTTCTAATCCCTCGTCCCCCCCCCTCCTTTTTCGCCAATCTTTATTAAATGGGCCGTTTAAAGTATGCATGCAATTTTTAAAATGTCCAACTCTCGTTCTATTTTATTGTAAATCCTCATTTTGAAATTTCGACAAAAGATACATTTGGGCTATGGTCGCCCTTCCGTCAAGAGTGGGGTTTACCTGCCCCCTTGGGTATGGGGCATAACTATTCCGTGTAACATTTGGTTGGCATTAGAAAAAAAAAGTTTTTTTTTTGTCTATACTCCTTGTTCCCCATCCTAGTTACACGCTCTTGGCACTCTTTATCCTCGGTTTAATGCCAAGTTACTCAGTATTGTTATTAGTTGAGTTATCTCTCTCAAATTTGTCAAAGTTTTTGTGTAAGTGACAACCATAAGTGACAATCATTTTAAAATTTAAAATTCTTATTATCCGACTCTAAAATCTGCAATAGCTTAATTCTATGCCTCTCTAAATGGTGATGGGGGGTGGGAGGCGGTAATTACGGTCCTGCTGATTGTCTAAGTTTTGGAATTAGTAATTTGGATCTTCTCTGTGTGAACCTGAATATCGAAATATCGATTCTAGTTTCGATTCTAGAACTGAGAAATCGATTCTTATTATGATCGATGTTGTTTTATACGATATCGATTTTAATCGATTCTCAAAATTTCCAGAATCGCCCATCACTACGTCGCGGTGCTTTAAAAGTTAGAATTTCCGTTATATTTCGCGGTTTTGTTCGCATCCACACCCTCTTACACGCTGAAAGGTGATTTTTTTTATAAATTTATATCAAATGCCATAAATTGTCAGTTTCAAAATGTTCCAACAAGAATATAACATTTTTACAAAAATTACTATTAGGAAATAGTGGTATTTCGATGCGGAATCTTTTTTCTTAAATATTTATCATCATGTTTTTTTCTCTTCGAGGTTCATTCGCTTGAACATACGCCCGTTTCGAGATTTTATATAAAACAAGGGGCCCGATAGCGGGCGAAGCCGGCTGATTTGAACTAAATCGCATCCAAATTCCAAATTCCAACACTTGGGTGCTTGTGTTATATTAATTCCACATTATTCCGTTATATTAGTCGCTATATATTAGTCCGACGTACGTACGTACGTCGGACTAAAAACGAGAAATGTCACAGATATTGATATTAATTATTTTTTATTAGTTATATTATTATTATACTATGTATAACTGATATATGAGCTCACCACTATTTTTTACTAGTAAAAACAGAAATATTTAAAATTTAACTGTAACCTCTCAACATACACCTTGTTTTAAAGATCTCTGAAATTCCTAACCGAAACTGAAGAAATTTTTAAAAAATCTTCATTTTCTGAGGAGTTATGGCCGAAAATCCGACATGCGCGTCTCTGCATGCGCAGAAACTTAAAAAACATGGACTTAAAAAAAACGAGAAATTTCACAGAATTTGACATTAATTATTTTTTATCAGTTATATTATTACTATACTATGTATAACAAATATATGAGCTCACCACTTTTTTTTAACAATAAAAAACTGAAATATTTAATATTTAACTGTAACCCCACAACATACACCTTATTTTAAAGGTCTCTCGCGGTGCGAGTTCTTACAATAAGAATATTACGCAAGGTTCGGAAAAAAATTGCCGAATATTCGGTATTCCGTTGGTATTATATCGGTTTTTTCATTTCCGTTATTTAAAATAAATTAAAATGTCACTCAATATAATTTGGCGAAATGGGTCGACGGGATGACAGAGTACTGCCCAAATATTTAATCGTAGACCATTATTTAACTTCGTGTTTAAAAAATTTCATCAAAAAATCACAAAAACCTGCAAAATTCACAAAAAAATCCCTGAAAAGAAGCAAATTTTGTCAAAAGATCGTGACAAAACGTCAAATTTTATTTAAAAAAAGCTGCTAATTCCATAAAATAAAAATTGCGAAAAAGCGGCAAATTTCAATTACTAGCTTATTGTAAAAGCTCTATCTCCAGAATAAATTGAGATAGAGACTTGAAATTTTGTATGTGCTTAGTGTGGAAGATGTCGAAGAAGTCTATTTAATATCAGCAACCTCGATTAACCGGAACTATTTTTTTCGTACTCTCGAAAAAATCGTCCTGATGAAAAGTACATAAAAATTTCCGAATTTTTTAATTTCAATGTATGGACGAAAAAGGCCATAAAGTGACATAAATTTTGAATTAAGAAGGGAGTCGATCGGATTATTAGTTGTCGAGATATTTAGAATCCAAAAATGAATCACGTCGATAATACGGTGATTTTTCATAACCCTGTATGTCATTCAAATTTCGATTCAAAAGCATAATTTGATTTGAAATGAGATGCTTAATCCGACCCAGCAAATTGGTAGTTAACAGGATTATTATTTTTGGAGTAATAAGGAAGCATCTTTTACGCAATTCGTTTTTACTTTTTCCATTTCGGTTTGGGATAATATTAATAAAACCTCATTTTTATGAAATTCGCGTTTCAAAAACCACTAAATTTGCTTAAAAAAGTGGAAGTTTTCACAATTTGCAGTATAAAAATAGCAAAATTTCGCAAAAATCGAAAAAAAAAAAACGCGAGAAAACAAAAGATAGAAAATCGCATTTGTTTTTTAACACACTTAGAAAGAGTAAAAATTGTCTAAAATCCACTGCAAATACGTATATTTAATTTATCCAAATGTGCGATTATTAGAAGTTGAGAAATATTAAGTCAGAACTTATACTAGAAGAGAACGAGACTTCTATCAAATATCTCGCTCCAATTTCGATATTTTTACAGGATTTTCGTTTTGGATCACGAAAAGAAGGCAAATTTCTTCTAAAAATATAACAAAAAAAGAGACAATTTTTGAATTTGAATGACTTTTAATGTGATTTTCACAATTTTTCACGATTTTTCGAGACTTTTGGATTTAGCGTCTATTTTTTTATTATTATTCATGGAAATTCCCAACTACAATGTTTTTCCTATTATAGAGAAAATTTGCCCCCTGCGATTTTTTAATATTTAGTGATTTTTATTGAAAATATGAAGTTATATTGTTTTTAAAGTTATATTTTTCAGTTTAGAGTTGTTTTTAGGGTAATAAAAAACGGCAAATTTCTTTTAAAAAATCGCGGAAAAGCGGCAAATTTCATCAAACCACAAAAACCTGCAAATTTCGTAAAAAGATCGCGAAAAAATGGCAATTTTCATAAAAAAGCGTTAAATTTCATAAAAAGATCGCAAAATACGACGAATTTCATCAAAAGATCGGGAAAAAACAGCAAATTTTATCAAAAAAGCTGCTAATTTCATAAAAAAAATCGAGAAAAAGTGTCAAATTTTGTCAAAAGATCGAGAAAAAAACGTCAAATTTCATTCAATAATCGTGAAGAAACGTCAAATTTCATCAAAAAATCGCGAAAAGCCACAAATTTCTTTAAAAGATCGAGAAAAAACGGCCAATTTCCAATCGCAAAAAAGTGCCACATTCATTCAAAAAATCGCTAAAAACGGAAAATTACTCAAAAAGATCGATAAATTTCATTAAAATCGCGAAAGAAATGCGAATTTCCTCAGAAAATCGCACAAAAATGGCAAATCTCTTTATTTCGCAAAAAACGGAAAATTACTTCAAAAATCGCAAAAAAAACGGGGAATTTCATCACAAAAAATGGCTAATTTCTTCAAAAAAATCGCAAAAAATGGAAAATTTCTTTAAAAGATCGCGAAAAAAAGGGAATTTCATCACAAAATCGCAAAAAATGGCAAATTTCTTTAAAAATCGCGAAAAAGCGGCAAATTTCTCCAAAAAATACCAAAAAACGGAACATTTCTTCAAAGGGTAACGAAAAAACGGCAGTTTGCGTCACAAAATCGCGAAAAAATGCGAATTTCATCAAAAGAACGCGAAAAAGAGCAAAATTCATAAAAAGATTGCGAAAAAGCGCAAATATCATAAATAAGCGCAAATTTCATCCAAAAAGCAGCTAATTTCATCACAAAATCGCAAAAATGGCAAATTTCTTTAAAAAATCGCAAAAAAGGTAAAATTTCATTATATTAAGTGAACGCACCTCATCTGCTACGCTTGACTGCACATTTTCTTTAAAAATAGCAATTTTAATATTTATTTAGTCTCGTAGGCGTGTTTAATGGACGATTATTTTAATGACTTATTTCAATTTTCAAAACTTTGTTATATTAAATCACATTTGCTACGCGTTTTCTTAAAAAATAATAATCCTATTAAATAACAATTTGCTGCGTCGGATTAAGCATCGCATTTCACATTCAAATATATCTTTGAATCGAACTTTGAATGATACACAAGTTGAAAAATCCCCGTAATATCGACGTAATTTATTATTTGATTCTTAATATCTCGACAACTAATAATCCGATCGACTTCGTTCTGGATGCAAAATTTATGTTATTTTATGGACTTTTTCGCCCATGCCTTGAAATTAAAAAAATCAAAATTTTTTATGTACTTTTCATGAGAGCGATTTTTTCGAGGGTAGGAAAAAATAGTTCCGGATAATCGAAGTTGCTGATATTAAATAGGCTTCTTCGACATTTTGCATACTAAATACATACAAAATTTCAGTCTTCATCTAAATTTGTTCGGGACAAGTTTGATATTTTGTCGTAGTTTGCGTTTTTTCTTAAAAAATAGCAATTTTAATATTTATTTAGTCTCGTAGGTGTGTACCAAAAGACCAATTTCACCAAAAGGTCGACAAAAAAGGAAAATTATCAAAGGATAGCAAAAAACAAGTGTGTAATTTGCAGTCACGGGACTCGAGCGCCATCTGGTGTGTAATTTGCAGTCACGTGACTCGAGCGGCCCCTGGTGTTCAGTCACGTGGCACGAGCGCCCCCTCGTGTGCAGTCACGTAACTCGAGTGCCCCCTGGTGTGCAGTCACGTGATACGAGCGCCCCCTGGTCTGTAATGCGCAGTCACGTGACAGAAGCGCCCCCTGGTGTGCAGTCACGTGACACGAGCACCCCCTGGAGTGTAATGCGCAGTCACGTAACATCAGCGCCCCTGGTGTGTAATTTGCAGTCACGTGACTCGAGCACCTCCTGGTGTGCAGTCACGTGACACCAGCTCTCCCTGGTGTGCAGTCACGTGACACCAGCACCCCCTGGTGTGTAATTTGCAGTCACGTGATTCGAGCGCCCCCTGGTGTGCAGTCACGTGACACGAGCGCCCCCTGGCGTGTAATGCGCAATCATGTGGCACGAGCGCCTCATGGTGTGTAATGCGCAGTCACGTGACAAGAGCGCCCCCTGGTGTGAATTTTGCAGACATGTGACAGGAGCGCCCCTGGTGTGAATTTTGCAGTCACGTGACTCGAGCACCCCCTGGTGTGTAATTTGCTGTCAAGTGACAGGAGTGCCCCCTTGTGTGAATTTTGCAGTCACTTTACTCGAGCGCCCCTTCTGGTGTGCAGTCACGTGACCCGAGCGACCCCTGGTGTGCAGCCACGTGACACGAGCGGCCCCTGGTGTGTAATGCGCAGTCATGTGACACCAGCCACCCCTGTTGTGTAATTTTCAGTCACGTGACTCGAGCGCCCCCTGGTGTGCAGTCACGTGACGCGAGCATCCCGTCACGTGACTGCATGATTGCACGCCAGGGGGCGCGCCGGTCACGTGACTGCGTCATTGCCTGCCAGGGGGCGCGCCGGTCAAGTGACTGCGTGATTGCCCGCCAGGGAAGCGCCGGTCACGTGACTGCATAATAGCCCGGCATGGGGCACGCCGGTCACGTGACTGCAAAATACACGGCGCTCGTGTCACGTGACTGCCCATTACACACCAGGGGGCGCTAAAGTCACGTGACTGCCCACAAGGGGGTGCTCCTGTCACGTGACTGCAAAATTTACACGAAGGGGCGTTCCTGTTCCCCAGTTCCTGTTTCCAGTGTGTGTATTCCGCAGCCTGGTTGCTCGTTTTGGCCGGACTCGTGTGATGTTTTGGACAGCGGCGATGAGTTTGAACCGAGCCCTAAGCGTCCAAAATAGCCTTGGAGATGAGGTGCGCTCGCAAAGGGTAACGTGTAAATTTTTTTATATGCCTGCTAGATTAAAAATTTAAACTAGTCGCACCACCCTTACATGCGACACAAGCCTGCTTTTTACAAGCCTGCTCTTTTCCGGAAAAAAATATGTTTATACAGTCTTCTATTGTAAATACATTGTACATATTTTATATATTTATTGTGATTCTATTTTAAATAAATACGTGCACTAGCACTTTAAAACTTAAAATTTGTTTGTTTGTTTATTTCATTAACAAAAAATTTTAATTTTCAGGCTTTATTTTCAGATTTTGGACGCCATTTTGTTTCTTTAGGACGTCCGCCATTTTGTTTCTTGGACCCCCAGGTCGACCCAATAAATGGCTTTAATTATGCTTTTTAGATAATGGACGTCCGCCATTTTGGTTCTTGGACCCCCTGGTCGACCCAAGTGAAATGGCCGCCATCTTGGACGTCCGCCATCTTGGATTTAATAATCGAGACCCGGCCGATACTTATCTTGGCCGCCATCTTGGACGTCCGCCATCTTGGACGTATAGAAAATCTGATAGGGGCTTGGACCTCTCTTCCAACTAAGCTTAGTATTACCTTAGTTGGAAGACGTCCGACGTCCAGATGACCTTTGAAACGTCCAGATTTTATCAGAGTTGACCTTTGAAACGTCCAGAATGACGTCACGCCTGCGTAGACCGCGTCCAATTTTTCAGCCTGCTGATCACGTGACCCGCCTCAGAGCTTGCTGACCACGTGACTATCTATTTTTAGAACGTGAGATAGGTATCTGTTGAGTTGCAAAAAGGGAGGGAGGGCTGTGGGTCAGTCTTTGTACCTGTGCAATTGATCTCGCACTTTGAGTAGTTGATTGTGCGTGTTTCGAGTGTTATTGGAATCAAGTTCCGCTTAGTCAGGCGGATTGGATCTTGTGTTTATCGCATGTTAGATTGGCTTGCAGAAAAATGCTCAAAGTCTGCGCATTACCCACCAGGGGCCGCTCGTGTCACGTGACTACACACAAGAGGGCACTCATGTCACGTGACTGCACAACAGGGGGCTCTCGAGTCACGTGACTGCAAATTACACACCAGGGGGCGCTCGTGTCACATGACCGCACAAAGGGTTGCGCTCGAGTCACGTGACTGCAAATTACACACCAGGGGGCGCTCGAGTCACGTGAGTGATAATTACACACCAGGGGACACTCGTGTCACGTGACTCCACACTAGGGCGCGCTCGAGTCACGTGACTGATAATTACGCACCAAGGGGCGCTCGTGTCACGTGACTGCAAAATTCACACCAGGGGGCGCTCCTGTCACGTGACTGCGTATTACACACCAGGGGGCGCTCATGTCTCGTGACTGCACACCAGGGGGCGCTCGAGTCACTTGACTGCAAAATACACAATTTACTGACTTACTGACTTACCTACTTACTTAGTTACTGATTTACTTACTCACTTACTGACTTACTTACTTACTTAATTACTGACTGACTTACTTACTGACTGACTTATTTACTTGCTTACTGACTTACTGACTGACTTAATTGCTTACTTACTTACTGACTTACATACTGACTGACTTACTGACTGACCGACTGACTTACTTATTTATTTATTTATTTATAAACTTTCAGTACCATTAAAATTAAGAAAATGGTAGGAAAGTGCAGCATAATTGATGCTCATGGTCATGTTTTTTCCTTCCTAAACTTTTATTCCATTTAGTATCAATATTTTTTGTTATTTATGGAGACACTTTCATTTTCTGAACCGGTTTGGAAAGCGAAAGCACCCTCACAAAATATGTACATGTAAAATCACCAAAATTATGTATAATATAGCCTATGTTTACCGGAAACATTGTAGCTTTCCAACGGTGAAAGAATTTTTCAAATCCGTCAAGTAGTTTCAGAGCCTATTCAATTCAAACAAACAATCAAATCTTTCCTCTTTATAATATTAGTATAGATTAAATATTTGAATATCTATCTTACAAATAATATTAAATATTGAACCAAGTACCGAATATTCGGTTGACAGCTGAACCGAGTACCGAATATTCGGCAATCAGAATAGAAATTGCTTGTCCAAATACCGAATATTCGGCCGACAGATGAACCGAATACCAAATATTCGGCTGACAGCTGAATACCCTTGCTTTATAATTTGCAGTCACGTCTTGAGTGACACAAGCGCCCCTTGCTTTATAATTTGGAGTTAAATCTTGAGGGGGGGGGGGGGGAATTGCTCTTTTTGACCACTGACAACCCAAAATGTCAAATTCCCCCCCCCCCGGGGATGGATTGATTCGTTTTATTATCTTTTGTATAACCCCCTTAAATTGTTATAAATACATATTCTATAAAAGAAACACACTGGGTGTATCAGTCACAAAATATTTCAATAATCACAGGCAATTGATGGGAGAGCATTATATGATTAAATAGTTTATTAAATATAATATAACTTGATATTTTAACATAGGTATCCAGGGTTTCACTATTCTCTGATATTCAGAGCCAACAAACATATTCCTTGGTTCACAATCATGAAATCACGATAGAAAAACAGTCAAAAATTTACATGTGCTCTGCCTGATTGCAGAGTGAAGAGAATTACCTATTATCTGCTTGGTTGCAGATCCAAGACTAAAAAACCCCCTTTGGGGAAATATAACAAGAAAGCATAGAGATAAAATTAAAATGATCATAAATTTAAAAATATATCATTAACTTGACATAAAATAATTAAGAACTCAATAAATCTCTAATAATGATTTAAAAAGTATCAAGTTGACAACTTATCAATAAATAAAACATTAATTTTGACATAAAATAATTATAAGACCAATAAATCTCTTTAAATGAATTTAAATTAAATTAAGCTGTCAACTTGTCAAGAAATAAACATTAATTTAATAATAAATCAATATTAAGCATTTTTAAATCATTATTTTAGTCATAAATATTGATCAAGACTTTTATTTTGACAGTAATTGAATTTCTCAAGGCCAAATCCATTAATATCAAGAATTATTATTTGACAGTAATTAACCTGTCAAGGTCAAATACATTACTATCAATAAATTTGTTTCTTTATTTAAGGCTTACGCCTAAACATCCTCCGCCTCCATGAACGGAGTTCATCAGATTTAAAATTTAACTTACCAGTTTTCTTAATCAAATATTGATTAATCAGATATTACAATAATAATATGAAAACATGTTACCTGAAATTTTTTTTTTTTTTAGTATTTAAATAAAATAAAACAACTTCAATATGAATTCTAAAAATTCTAACTGTCCTCAGGAGTTCAAATTCGTATAACTAAAAATAGAGAAAGAAAAATTAATATACATTATAATCACAAAAATTAAACATACAAAAGAAAGTAATAAATCAAGTACAGTTATTTTCTATTGGTAAAGGAGAGAGTTTTTGTATGGGGCGTTTCAGTTCCCCGTGCAAAGTTTTCAGTTTAACAACCCGAACATGACTATCTTCACCAGGAAAAAGTTCAATTATTCGGCCCAATTTCCACCTTAATGGGGGCTGGTTTTCTTCCTTTATTAGTACTAAGTCATTGATTTTTAAGTTCGGGTTACTCTTCAACCACTTTGTTCGTTGTTGCAATTGTGAGAGGTAGTCTGAAGACCATCTTTTCCAAAAGCTCTGGAAGATTTTTTGCAGCAATTTCCAACGTTCCAAGGGAGTAACATATGTAGAGGAGATGTCAGGTTCAGGCAAGGATGTCATTGGTGCTCCTATAATGAAGTGTCCTGGTGTCAAAGCAGTGAAGTCATTGGGGTCAGAAGATTCAGCCACGAGCGGTCTCGAATTTAAACAAGATTCAATTTGTGCAATCAATGTTAAGAACTCTTCATAAGTCAAAATTTGTTCACCAATTGTTCTTTTTAAATGATTTTTCATTTGTTTTATTCCCGCTTCCCAAAGGCCTCCAAAGTGGGCGGCAGAAGGTGAATTAAATTTCCATATTATCATTTCGTCAGTCAGATATTTGTGAAAATTTTCATCAGAAACAATTCGAGCCATCATTTTCTTCATTTCTCGATCAGTTCCTACAAAATTTGTACCTCTGTCTGAATATATTTCTTGAGGCTTTCCACGGCGAGCTACAAACCTTTTCAGCGAGGCTAAAAATGTTTCAGTGGTAAGATCTGTGACAATTTCAAGATGGATAGCCTTTGTTGCAAAACAAATGTAAAGGCAAATATAATGCTTAAAGGGTTTCACACCATGCCCCTTACGAGGTTTGATCAAAAAAGGGCCAGCTAAATCCACTCCTACTTTCGAAAAAACTCGAGCTTGTGTTACGCGTGATGATGGAAGATTTCCCATTATTTGAGATGAAAGGTGTGGCATATTTCGGAAGCATTTAATACATTTTCTTATTTCTCTTTTTACAGCTTCTTTAGCATTAACTATCCAAAAATTTTGTCGAATGGCCGAAATTGTTAACTGAGTGCCACTATGAAGATGTTTTTCATGAAAGTATTTTATGATCAAATCTGTAACATGATGTCTTTTAGGTACGATTATTTGGTGTTTTTGGTATTCAGAGAGGTTTGCATTTTTTAACCTACTTCCTACACGAAGAATACCATTTTCGTCAAGAAAAGGGTGTAAAGGAAGTAATTTACTTTTAGAATTTAGGTTCTTTTTTGAATTTAGCATTTTCAGTTCTTCTCTGAATTCATGGCGTTGAATCAATTTCACAATAGCGTTTGTTGCCCCTTCAAGTTCTTGAACAGTTAAGAAACCACTGATTTTTTCAGATGGGCATCTACTGTTATTAATAAATCTGAGACACCAAGCCATAATTCGTCTCAGTTTGGTTCAGGATGAAAATTTATACAAAAGTTCGAATTCAGGAATATTTTGGGATACGGAGCAAACAAGCATTTTACGTTTTTCCTGCAGGGCCTCTTCGTCAGACAGATTTATTGGAATTTCATGCGTAAATATTGGTAAAGAATTTTCCTTCAACCAGCAGGGACCATTTAACCACACAGAGTTATTAATCAATTCAGATGCAGAACAACCACGAGAGAGAACATCTGCAGGATTTTCTTTTCCCTTACAAAATTTCCATTGCACAGGAGCAACAAGTTCTTGAATTTCACGTACGCGATTTGCGACAAAGGGTTTCCATTTACTGGCACTGCCTTTTATCCAGTGCAAAACAATTTGTGAGTCGCAAAGACAAAATATATTTTCATTATCAATTTCAAGTATCCCCCTTAAATAATTTGCTAATCTTGCAGCTGTAAGGGCTCCAAGAAGCTCAAGGCGAGGTAACGTAACCTTTTTTAGAGGTGCCACTCTAGATTTTGCAATAACAAATGAAGTTTCACAAGAAAGGGGATCACGAATATAGGCTACTGACCCATATCCCTTTATACTAGCATCAGAAAAAATAAAAAGCTGAGCAGTTTCAGGATTTAGTTTTACATTATTTACAAAATATTTTCTATGCATTTCAAAATTTACTAACTCCTTAACCTCATAAACCCATTTTCTGAAATTTTCACTTAAAGGATCTGGCAACATAGAATCCCAGTCCATTCCATGTTCCCAGATTTCTTGCATCAAAAACTTCATTCTTATTACAAAGGGAGAAATGAGTCCAAGAGGGTCATAAATTTTCGCCATGGTTTGTAAAACAAGACGCTTAGTGATAATTTGACTATCAAATTCTACCAAAAGTGGTTGTAAATCTAATTTTAATGTGTCACTTTCTGTCATCCATTTGATTCCTAATATCTTTGAAAGATTTTGTTCAAGGGTGTCTTCCTCAAAATTTATCCCATGTTCTTTCCATAAATTTTTTAATTCCATTGAATTGGGTTTGAATTTTCTTAATTTCATATTGGCCTCACTCAATATCTTCTCTGCACCTTTCGATAAAACAAAAGCTTCATTTACTGAATCTGCACCATGGAACAAGTCATCAACATACAATGAAGTATTTAACATATTAACTATTTTCTCAAAAAGATCTTTATATCCCTCAATGTGATGTTTGATGGTTGCAGAAAGGAGAAATGGTGAAGTTGTTACACCAAAAGTTACACGAGTCATGCGGAAGACCTTCAAGATGGGATTATTACTAGTGATATTATCAAACCACAAGAACCTCAAAAAATTTCTATCTTCATCTTCTATCTGAATTTGTAAAAATGCCTTCTCTATGTCTGCTGAGAAGGCAATCTTGTGAAGACGGAATCTTAAAATAATATCCAAAATATTGGGATTTAAATTGGGACCAGAAAATAAGCAGTCATTTAAGGATTTTGCTCCTTTATCTTTGGATGACGCGTCATATACTATTCTTACTTTCGTTGTCAGTTTGTCTTCCCTTATTACTGGTCTGTGAGGCATATAATATGTGTTTACTTCGTTTTTATCAAATTTACATTCTTCAATTATCCCCAAATCTGACTGCTCATTTAATATTTTCTTATATTCATTTAATAACCATTCATTTTTGCATAATTTCGATTTTAATCCCCAAAGTCTCTGTTTAGCTACATCAAAATTGGATTCCAATTCATTTTTGTTTACCATCCACAAAAGTTTCGTTTCATATCTTCCATTAACAAAATTTAAATTATCTTTAAATAAATCCATTGCATCTAAATCCCTTTGTGAAAATGGTTCACTTTTACTATCAGAAATACCCAATGATTCTAGATCCCAAAATCTTTGCAAATCAAAATTTTCCCTTTCATTCACCGATACATGATGAGCGTTAATCGTTTTGTTGCTTTCAGAGTTAATTTTTCCCACTATTGTGTAACCAAAAAGTGTATTAGCTACATATAAATGCTCATTAATTTCTTCTACGATGCCTTTCTGCACATTCCAAAAATAATCAGCTCCAAGAAGGACTTGCACTGCTGATTCCTGGGGGGTAGGATCTGCTAATTTCCATCCCTTCCTCTCAACATATTTCGTAATTAAAGGATCAGAATTTGGAACCTTCAAAGTTGTTGCGCTTATTAAATCCGTAGCTAATACCTCAACATTTATGAAACGGCGATAATTCAATTTACTTCTTAATTTAATTTTGAAAACATCATATTCTTCTTCCCGACCTTGATCAATACCAAAGGCAAATACAGTTAAATGTTCCTTTCGTAAAACAGGCAAATTTAATTCACGAGCTAATGTTTTTGTTATGAAGCTTTTCTCGGTTGCAGAATCAAGCAATAAACGAACTAATTTTGATTTCGAGTTACCTTGAGCAGTTACACAACATATTTGCAATAAAACAGCATGATTAGAATTTTTTAAATTACAATGAGAATTAGATACAATTGTTTGATTTTCGGATATTTCTGGTTTCAATTTTTTCTTAAAACAAAATAATTTGTTATGTTCAGTGCTTTTACAATTTATACATGGCTGCAATTTTACACGGCACTGCGAAGATAAATGGGATTTGAAAAAACACCGATAGCATCTACCTTCTTTTTTTAACATTAATCTTTTCTTTTCATCAGCTAAGTTTTTACACTCAGACGATAAATGTTCATTATTTTTACAGAAAACACAAAAAACTTTAATATTAGCATTTAGAGTATTAGCATGTGGATATTTATTTGATTGTTTTCTTTCACGATATTCAGTTTTATTTTTATATACAAACGAAGAAGTTGTATCAGTTTTAGAACTAGTCATAAGCAAAGCTTTTTCTCTGCATTCAATTTCTGATTTAAGAAAGGCAATTAGATCTGTTACATCAAGGTCTTTACTAGTATCACGTCTTCTGTGATATTCAATTACAAGTTCATGGGGTAATAACTTAATCAAAACAGGATTCAATAAATGCCCATAGGAACTAGATGTTACTCCTAAATTTCTTAAACTTCTTATGTTTATTTCACAAACGTCATGCAATCTTCTTAACGCATTTAAATTTGAGCAATTTTTCACGGGTTCCATGTTTAACAAATTAGACATATGTTTATTTATAATTACATCAACTTTACCAAATCGGTCCTTTAATAAATCAATACAGGTATCATAATTTTGTTCTGTCAATGGAAATCCTTCTACCACATTGTATGCACGATTACATAACAAAGATTTTAAATATGCAAATTTCTCTATCTTTGACAGTGATTTATTCTGGTGTATCGATGTTTCAAAACAATTAAAAAATTCTACCCATTCCTCGATTTCACCAGAAAATTTTGGAACATTTAATTTGGGTAATTTCATGGTCGAATAAGAACTTGCTTCTGTTCCACTGACAGAACTATTCAATGCATTCACAGAACTACCTGATATCATAGTAGAAATATTGCCTTTATTGCATTTACTTAACCCGTTCGCGACGGCGCGCGCATTTTGAAGTGCGCATCTGAAGACGGAGCGGGGAAATTCGATTTCACCTTCTGGGCCGGAGGATTTCGCGCAGTTAAGCCTAACGCTTGTCAAAAATTCTTTAAAAATTAATAAAAAAATAACTTTCGCATGAAACTTTTTGAAATTCACATACATGGAATTTGATGTTATTTTATATATTCATTCAAAAAATTATGTATATTGTGTGATATTTTAATTGGAAAAAAAATATTTAAATGTAAATAATGAATAGTTAATATCCTGTTTTTAGCTTTTAAAATGATATAACATGACAGAAAAATACTTACCAGGCTGTTAAATATCAACCTATGAAACATTTTGCTATAATAGAAAAACAAGCCTAACCATCTTGATATTTAATAATTTTTAACACTTTCAGTAAGTAAAATAAATGTTTTACAAAAAACGATTTATTTAGAAATGAAAAATATTAAATAAAACTTACAAAAAACCTGCTACTGTTGCTTTGTAACACTTTTATATATATATATATATATATATATATATGTGTGTGTGTGTGTGTATATATGTATATATATATGTGTGTGTGTGTAAGATTGAATAAAAAAAAACAGTTTAATTTTATAATATTTTTGAAATAAAAAAATATATATAACACATAATTAAAAACAAACAAACAGTCTTGAATAATAATCAATAATGATGTGATATCAGAGTAAAAATTAAAAATGTACCTTTCCAAAATATGTTTATGTTAAAATTATTTCAGAAATAGAAAATATATTTCCATATGGGGTATATCGTATAATAAGGTATATCAAATAAAAATTATTGGATAATTATGAATAAAATTTAATAATGATTTGAAAAAGTTTTATTCATAATATGCTCTATCTCATCAGCAGTCAAATACCGGCGTCTTTTAGACATTTTAATTAGTTAATAAACGATATCGCTTAAATATATATTATTAATTTAAAACGAATTAAACGAAATTATTTAAACGAAACAAGTGTGAAAAGTAAAAATTTATCAAAAGAAGAACGCAGAAAAATATTCTTAATTTAGCTGCACTGAGAAAGAATGTTATCAGCGTATCAGTTTCCACAATCAGTTAGTAACACTTTTCTTTCTTTCTTATTATTTTTTATTTTTTAACTGCGAAGCACTCCTGAAATAAAATAAAAATATAAAAAAGATAAATGTTTCCTTCTGTAACAAAGAAAAACACGAAATATTAATGACGTCGGTTTTTGCCACTACGATCTGAACGATATAAAAGAGCGGGAAAAAAAGCAATGAATCAGATGTTCATGTTATCATTCGTAACCTTAAATATCCTTACTAATACACTTACTTACGTTAAACGCAAATTTTTCCTTCTGAAGTTCAGTAGCATTATTTCTAATAAAGAAAAATAAAGTTTTACTAGACGCGTAAAAAGATTTATGAAACACAAAGACGTGATGAAAAAATAATCTTTTTCCTATTGTAGTATTTCCATAAAACATTCTCGCGTGGATTAAAAAAAAAAAATGCTTTCATTAGCTTTCCTAGTTTGAAGGAGAACTCTTCTTCCTTAATATACATTCAAATAGAATTAGGATAAATTTTTTATATGCTAAACTGTGAAAAACAAAACGTTCCGTTTGATCGGCATCAATGGTAGTCTCGCGGGATGTGAGTACAAACAGCGCAGGCATCAATGGTAGTCTCGCGGGATCTGAGTACAATCGGTGCCGGCATCTATAGTGGTCGCTCGTCCCCAAGGGGTTAATCTATTTTTAATTTTAAATTTAGCACTTATCAACTGATCATTATACTTTTCACTGCTAGCAATATCCTTTTCATATTCTTTTAAGTCTGATATTTGAGCTTCAATTTCATGATTTAATTTTTGAAATGCAGATTCTTTTAAAGACAATGTTTCGTGAAGCTCTAATAATTCATCAGTTTTTGTATTATCAATATCATCTGCTAATAACGTGTCTAATTTTGTTAATAACTTTGTAAAACTTGTTCGTTCAACAGAACGCTTTGCTTTAAGTTTTTCTAAATTTTCCATAACAATAATAAAATCTTAATTTCTAATTGAATAATAAAGCTTCTTACCTGTTTATTTCAGGTAATCCTTAGGTAATCCAAGTGCACAAAAGTCACAATAGTCACACAATTTAGTCACTATTTAATACTCCCGGGTTTCGGCACCAAAAAGAAAATGGGTGTATCAGTCACAAAATGTTTCAATAATCACAGGCAATTGATGGGAGAGCATTATATGATTAAATAGTTTATTAAATATAATATAACTTGATATTTTAACATAGGTATCCAGGGTTTCACTATTCTCTGATATTCAGAGCCAACAAACATATTCCTTGGTTCACAATCATGAAATCACGATAGAAAAACAGTCAAAAATTTACATGTGCTCTGCCTGATTGCAGAGTGAAGAGAATTACCTATTATCTGCTTGGTTGCAGATCCAAGACTAAAAAACCCCCTTTGGGGAAATATAACAAGAAAGCATAGAGATAAAATTAAAATGATCATAAATTTAAAAATATATCATTAACTTGACATAAAATAATTAAGAACTCAATAAATCTCTAACAATGATTTAAAAAGTACTCAAGTTGACAACTTATCAATAAATAAAACATTAATTTTGACATAAAATAATTATAAGACCAATAAATCTCTTTAAATGAATTTAAATTAAATTAAGCTGTCAACTTGTCAAGAAATAAACATTAATTTAATAATAAATCAATATTAAGCATTTTTAAATCATTATTTTAGTCATAAATATTAATCAAGACTTTTATTTTGACAGTAATTGAATTTCTCAAGGCCAAATCCATTAATATCAAGAATTATTATTTGACAGTAATTAACCTGTCAAGGTCAAATACATTACTATCAATAAATTTGTTTCTTTATTTAAGGCTTACGCCTAAACACACACCATAGCACAGACAGACGGCCAGAAAAAAAAAGGATAAGAGCTGTCCCTTATTCGGAGTTTTGATTCTTATTTTTATTAAGTCGTACAGAAGGATATAAAAATAACAAAAGCATTGTTTCGCAAATTTCAATTTTTCACCACAAACTTTTCAAATGTTCACTTACCATAGTCAGCGTTTAATTCTGGGGAAAATTTGCGTTTTCAATGGTCAAGAAGTATAATGTCCTCCCCCCCCCCCCCCGGAGAAAAGTGTTTAATATAGCCTAAAATTATGTATAATATAGCCTATGTTCACTGGAAACAGTGTAGCTTCCAATGGTGAAAGAATTTTTCAAATCCGTCAAGTAGTTACGGAGCCTATTTAATTCAAACAAACAATCAAATCTTTCCTCTTTATATTATTAGTATAGATTAAATATTTGAATATTTATCTAAATATTTACAAATAATATTAAAAATTTATCCAATAGAAATGAATGGAACTCAAGGATTATGAATATTTAATTAATAATTTTTTAAGTAATAAACGTGATTTTTTAAAGCAAAATCTGCTGTTTTACGTTTTTTTTCTTTTTGCTCCATTTTTTGTTCTTTTTCAATTTTTTGACGAAATTTCTGTTTTTTCACGATTTTTTGAACCGTTAAATTCTAGATTCGACTGTATAAAAAGTGCCCTTAAAAATCAAAAAAGTGCCCTTTTCAGAACAGTAGCGCCCTGCCCCTTTTTAAACCTGGGGGGAAACTCTCTATACATAACCCTCCTGCAAAAATTTTTTAAATACCTCTCACCGTTTGCAAGTTATTCAATTTTAAAATCCATCACTCGTTTTTGGGACACTCTATAAATAATTCCTTGCACTTTCAGCGGCTCACTGAGTCGCGATCCTTTCCAAATGATCCGACACTCTGTGGGCGTTAACGAGAAGCGGCTCTTTAAACTCGATTTACATTACAAGCATATACTGGTAAAAGAGCCGTTGACTCCTTTATAATAGATTTTTAAGGCACAACTATTCTGCCGCTATTTATAGTAATTATCCTCTATACTTTTTCCGGTCACTTCTTCCAATATTTCCTGAACGTCAATTTCTTTGCAATCAATGGGCGGGGCTGGATAGGATACTATGTAGTACGCTTAAAAAGGTTTAAAATGATTGGTACGCTTTTCATAATATTTAAATACGCATTTTTTACCCCCTAAATAACTTTCAGATGGTACAACAATTAAGAAACAATGGATAGTATATCAAAACCACTGCACCCCTTTCCTATGCATGACAACCTAGATACATTATCTATCATAAGGTATCACTTATTATTCAGTACTTGGGGAGAGGAGAAATAACATTTAAATTCAAACTGATTATAAATTCCACACAGTTAGAAAGATTTGTACATCTCTAACATAAAAGTATTACAAATTTTCTAAAGTTAAATACCAGTATTCAATACATTAACAAGTAAGGTGTAGAATAATTTAAATTGAAATAAATATGTTATCCATAAAGAATCACTTGACCCTTTCTGGGCCCAGTCCGGTATATACCCTAATTTTAATTTGCAATATTTGCAAAACGCACCAGAAATATTTTATAATAAAATTTTCTTTTTCACACGTTATTAAATAAATAAATAGTAAAGTTAATTAAAAGCATTGTTGTTTCCAGGTTGACTAATAAAAAAAAAACAAATAAATATTTATAACACCGTTTAGAATAATAATAATAAATAATAATACTAATAATAATACAGTCAAATGAAAACAAACCATAATATTTAATAAATTTTTTTATTTGAAAGTACAAGTCATTTGAGTTTTAAATGGAAGCATTCTTGAGCGCGGATTGACGAACTGAATGCATAATTCCTTTTGTTCGTAGAAGTCTGCCTGACACTGAGGTGTCATTTTCGATACAGACGGACAGGAATTTTTAATAAGTACATTTCATTGGCGTAAGAGAAATATGTCTACATTTAAAGATATTCAAGAGAGTTTATTCCTATAAAAATGTGACATTCACGATCGTCTATTATCGGCAATTTAATCTTATAGTTTGGCGATAGTTTTTTGGTCGACGGGATAACCAAGTAGTACTGAAATATTTACGAACAAAATCGAAAAAGTAACAAATATACTATGAAACGAAAAAAATATTACATAATTTACATATACGCACCTAAAAAAGAAAATAAATAAATGACCGTTTGTAACAAAAAAAATATATATATATATATATAAATTTTCACCATGAATTGTAAATATTAATATCTATAAACATATTGATTGCATTGAATTGCGTCATTTAATAAGAACATTCCACTGAAATTTTATTCCCATTTTATTTTCCATAACAATCATTATGAATTTATTAAACGGATTTTTACTTTGGCAAAGATGGAATGACTCCGAATTGGCGCGCGGGAAAAAAAAAATAATAATAATAACACGTATATGAGATCTGTGCCAAATGCGTCCGGACATTGTCACAAAACCGAAAGATGAAAAAAAAAAATTCCGTCTGAAGAAATATAGTCTCTATAACGAAATTCCATACATCGAATTTTTCTATACAACGAATTTTTAGTAGTAACGGTCCGCATGATTACATTAAAACAATCTCTATACAGCGAAATATCTACAAATTTTTTCATAAATTGGTCTTAAATTATTCAGTTTTAAAAAGCTCTAAAATCAAATGGACTTTTTTTTAGGGGGGGAGGGCGTAACAATTTTAAAATCAAAACAACAAAATATTACAGATATTTTCGTCAGAAAAATCTTCCTTAGTTAATTTTCATTAAGCTTTCAAATAAATGTTCTCTTAAAAAAAAAACTTAAATAATTAAGAAATAAAAAGTTGGGTTAATATTTACATTTAAATATTTCATATTTTTAATTCGAAAAATCAAAAATAATATTTGTTCAAATTTCACACATTAAATACGATTTTTGTTATCATTTTCCCAAAACATCCAATATCTCAATCTAGAACTAATTTTTTTATACTGGAACGGCGGATTTCATTATACTGTATTTAGATACAATTATTCTTGAAACAGAACAAAAATTTAAACGGGATTCAGAAAAAGAAAAAAAAATCCATTCCCGTATTATAACGGAAATTGTCGAAATTTCATTTTATTCGCGCGTCTTAAAAAATAATCACAGAAGATCGCGCACATTTTAAAATTACAAAATATAACAGAACACAAAATATGTAAAAGAAAAAAAGGTATTTAACACTTACAAAATGCCAACAGAAATCTCTCCTTGCATCCTAATTCAAAAGCCCGCCATCTCGGAAAAACATATAAAAATTCACGCTTGCCACAAAAATACTATTGGTTGGTTGCCTGGTTGGTTCGCAGGGACTGAGACATATGCTACTACCCGTAAGAAAGGCTTTTGTCTCGAAACTCCAGAACACACGCACATTTTTCTTTTCCCAACCGGGTTTTGCCATCTTGTAAACCCATTGGTCAGAGCTTTCTGCATCAATGAGGCTTTCCTTGGCGGGAAGGAATTAACCTTTGCCAAAGAGTAGAAAGAAGTAAAGAATTTAGGTAAGATGGACGCGGAAGCATTTTTTTTTTCCCAACCGGGTTTTGCCGCCTTGTAATCAGATTGGTCAGAACTTTCTGTATCAAAGAGGCTTTCCTTGGCGGGAAAGAATTAACATTTGCGAAAGAATAGAAAGAAGTAGAGAATTTAGATAAGATGGACGCGGAAGCATTATTTTTTTTCCCAACAGGGTTTTACTGTCTTGTAATCAGATTGGTCAGAACTTTCTGCATCAAAGAGGCCTTTCTTGGCGGGAAGTAGAGAATTTAGCTAAGATGGACGGGGAAAAAAGAGAATAATTTGCATTTCAATAGACTTTTTTTCGTTTGTTTGTTTAAATTGAGATCAATGGCAAAAGAGTGATTTTTACATAAAAAAGATCTTTTTAGGTGCGTTCGTAATTATGTAAATACGTAGCACCTATTGTTGTCGTTCAGCCCGTCCGTCTGTCTGTACGTCCGTATATAACAACGCAAAAACTACCCAACCGAATCGTTTGAAATTTAAAATATATAATTATTACATAATTTTGTCGAGTCATTTCAAATTTTAGGAAAATCGGATGCATAGATGAATTACAGGGACAATCAAAAGGATTCCGTTACATTACGGTCAATGGGGAAAAAGTTTCAAATGAATTTTAATCGTTTCAAATTTTAAAAACATAATTATTACGTAATTTTGTCAAGTTATTTCAAATTTTATCAAAATCGGATGCATAGTTCAATTACAGGGCCAATCAAAATTATTCCGTTACATTACGGTTAATGGGGGAAAATGTTTCAAATGCATTTTAATGGTGTTACATTTATTCGAACGTAATAAAATTGATATGCATCTATAAAGTACATATTATAATATACATTTTGCATAATCTGTGGTGCAAAGAATATTTGTTATTGATTTACAGGGCCAACCAAAAGTATTCCATTGCATAACGGTATAGGGATAACATTGTTTGGTGCGCATTTTAATTGTAATTATTTACAATTTTATGAGATTAATATATGGGAGTGATATTTTTAAAACTTCACTACCGTACGAACGCACCTCATTTGCTACGCTTCACGTGCAATTTCCGACTGGTTTAATAATTTATGAGAAATATGAGAAAGCCGGAGAAAGGGGGGGGGGGTCATCTGCGTTTCGATTGCGTTTTACTGGAGAAGTAGCCGAACTCACTCCACCGCTTATATGGAAAACGGTTACATGGCCGTGAAATGGAGCTTTCTCATTGGATGGAATACAGGTATTATATACAAGCGGTGGAGTGCGTTGCAACAAAATGCAGCAGATTTTTGACAGTATTTAAGAAAACTAAAAAAAAAAAAAATAGAAATGTCTCAGATTTTTGTATTATAATTTAATATTAATTAATTAGCACTTTCCAACAAAGTTGAAAACTGCTTATGCATTGGGTTAGTCTGTCCGCGCTCTAACTCTCGTAAATATACTCGGATCGCCATGAAATTTTTATACGTTATTGACATTTCCCCTAGCACGAACCTTATTGAAAATGAAGAGTGATTAGTTTATTTACATGGAGAGTCAAAAGTTTACCATTACATTACGGCCTATGGGGGAAAAGCGTTTCAAATGAATTTTAAAGATGTTACACCCTGTTAATTCTATTAAAATTTAAATACATTTACAAAATGCATTAACATATGCATTCTGTAAAAAATGCGGTGAAAAAATATTAATTATTCATTTATAGGGACACGAAAAAGTATTCCATCATGGAAAGGTAAAAGGGGGAATTGTTTGCGGCATATTTTGATTGTATAAACAATTTCATATATAATAAAATTAGTACGTATAGCTGGGACTTAATATAAGTTATACGACATCGTCATGCATAATTGCATTTACAGGGACGCACAAAAGTTTTCAAATAGTGCATTCTTTCCGAAGTATCCGATGTTAGCTGTTAGATGAATGAAGTGAATTTTATTTAAGATATGTGCGTACAATAATGTTCCTCTAAATCTATCCATATTATATGGTGTGTATAAATACTGTAATTGATATGCAGGGCTACCCAAAAGAGGTTTGTGAATATGAGCTTAAATTACTTAAAGGTAGTTCTTAAATAAATTAAGCATTTTTACGCTAAACTGCATTCACTTAAATAAGAAATGTTTGTAGAATAAAGGTAAAATGATACATACAGGGCCACTCAAAGAATTGAATACACGGACGCTTTTGAATAACCGATAGATCAAATACCTGTTCAACAGTTTTGAAATACATATTTGGCTGTATTCAGGAAACTTATTGCCCTAAATGACGATGTTTTGTTGAGGATATCATGATATTGGTAAGTGCTTCAAAATCTACGCTTAACGCATGATTTTTCTTACTTGTGTTATTATTATATTATATACATCATATATATATATATATGTTATAATTTATTATTTATATTACTTATATTATTTATTTAATATTATCCAATTATTATTTAATATTTAATATTACTCACCACTATATTTAATTAATAAAAGAAAAACGAAAACTTTTAAAATTGAACTGTACCCCCTCAACATACACCTTATTTTAAAGATCTCGGAATTTTATAACTGATTCCGTAAAGAAACTTCAATTTTTTTAGTTCTCAGGGAGTAGGGGGCCCTTAAACTTTTTGCCCACTTTTGTTTTTTCTTAATAACTCGGCCCCTAATTGGCCTACAGCTTAACGGTCGAAATGAACAAAAACATCACCATAAAGGCTAACTTTTCCCGCTGCACATTTTGGGCTACTCAAATTTTAGATATTTCCCATATGGGGGACATGGGCTCCAAGGGAGGGGATTTTCGAAAAATTTGAGTAGGTTGTCCATCGATTGCTCTCGGGTCATACATGTCATATTTCATATCTTCACTCCTCCCCCCTTCCATTTTCCCTTTAACGGCCCCAAAAAGAGTTAAAATCACTAGCTTACTGTAAAAGCTCTATCTCCGGAACAAATTGAGATAGAGACTTGAAATTTTGTATGTGCTTAGTACGGAAGATGTCGAAAAAGTCTATTTAATATCAGTAACCTCGATTATCCGGAACTATATTTTTCGTACTCTCGAAAAAATCGTGCTGATGAAAAGTACATAAAAAATTCCGAATTTTTCAATTTCAATGTATGGACGAAAAAGGCCATAAAATGACATAAATTTTGAATCAAAAAAGAAGTCGATCGGATTATTAGGTGTCGAGATATTTAGAATCGAAAAATGAATCCCGTCGATTTTACGGGGATTTTTCGTGTCCCTGTATATCATTCAAATTTCGATTCAAAGATATATTTGAATGCGAAATGAGACGCTTAATCCGACGCAACAAATTGTTAGTTGATAGGATTATTATTTTTCGAGTTATAAGGATGCGTCTTTTACACAATGCGTTTACAATTTTTCCATTTTGGTGGCAAATTTATTCAAAAAAAATCGCGAAAGGGAGGCGTCATAAATCTATAAGAAGTCTATAACAAAATATAAAACAAATCCGGAATAGCGCTTCAAGCGTAACAAATGCGGTGCGTACTTTCTTACAATAATTTTTTTTTAAATACAGTTTCGATGATATGGAAAACATCATAAAAATATAAGAAGTCTATAACAAAATATAAAACAAGTCCAGAATTACGCGTCAAGCGTAGCAAACGTGGTGCGTTTCTTACAATAAAAATATTACGTAAGGTACGTATTTAAGCAAGGCTCGAAATAAATTATGAATATGATATGTGTTGCTAATGTTTAACAAAATGTTACTTCCAGAAATGTCACAGAATTTGATATTAATTATTTTTCATTAGTTATATTATTATTATACTATTTATAACTGATATATGAGCTCTCCACTATTTTTTACTAATAAAAAACTAAAATATTTGATATTTAACTGTAACCCCCCAACATACACCTTGTTTTAAAGATATCTGAATTTCCTAACCGAATCTGAAGAAATTTTAAAGAAATCTTCATTTTTCGAGGTGTTATGGCCGAAAATCCGTCATAAGCTTTTGCGCATGCACAGACGAGCGTGGACTTAATAAAAAAACGAGAAATGTCACAAAATTTAATAATCATTAATATTAGTTATATTATGATTATTATTATACAATATATAACTGTTAAATGCATTTCAACTATATTTAAATAGTAAAAATAATTTTTTTTTAATATTTAAATGTAACCTCTCAACATGCACCTTGTTTTAAAGATCTCTGAAATTCCTGGCCGAAACTGAAGAAATTTTTAAGAAATCTCCATTTTTCGAGGAGTGATGGCAGAAAATCCGACATGCGCGTCTGCACATGCGCAGACACTGGTGGAATTAATGAAAAACGAGAAATGTCACAGATATTGATATTAATTATTTTTTATTATATTATTATTATACTATGTATAACTGATATATGAGCTCACCACTACTTTTTACTAGTGGGTATTTCCATGAGCACTTGTCGTGTAAGTCACATTGCTAGTAACTGCTAAATTCTTGGTCACCGTTATTTTCGAAAGCTTTGTATGGCTTTATTGAATTAACACAACAGCCGGGTATTTTACTCAAGTTTTATATAGTTTCGCACCAGAATTTTAATTTTTAACTGTTTAACTTATTTAATTAGACTATTTTTGTGCTGCATGTATTTAATATATCTTATGAAGAAATTTCTGGTTCGAATCGACTATTATCATTCTGGCAGGGGTCATTTTGACACCAAATGGCGGTTCTAGTGTTAATGAAATATCTCTTATAAAATAAGGCACACTTTTCCGTTCTAAAATACTGGTATTTAAAATCGTAGTGTGTGACTTACACGACATGTGCTCATGGAGTTACCCTAGTAAAAAATGAAATATTTAAAATTTAACTGTAACCTCTCAACATACACCTTGTTTTAAAGATCTCTGAAATTCCTGACCGAAACTGAAGAAATTTTTAAAAAATCTTCATTTTCTGAGGAGTTATGGCCGAAAATCCGACATGCGCATCTCTTCAAGCGCAGAAACTTAAAAAACATGGACTTAAAAAAAACGAGAAATGTCACAGAATTTGACATTAATTATTTTTTATCAGTTATATTATTACTATACTATGTATAACAGATATATGAACTCACCACTTTTTTTAATAGTAAAAAACTGAAATATTTAATATTTAACTGTAACCCCACAACATACACCTTATTTTAAAGGTCTCTCGCGGTGCGAGTTCTTACAATAAAAATATTACGCAAGGAACGTATTTGCGCAAGGTTCGGAAAAAAAAACTGCCGAATATTCGGTATTCGGTTGGTATTATATCGGTTTTTTCATTTCCGTTATTTAAAATAAATTAAAATGTCACTCAATATAATTTGGCGAAATGGGTCGACGGGATGACAGAGTACTGCCCAAATATTTAATCGTATACCATTATTTAACTTCGTGTTTAAAAAATTTCATCAAAAAATCACAAAAACCTACAAATTTCACAAAAAATCCCTGAAAAGAAGCAAATTTTGTCAAAAGATCGTGACAAAACGTCAAATTTTATTTAAAAAGCTGCTAATTCCATTAAAAAAAAATCGCGAAAAAGCGGCAAATTTCAATTACTAGCTTATTGTAAAAGCTCTATCTCCAGAATTAATTGAGATAGAGACATGAAATTTTGTATGTGCTTAGTGTGGAAGATGTCGAAGAAGTCTATTTAATATCAGCAACCTCGATTATCCGGAACTATTTTTTTCGTACTCTCGAAAAATCGTCCTGATGAAAAGTACATAAAAATTTCCGAATTTTTTAATTTCAATGTATGGACGAAAAAGGCCATAAAGTGACATAAATTTTGAATTACGAACGGAGTCGATCGGATTATTAGTTGTCGAGATATTTAGAATCCAAAAATGAATCACGTCGATAATACGGGGATTTTTCGTAGCCCTGTATATCATTCAAATTTCGATTCAAAAGCATAATTTGATTTGAAATGAGACGCTTAATCCGACGCAGCAAATTGTTAGATAACAGGATTATTATTTTTGGAGTAATAAGGAAGCATCTTTTACGCAATTCGTTTTTACTTTTTCCATTTCGGTTTGGGATAATATTAATAAAACCTCATTTTTATGAAATTCGCGGTTCAAAAACCACTAAATTTGCTTAAAAAAGTGAAAGTTTTCACAATTTGCAGTATAAAAATAGCAAAATTTCGCAAAAATCGAAAAAAAAAAACGCGAGAAAACAAAAGATAGAAAACCGCATTTGTTTTTTAACACACTTAGAAAGAGTAAAAATTGTCTAAAATCCACTGCAAATACGTATATTTAATTTATCCAAATGTGCGATTATTAGAAGTTGAGAAATATTAAGTAAGAACTTATACTAGAAGAGAACGAGACTTCTATCAAATATCTCGCTCCAATTTCGATATTTTTACAGGATTTTCGTTTTGGATCACGAAAAGAAGGCAAATTTCTTCTAAAAATATAACAAAAAAGGAGACAATTTTTGAATTTGAATGACTTTTAATGTGATTTTCACAATTTTTCACGATTTTTCGAAACTTTTGGGTTTAGCATCTATTTTTTTATTATTATTCATGGAAATTCCCAACTACAATGTTTTTCCTTTTATAGAGAAAATTTGCCCCTTGCGATTTTTTAATATTTAGTGATTTTTATTGAAAATATAGTTATATTGTTTTGAAAGTTATATTTTTCAATTTAGAGTTGTTTTTAGAGTAATAAAAAACGGCAAATTTCTTTAAAAAAAATCGCGGAAAAGCGGTAAATTTCATCGAAAAACCACAAAAACCTGAAAATTTCGTAAAAAGATCGCGAAAAAATGGCAAATTTCATAAAAAAGCGTTAAAATTCATAAAAAGATCGCAAAATACGACGAGTTTCATCAAAAGATCGCGAAAAAGCAGCAAATTTCTTAAAAAAAGCTGCTAATTTCATAAAAAAAAATCGTGAAAAAGTGTGAAATTTTGTCAAAAATCGTGAAAAAACGTCAAATTTCATTCAATAATCATGAACAAACGTCAAACTTCATCAAAAAATCGCGAAAAGCGACAAATTTCTTTAAATGATCGCGAAAAAACGGCCAATTTCATCATAAAATCGCAAAAAGGTGCCAAATTCCTTCAAAAAATCGCTAAAAACGGAAAATTACTCAAAAAGATCGATAAATTTCATTAAAATCGCGAAAGAAATGCGAATTTACTTAGAAAATCGCACAAAAATGGCAAATCTCTTTATTTCGCAAAAAACGGAAAATTACTTCAAAAAATCGCAAAAAAACGGGGAATTTCATCACAAAAAATGGCTAATTTCTTCAAAAAAATCGCAAAAAATGGAAAAATTCTTTAAAAGATCGCGAAAAAAAGGGAATTTCATCAATTCCTTAAAAAATAATAATCCTATTAAATAACAATTTGCTGCGTCGGATTAAGCATCTCATTTCACATCCAAATATATCTTTGAATCGAACTTTGAATGATATACAAGTTGAAAAATCCCCGTAATATCGACGTAATTTATTATTTGATTCTTAATATCTCGACAACTAATAATCCGATCGACTTCGTTCTGGATGCAAAATTTATGTTATTTTATGGCCTTTTTCGTCCATGCCTTGAAATTAAAAAAAATCGAAATTTTTTATGTACTTTTCATGAGAGCGATTTTTTCGAGGGTAGGAAAAAAATAGTTCCGTATAATCGAGGTTGCTGATATTAAATAGGCTTCTTCGACATCTTCCATACTAAATACATACAAAATTTCAAGCCTCCAACTAAATTTGTTCGGGACAAGTGTTATATTTTGTCGTATTTTGCGTTTTTTCTTAAAAAATAGCAATTTTAATATTTATTTAGTCTCGTAGGTGTGAACCAAAAGACAAATTTCACCAAAAGATCGCCAAAAAAGGAAAAATTATCAAAGGATAGCAAAAAACAAGTGTGTAATTTGCAGTCATGGGACTCGAGCGCCATCTGGTGTGTAATTTGCAGTCACGTGACTCGAGTGGCCCCTGGTGTTCAGTCACGTGACACGACCGCCCCCTGGTGTGTATTTTTCAGTCACGTGAGCGCTCCCTGGTGTGCAGTCACGTGACACGAGCACCCCCTGGTGTGTAATTTGCAGTCACGTGAATCGAGCGCCTCCTGGTGTGCAGTCACGTGACACCAGCGCCCCCTGGTGTGCAGTCACGTGACATTAGCTTCCCTGTGTGTAATTTGCAGTCACGTGATTCGAGCGCCCCCTGGTGTGCAGTCACGTGACACGAGGGCCCCCTGGTGTGTAATGCACAATCATGTGACACGAGCGCCCCCTGGTGTGTAATGCGCAATCGTGTGACACGAGCGCCCTATGGTGTGTATTTTTCAGTCACGTGACTCGAGCGCCCCCTGGTGTGTAATGCGCAGTCACGTGACAAGAGCGCTCCCTGGTGTGAATTTTGCAGACATATGACAGGAGCGCCCCTGGTGTGACTCGAGCACGCCCTGGTGTGTAATTTCCTGTCACGTGACAGGAGTTCCCCCTGGTGTGAATTTTGCAGTCACTTTACTTGAGAGCCCCTTCTGGTGTGCAGTCACGTGACACGAGCGACCCCTGGTTTTCAGTCACGTGACACGAGCGCCCCCTGGTGTGTTATGCGTAGTCATGTGACACCAGCGCCCCCTGTTGTGTAATTTGCAGTCACGTGACGCGAGCACCCCCGTCAAGTGACTGCATGATTGCACGCCAGGGGGCGCGCCGGTCACGTGACTGCGTCATTGCCTGTCAGTGGGCGCGGCGGTCACATGACTGCGTCATTGCCCGCCAGGGGGCGCGCCAGTCACGTGTCTGCGCATTACCCACCAGGGGCCGCTCGTGTCACGTGACTACACACAGGGTTGCGCTCGAGTCACGTGACTGCAAAATACACACCAGGGGGCGCTCGAGTCACGTAAGTGATAACTACACACCAGTTGACACTCGTGTCACGTGACTCCACACTAGGGCGCGCTCGATTCACGTGACTGATAAATACGCACCAGGGGGCGCTCGTGTCACGTGACTGCAAAATTCACACCAGGGGGCGCTCCTGTCACGTGACTGCGTATTACACCCCAGGGGGCGCTCATGTCACGTGACTGCACACCAGGGAGCACTCGAGTCACTTGACTGCAAAATACACAATTTACTGACTTACTGACTTACCTACTTACTTACTGATTTACTTACTCACTTACTGACTTACTGACTGACTTACTTACTTACTGACTGACTTACTTACTTACTGACTGACTTACTTACTTACTGAGTGACTTATTTACTTGCTTATTGACTGACTTAATTACTTACTTACTGACTTACATACAGACTGACTTACTGACTGACTGACTGACTTACTTATTTATTTATTTATTTATTTATTTATTTATAAACTTTCAGTACCATTAAAATTAAGAAAATGGTTGGAAAGTGCAGCATAATTGATGCTCATGGTCATGTTTTTTCCTTCCTAAACTTTTATTCCATTTAGTATCAATATTTTTTGTTATTTATGGAGACACTTTCATTTTCTGAACCGGTTTGGAAAGCGAAAGCACCCTCACAAAATATGTACATGTAAAATCACCAAAATTATGTATAATATAGCCTATGTTTACCGGAAACATTGTAGCTTTCCAACGGTGAAAGAATTTTTCAAATCCGTCAAGTAGTTTCGGAGCCTATTCAATTCAAACAAATAATCAAATCTTTCTTCTTTATAATATTATAGATTAAATATTTGAATATTTATCTTACAAATAATATTAAATATTGAACCAAGTACCAAATATTCGGTTGACAGCTGAACCGAGTACCGAATATTCGGCCGACAGATGAACCGAATACCAAATATTCGGCTGACAGCTGAATACCCTTGCTTTATAATTTGCAGTCACGTCTTGAGTGACACAAGCGCCCTTTGCTTTATAATTTGGAGTTAAATCTTGAGGGGGGGGGGGAATTGCTCTTTTTGAGCACTGACAACCCAAAATGTCAAATTCCCCGCCCCCCCGGGGATGGATTGATTCGTTTTATTATCTTTTGTATAACCCCCTTAAATTGTTATAAATACATATTCTATAAAAGAAACACACATAGCACAGACAGACGGACAGAAAAAAAGGATAAGAGCTGTCCCTTATTCGGAGTTTTGATTCTTATTTTTATTAAGTCGTACAGAAGGATATAAAAATAACAAAAGCATTAATTGTTTCGCAAATTTCAATTTTTCACCACAAACTTTTCAAATGTTCACTTAACATAGTCAGCGTTTAATTCTGGGGAAAATTTGCGTTTTTAATGGTCAAGAAGTATAATGTCCTCCCCCCCGGAGAAAAGTGTGTAATATAGCCTAAAATTATGTATAATATAGCCTATGTTCACCGGAAACAGTGTAGCTTCCAATGGTGAAAGAATTTTTCAAATCCGTCAAGTAGTTACGGAGCCTATTCAATTCAAACAAACAATCAAATCTTTCCTCTTTATAATATTAGTATAGATTAAATATTTCAATATTTATCTAAATATTTACAAATAATATTAAAAATTTATCCAATACAAATGAATGGAACTCAAGGATTATGAATATTTAATTAATAATTTTTTAAGTAATAAACGTGATTTTTTAAAGCAAAATCTGCTGTTTTACGTTTTTTTTTCTTTTTGCTCAATTTTTTGTTCTTTTTCGATTTTTTGACGAAATTTCTGTTTTTTCACGATTTTTTGAACCGTTAAATTCTAGATTCGACTGTATAAAAAGTGCCCTTAAAAATTAAAAAAGTGCCCTTTTCAGAACAGTAGCGCCCTGCCCCTTTTTAAACCTGGGGGGAAACTCTCTATACATAACCCTCCTGCAAAAAATTTTTAAATACCTCTCACCGTTTGCAAGTTATTCAATTTTAAAATCCATCACTCGTTTTTGGGACACCCTGTAAATAATTGCTTGCACACCCAGCGGCTTTCCCCCCGCGATCCTTTCCAAATGATCCGACACTCTGTGGGCGTTAACGAGAAGCGGCTCTTTAAACTCGATTTACATTATAAGCATATACTGGTAAAAGAGCCGTTGACTCCTTTATAATAGATTTTTAAGGCACAACTTTTCTGCCGCTATTTATAGTAATTATCCTCTATACTTTTTCCGGTCACTTCTTCCCCTATTTCCTGAACGTCAATTTCTTTGCAATCAATGGGCGGGGCTGGATAGGATACTATGTAGTACGCTTAAAAAGGTTTAAATTGATTGGTATGCTTTTCATAATATTTAAATACACATTTTTTACCCCCTAAATAATTTTCTGATGGTACAACAATTAAGAAACAATGGATAGTACATCAAAGCCACTGCACCCCTTTCCTATGCATGACAACCTAGATTCATTATCTATCATAAGGTATCACTTATTATTCAGTACTTGGGGAGAGGAGAAATAACATTTAAATTCAAACTGATTATAAATTCCACACAGTTAGAAAGATTTGTACATCTCTAACATAAAAGTATTACAAATTTTCTAAAGTTAAATACCAGTATTCAATACATTAACCAGTAAGGTGTAGAATAATTTAAATTGAAATAAATATCTTATCATAAAGAATCACTTGACCCTTTCTGGGCCCAGTCCGGTATATACCCTAATTTTAATTTGCAATATTTGCAAAACGCACCAGAAATATTTTATAATAAAATTTTCTTTTTCACACGTTATTAAATAAATAAATAGTAAAGTTAATTAAAAGCATTGTTGTTTCCAGGTTGATTAATAAAAAAAAAATAAATAAATAAATATTTATAACACCGTTTAGAATAATAATAATAAATAATAATAATAATAATAATACAGTCAAATGAAAACAAACCATAACATTTAATAAATTTTTTTAATTGAAAGTACAAGTCATTTGAGTTTTAAATGGAAGCATTCTTCTTCCATTTACGAGAGTCAGAGCGCGGATTGACGAACTGAATGCATAATTCCTTTTGTTCGTAGAAGTCTGCCTGACACTGAGGTGTCATTTTCGATACAGACGGACAGGAATTTTTAATAAGTACATTTCATTGGCGTAAGAGAAATATGTCTACATTTAAAGATATTCAAGAGAGTTCATTCCTATAAAAATGTGACATTCACGATCGTCCATTATCGGCAATTTAATCTTATAGTTTGGCGATAGTTTTTTGGTCGACGGGATAACCAAGTAGTACCGAAATATTTACGAACAAAATCGAAAAAGTAACAAATATACTATGAAACGAAAAAAAATATTACATAATTTACATATACGCACCTAAAAAAGAAAATAAATAATTGACCGTTTGTAACAAAAAAAAATAAATATAAATTTTCACCATGAATTGTAAATATTAATATCTATAAACATATTGAATTGCATTGAATTGCATCATTTAATAAGAACATTCCACTGAAATTTTATTACCATTTTATTTTCCCTAACAATTATTTTGAATTTATTAAACGGATTTTTTCTTTGGCAAAGATGGAATGACGCCGAATTGGCGCGCGGGAAAAAAAAATAATAATAACACGTATATGAGATCTGTGCCAAATGCGTCCGGACATTGTCACAAAACCGAAAGATTAAAAAAAAAAATCCGTCTGAAGAAATATAGTCTCGAAAACGAAATTCCATACATCGAATTTCTCTATACAATGAATTTTTAGTAGTAACGGTCCGCATGATTACATTAAAAACAATCTCTATACAGCGAAATATCTAAAAATTTTTTCATAAATTGTCTTAAATTATTCAGTTCAATTTTAAAATCAAAACAACAAAATATTACAGATATTTTCGTCAGAAAAATCTTCCCTAGTTAATTTTCATTAAGCTTTCAAATAAATGTCTGTTCTCTTTAAAAAAAAAAAACTTAAATAATTAAGAAATAAAAAGTTGGGTTAATATTTACATTTAAATATTTCATATTTTTTATTCGAAAAATCAAAAATAATATTTGTTCAAATTTCACACATTAAATACGATTTTTGTTATCATTTTCCCAAAACATCCAATATCTCAATCTAGAACGAATTTTTTTATACTGGAACGGCGGATTTCATTATACAGAGACTTGTTATACTGTATTTAGATACAATTATTCTTGAAACAGAACAAAAATTTAAACGGGATTCAGAAAAAAAAAATCTATTCCCGTATTATAACGGAAATTGTCGAAATTTCATTTTATTCGCGCGTCTTAAAAAATAATCACAGAAGATCGCGCACATTTTAAAATTACAAAATATAACAGAACACAAAATATGTAAAAGAAAAAAAAGGTATTTAACACTTACAAAACGCCAACAGAAATCTCTCCATGCATCCTAATTCAAAAGCCCGCCATCTCGGAAAAACATATAAAAATTCACGCTTGCCACAAAAATACTATTGGTTGGTTGCCTGGTTGGTTGGCAGGGACTGAGACGTATGCTACTACCCGTAAGAAAGGCTTTTGTCTGGAAACTCCACAACACACGCACATTTTTCTTTTCCCAATCGGGTTTTGCCATCTTGTAATCCCATTGGTCAGAGCTTTCTGCATCAAAGAGGCTTTCCTTGGCGAGAAGGAATTAACCTTTGCCAAAGAGTAGAAAGAAGTAGAGAATTTAGATAAGATGGACGCGGAAGCATTTTTTTTTCCCAACAGGGTTTTGCCGCCTTGTAATCAGATTGGTCAGAACTTTCTGCATCAAAGAGGCTTTCCTTGGCGGGAAAGAATTAACATTTGCGAAAGAATAGAAAGAAGTAGAGAATTTAGATAAGATGGACGCGGAAGCATATTTTTTTTCCCAATCGGGTTTTGCCATCTTGTAATCCCATTGGTCAGAGCTTTCGGCATCAAAGAGGCTTTCCTTGGCGGGAAGGAATTAACCTTTGCGAAAGAGTAGAAAGAAGTAGAGAATTTAGATAAGATGGACGCGGAAGCATTATTTTTTTTTCCCAACCGGGTTTTGCCGTCTTGTAATCAGATTGGTCAGAACTTTCTGCATCAAAGAGGCCTTTCTTGGCGGGAAGTAGAGAATTTAGCTAAGATGGACGGGGAAAGAAGAGAATAATTTGCATTTCAGTAAACTTTTTTTGGTTTGTTTGTTTAAATTGCGATCAATGGCAAAAGAGTGATTTTTACATAAAAAAGATCTTTTTAGGTGCGTTCGTAATTATGCAAATGCGTAGCACCTATTGTTGTCGTTCAGAACGTCCGTCTGTCTGTACGTCCGCATATAACAACGCAAAAACTACCCATCCGAATCGTTTGAAATTTAAAATATATAATTATTACATAATTTTGTCGAGTCATTTCAAATTTTAGGAAAATCGGATGCATAGATGAATTACAGGGACAATCAAAAGGATTCCGTTACATTACGGTCAATGAGGAAAAAGTTTCAAATGAATTTTAATCGTTTCAAATTTTAAATACATAATTATTACGTAATTTTGTCAAGTTATTTCAAATTTTATCAAAATCGGATGCATAGTTCATATACAGGGGCAATCAAAAGTATTCCGTTACATTACGGTTAATGGGGAAAAATGTTTAAAATGCATTTTAATGGTGTTACATTTATTCGAACGTAATAAAATTGCTATGCATCTATAAAGTACATATTATAATATACATTTTGCATAATCTGTGGTGCAAAGAATATTTGTTATTGATTTCCAGGGCCACACAAATGTATTCCATTGCATAACGGTATAGGGATAACATTGTTTGGTGCGCATTTTAATTGTAATTATTTACAATTTTATGAGATTAATATATAAGAGTGATATTTTTAAAACTTCACTACCGTACGAACGCACCTCTTTTGCTACGCTTCACGTGCAATTTCCGACTTGTTTAATAATTTATGAGAAATATGAGAAAGCAGGAGAAAGGGGGGGGGGGTCATCTGCGTTTCGATTGCATTTTACTGGAGAAGTAGCCGAACTCACTCCACCGCTTATATGGAAAACGGTTACATGGCCGTGAAATGGAGCTTTCTCATTGGATGGAATACAGGTATTATATACAAGCGGTGGAGTGCGTTGGAACAAAATGCAGCAGATTTTTGACAGTATTTAAGAAAACTAAAAAAAAAAAATAGAAATGTCTCAAATTTTTGTATTATAATTTAATATTAATTAATTAGCACTTTCCAACAAAGTTGAAAACTGCTTATGCATTGGGTTAGTCTGTCCGCGGTCTAACTTTCGTAAATATACTCGGATCGCCATGAAATTTTTATACGTTATTGACATTTCCTCTAGCACGAACCTTATTGAAAATGAAGAGTGATTAGTTTTTTTACATGGAGAGTCAAAAGTTAAACCATTACATTACGGCCTATGGGGGAAAAGCGTTTCAAATGAATTTTAAAGATGTTACATCCTGTCAATCCTATTAAAATTTATATCCATTTAGAAAATGCATTAACATATGCATTCTGTAAAAAATGCGGCGAAAAAATATTAATTATTCATTTACAGGGACACGAAAAAGTATTCCATCATAGAAAGGTAAAAGGGGGAATTGTTTGCGGCCATATTTTAATTGTATAAACCATTTCATATATAATAAAATTAGTACGTATAGCTGGGACTTAATATAAATTATACGACATCGTCATGCATAATTGCATTTACAGGGACGCACAAAAGTTTTCAAATAGTGCATTCTTTCCGAAGTATCCGATGATAGCTGTTAGATGAATGAAGTGAATTTTATTTAAGATATGTGCGTACAATAATGTTCCTCTAAATCTATCCATATTATATGGTGTGTACAAATACTGTAATTGATATACAGGGCTAACCAAAAGAGGTTTGTGAATATGAGCTTAAATTACTTAAAGGTAGTTTTTAAATAAATTAAGCATTTTACGCTAAACTTCATTCACTTAAATAAGAAATGTTTGTAGAATATAGGTAAAACGATACATACAGGGCCACTCAAAGAATTGAATACACGGGCGCTTTTGAATAACCGATAGATCAAATACCTGTTCAACAGTTTTGAAATACATATTTGGCTGTATTCAGGAAACTTATTGCCCTAAATGACGATGTTTTGTTAAGGATATCATGGTATTGGTAAGTGCATCAAAATCTACGCTTAACGCATGATTTTTCTTACTTGTGTTATTATTATATTATATACATCATATATATATAGTTATAATTTATTATTTATATTACTTATATTATTTATTTAATATTATCCAATTATTATTTAATATTTAATATTACTCACCACTATATTTAATTAATAAAAGAAAAACGAAAACTTTTAAAATTGAACTGTACCCTCTCAACATACACCTTATTTTAAAGATCTCGGAATTTTATAACTGATTCCGTAAAGAAACTTCAATTTTTTTAGTTCTCAGGGAGTAGGGGGCCCTTAAACTTTATGCCCACTTTTGTTTTTTCTTAATAACTCGGCCCCTAATTGGCCTACAGCTTAACGGTCGAAATGAACAAAAACATCACCATAAAGGCTAACTTTTCCCGCTGCACCTTTTGGGCTACTCAAATTTTAGATATTTCCCATATGGGGGACATGTGCTCCGGGGGGGGGGGCATTTTCGAAAAATTTGAGTAGGGTGTCCATCGATTGCTCTCGGGTCATACATGTCATATTTGATATCTTCACTCCTCCACCCTCCCATTTTCCATTTAACGGCCCCAAAAAGAGTTAAAATCACTAGCTTACTGTAAAAGCTCTATCTCCGGAACAAATTGAGATAGAGACTTGAAATTTTGTATGTGCTTAGTACGGAAGATGTCGAAGAAGTCTATTTAATATCAGTAACCTCGATTATCCGGAACTATTTTTTTCGTACTCTCGAAAAAATCATCCTGATGAAAAATACATAAAAATTTCCGAATTTTTTAATTTGAATGTATGGACGGCCATAAAATAAAAGGCCATAAAATGACATAAATTTTGAATCAAGAACAGAGTCGATCGGATTATTAGTTGTCGATATATTTAGAATCGAAAAATGAATCACGTTGATATTACGGGGATTTTTCGTAGCCCTGTATATCATTCAATTTTCGATTCAAAGATATATTTGAATGTGAAATGAGACGCTTAATTCGACGCAGCAAATTGTTAGTTGATAGGATTATTATTTTTCGAGTTATAAGGATGCATCTTTTACGCAATTATCACCAATTACTTCAAAACTAAAATAATAAGCAACTTTTAAAGCCTAATTTATTAAAACAGTTTCGCTTTCAATCATTTTTTCAAAATTTGGTTGCCACCGACTTTAAACGTAATTTATAACTTTTTCAATTTCAACAATATCTATTTAAACATCATAGTGTAAAATATCTTTAAACTTGTCTCATTATCTCGATTTTGTCCCAACTCATAAATCTAGAATTACAGCGTCCCCTAGCGATTTTTGGCAAAACTAAGTTTTTTGTCATTCTAAAATTTAAAAAAAGAACTAATTCATCATAAAACAGAAACTTAGAGTTGTTTAAAAGAGTCTTTTAATGCTACACTTTTTCCACTAATTTTGGTTGCCACCGCTAAATTGTGAAATTTATAACAATGTCAACTTTTTTAATAAGTAAATAAATAACATAGTGTAAGATATCAATAAACTTGTCATATTTTTCCGATTCTATCTCATTAAAAATCTTTTGGTTAACAGCGCCCCCTAGTAAAAAACAGCAAGTTTCTTCAAAAATTCGCGGAAAAATGTGTCTTTCTCTAGAACCAATTGAGATAGAGTATTGAAATTTTGTATGTACTTATTATTGTAAAGGACAAATAAGCCTATTTAATATCAGTAACCTCGATTATCCGGAACAATTTTTTCGCACTCTCTAAAAAATCGTTCTGATGAGAATTACATAAAAATTTTCGATTTTTTAAATTTCAAAGTATGGACGAAAAAGGCCATAAAATGACATAAATTTTGAATCAAGAAGGAAGTCGATCGGATTATTAGTTGTCGAGATATTTATAATCGAAAAATGAATCCCGTCTATTTTACGGGGATTTTTCGTGTCCCTGTATATCATTCAAATTTCGATTCAAAGATATATTCGAATGCGAAATGAGACGCTTAATCCGACGCAGCAAATTGTTAGTTGATAGGATTATTATTTTTCGAGTTATAAGGATTCGTCTTTTACACAATGCGTTTATAATTTTTCCATTTTGGTGGCAAATTTATTCAAAAAATTAGCGAAAGGGAGGCGTCATAAATCTATAAGAAGTCTATAACAAAATATAAAACAAATCCGGAATAGCGCTTCAAGCGTAACAAATGCGGTGCGTACTTTCTTACAATAAATTTTTTTTAAATACAATTTCGATGATATGGAAAACGTCATAAATCTATAAGAAGTCTATAACAAAATATAAAACAAGTCCAGAATTACGCGTCAAGCGTAGCAAACGTAGTGCGTTTCTTACAATAAAAATATTACGTAAGGTACGTATTTAAGCAAGGCTCGAAATAAATTATGAATATGATATGTGTTGCTAAGGTTTAACAAAATGTTACTTCCAGAAATGTCACAGAATTTGATATTAATTATTTTTTATTAGTTATATTATTATTATACTATGTATAACTGATATATGAGCTCACCACTATTTTTTACTAATAAAAAACTAAAATATTTGATATTTAACTGTAACCCCCCAACATACACCTTGTTTTAAAGATCTCTGAAATTCCTGACCGAAACTGAAGAAATTTTTAAAAAATCTTCATTTTTTGAGGAGTTATGGCCGAAAATCAGACATGCGCGTCTCTGCATGCGCAGAAACTTAAAAAACATGGACTTAAAAAAAACGAGAAATGTCACAGAATTTGACATTAATTATTTTTTATCAGTTATATTATTACTATACTATGTATAACAGATATATGAGCTCACCACTTTTTTTAATAGTAAAAAACTGAAATATTTAATATTTAACTGTAACCCCACAACATACACCTCATTTTAAAGGTCTCTCGCGGTGCGAGTTCTTACAATAAAAATATTACGCAAGGAACGTATTTACGCAAGGTTCGGAAAAAAATTGCCGAATATTCGGTATTCGGTTGGTATTATATCGGTTTTTTCATTTCCGTTATTTAAAATAAATTAAAATGTCACTCAATATAATTTGGCGAAATGGGTCGACGGGATGACAGAGTACTGCCAAAATATTTAATCGTATACCATTATTTAACTTCGTGTTTAAAAAATTTCATCAAAAAATCACAAAAACCTGCAAATTTCACAAAAAATCCCTGAAAAGAAGCAAATTTTGTCAAAAGATCGTGACAAAACGTCAAATTTTATTTTTAAAAAGCTGCTAATTCCATAAAAAAAAATCGCGAAAAAGCGGCAAATTTCAATTACTAGCTTATTGTAAAAGCTCTATCTCCAGAATAAATTGAGATAGAGACTTGAAAATTTGTATGTGCTTAGTGTGGAAGATGTCGAAAAAGTCTATTTAATATCAGCAACCTCGATTATCCGGAACTATTTTTTTCGTACTCTCGAAAAAATCGTCCTGATGAAAAGTACATAAAAATTTCCGAATTTTTTAATTTCAATGTATGGACGAAAAAGGCCATAAAGTGACATAAATTTTGAATTAAGAACGGAGTCGATCGGATTATTAGTTGTCGAGATATTTAGAATCCAAAAATGAATCACGTCGATAATACGGGGATTTTTCTCAACGCTGTATATCATTCAAATTTCGATTGAAAAGCATAATTTGATTTGAAATGAGACGCTTAATCCGACGCAGCAAATTGTTAGTTAACAGGATTATTATTTTTGGAGTAATAAGGAAGCATTTTTACGCAATTCGTTTTTACTTTTTCCATTTCGGTTTGGGATAATATTAATAAAACCTCATTTTTATGAAATTCGCGGTTCAAAAACCACTAAATTTGCTTAAAAAAGTGAAAGTTTTCACAATTTGCAGTATAAAAATAGCAAAATTTCGCAAAAATCGAAAAAAAAAAAACCCGCGAGAAAACAAAAGATAGAAAACCGCATTTGTTTTTTAACACACTTAGAAAGAGTAAAAATTGTCTAAAATCCACTGCAAATACGTATATTTAATTTATCCAAATGTGCGATTATTAGAAGTTGAGAAATATTAAGTCAGAACTTATACTAGAAGAGAACGACACTTCTATCGAATATCTCGCTCCAATTTCGATATTTTTACAGGATTTTCGTTTTGGATCACGAAAAGAAGGCAAATTTCTTCTAAAAAATATAACAAAAAAAGAGACAATTTTTGAATTTGAATGACTTTTAATGTGATTTTCACAATTTTTCACGATTTTTCGAGACTTTTGGGTTTAGCATCTATTTTTTTATTATTATTCATGGAAATTCCCAACTACAATGTTTTTCCTATTATAGAGAAAATTTGCCCCCTGCGATTTTTTAATATTTAGTGATTTTTATTGAAAATATAAAGTTATATTGTTTTTAAAGTTATATTTTTCAGTTTAGAGTCGTTTTTAGGGTAATAAAAAACGGCAAATTTCTTTAAAAAAATCGCGGAAAAGCAGCAAATTTCATCAAAAAACCACAAAAACCTGCAAATTTCGTAAAAAGATCGCGAAAAAATGGCAAATTTCATAAAAAAGCGTTAAATTTCATAAAAAGATCGCAAAATACGACGAATTTCATCAAAAGATCGGGAAAAAACAGCAAATTTCATCAAAAAAGCTGCTAATTTCATTAAAAAAAAATCGCGAAAAAGTGTCAAATCTTGTCAAAAGAACGAGAAAAAACGTCAAATTTCATTCAATAATCGTGAACAAAAGTCAAATTTCATCAAAAAATCGCGAAAAGCGACAAATTTCTTAAAAGATCGAGAAAAAACGGCCAATTTCATCAGAAAATCGCAAAAAAGTGCCAAATTCCTTCAAAAAATCGCTAAAAACGGAAAATTACTTAAAAAGATCGATAAATTTCATGAAAATCGCGAAAGAAATGCGAATTTACTCAGAAAATCGCACAAAAATGGCAAATCTCTTTATTTCGCAAAAAACGGAAAATTACTTCAAAAAATCGCAAAAAAACGGGGAATTTCATCACAAAAAATGGCTAATTTCTTCAAAAAAATCGCAAAAAATGGAAAATTTCTTTAAAAGATCGCGAAAAAGCGGCAAATTTCTCAAAAAATACCAAAAAACGGAAAATTTCTTCAAAGGGTAACGAAAAAACGGCAGTTTGCGTCACAAAATCGCGAAAAAATGCGAATTTCATCAAAAGAACGCGAAAAAGAGCAAAATTCATAAAAAGATTGCGAAAAAGCGCAAATTTCATAAATAAGCGCAAATTTCATCCAAAAAGCAGTTAATTACATCACAAAATCGCAAAAATGGCAAATTTCTTTAAAAAATCGCAAAAAAGGGAAAATTTCATTATATTAAGTGAACGCACCTCATCTGCTACGCTTGACTGCACATTTTCTTTAAAAATAGCAATTTTAATATTTATTTAGTCTCGTAGGCGTGTTTAATGGACGGGACTTATTTCAATTTTCAAAACTTTGTTATATTAAATCACATTTACTACGCGTTTTCATAAAAAATAATAATCCTATTAAATAACAATTTGCTGCGTCGGATTAAGCATCTCATTTCACATCCAAATATATCTTTGAATCGAACTTTGAATGATATACAAGTTGAAAAATTCCCGTAATATCGACGTAATTTATTATTCGATTCTTAATATCTCGACAACTAATAATCCGATCGACTTCGTTCTTGATGCAAAATTTATGTTATTTTATGGCCTTTTTCGCCCATGCCTTGAAATTAAAAAAATCGAAATTTTTTATGTACTTTTCATGAGAACGATTTTTTCGAGGGTAGGAAAAAAATAGTTCCGGATAATCGAGGTTGCTGATATTAAATAGGCTTCTTCGACATCTTGCATACTAAATACATACAAAATTTCAAGTCTCCATCTAAATTTGTTCGGGACAAGTTTGATATTTTGTCGTATTTTGCATTTTTTCTTAAAAAATAGCAATTTTAATATTTATTTAGTCTCGTAGGTGTGTACCAAAAGACCAATTTCACAAAAAGATCGCCAAAAAAGGAAAATTATCAAAGGATAGCAAAAAACAAGTGTGTAATTTGCAGTCACGGTACTCGAGCACATCTGGTGTGTAATTTGCAGTCACGTGACTCGAGCGGCCCCTGGTGTTCAGTCACGTGCCACGAGCGCCCCCTCGTGTGCAGTCACGTAACTCGAGTGCCCCCTGGTGTGCAGTCACGTCATACGAGCGCCCCCTGGTCTGTAATGCGCAGTCAAGTGATAGGAGCGCCCCCTGGTGTTCAGTCACGTGACACGAGCACCGCTGGTGTGTAATGCGCAGTCACGTGACACCAGCGCCCCCTGGTGTGCAGTCACGTGACACCAGCACCCCCTGGTGTGTAATTTGCAGTCACGTGATTCGAGCGCCCCCTGGTGTGCAGTCACGTGACACGAGCGCCCCCTGGTGTGCAGTCACGTGACACGAGCGCCCCCTGGTGTGTAATGCGCAATCATGTGACACGAGCGCCTCCTGGTGTGTAATGCGCAATCGTGTGACACGAGCGCCCCATGGTGTGTATTTTTCAGTCACGTGACTCGAGCGCCCCCTGGTGTGTAATGCGCAGTCACGTGAGAAGAGCGCCCCCTGGTGTGAGTTTTGCAGACATGTGACAGGAGCGCCCCCGGTGTGAATTTTGCCGTCACGTGACTCGAGCACCCCCTGGTGTGTAATTTGCTGTCACGTAACAGGAGTGCCCCCTGATGTGAATTTTGCAGTCACTTTACTCGAGCGCCCCTTCTGGTGTGCAGTCACGTGACACGAGCGCCCCCTGGTGTGTAATGCGCAGTCATGTGATACCAGCGCCCCCTGTTGTGTAATTTTCAGTCACGTGACTGCGTCATTGCCTGCCAGGGGGCGCGGCGGTCACATGACTGCGTCATTGCCCGCCAGGGGCGCGCCAGTCACGTGACTACGTGATTACCCGTCAAGGGGCCCGCCTGTCAGGTGACTGCGTGATTGCCCGCCAGGGAAGCGCCGGTCACGTGACTGCATAATAGCCCGGCATGGGGCACGGCGGTCACGTGACTGCAAAATACACGGCGCTCGTGTCACGTGACTGCCCATTACACACCAGGGGGCGCTAGTGTCAGGTGACTGCCCACTAGGGGGTGCTCCTGTCACGTGACTGCAAAATTCACACGAAGGGGCGCTCCTGTCACATGTCTGCGCATTACCCACCAGGGGCCGCTCGGGTCACGTGACTACACACAAGGGGGCACTCGTGTCACGTGACTGCACAACAGGGGCTGTCGAGTCACGTGACTGCAAATTACACACCAGAGGGCGCTCGTGTCACATTACTACACAAAGGGTTGCGCTCGAGTCACGTGACTGCAAAATACACAACAGGGGGCGCTCGAGTCACGTGACTGCAAATTACACACCAGGGGGCGCTCGTGTCACGTGACTGCACACAGGGTTGTGCTCGAGTCACGTTGTAACGTTACATGCATGCTGAGTGTCATTTGTAACGTTTGGTTGGTCGTGGTGGGAGTTAAATGCAGACATACTCAGTACTTAAGATAAAACAACAAAGTTTATTAAAATGATGAGGGCTGAAGGGAAGTGGAGCAAGTCTTAATTTTACACAACTGAGAATACTATGAAAAGGCTAAACACATACTCACAAGCTTCGGCCTAGCTCAATCGTGGCACCTTCCAATACTTCTCCCTATCTCTTGGCTGAGCTGCTAGATAAAGCTTAATTAGACAGCCCGTGGCTGTATGTATATCTTTATTCACAAATAATCAAAATGAAACTACTACTAAGTTTCTTACCCCGGCCAACTCTCAAGTCTACTATCAAAACTCCTTTACACTTCACTGGAGGCTCGCTGCTACTTTTCAATTTGCTAGCACTTCGCTGAACAATAATTCACTTCGATATCTAATGCCAGAGACCCTCGCTCGCTGGCTACCGCCACAGATGCTCTCTCGCTGGCTAATGCCAGAGACACTCGCTCGCTGGCTACCGCCACAGATGCTCTCTCGCTGGCTAATCCCAGAGACACTCCCCATTCACTCAAACCCAAGCTTTTATATGCTGCAAACTGAGATACTTCACATTAACATATTACTAATAACCGCGAGCTAACTGCAGAACCCGAAAGAGCACACACACTCTAGAAAGTTAAAGTAAAAGAGAGGATAGATGTCGCTTTTACGCTTACACTTGTTAAATTATTGACGTCACGATCTCAGAAATACTAGAGTGCCTTTATGCAAAGGTCACTCCCTCACAACCCCCCCCCCTCGGATTTCGCAGAGAAAAAGGACTGGGCCAAATGCATGCCCAGGACTTTTTCTTGTTATAAATTTCGAACCGTAAAAAACACAGTGATGGGTGAAATTTAGAACCAAACATAACTTTCAAAATATTAACTTTAACCCATCACAACCAAAAAACCTCAGTTTGCCTCAAAAATTCACATATTCAATCCAATCATTCTTCTATCTTACAAATAGCCTCCGTAAAACTTCCAAAAACTCGTAAAACTTTCAAAACAAATTACTTCTTCTTTCAAAACAGCCCACTCCACTGGGAGTGCTAAAATTTCTCAAAACACTAAACTTCCGCAATTTTCCTCAATATTGCAATACAACTATAATTTTACCAAAAAATCTCTCCATAACTTTCCTAATACTAAAATTCGCACCAAGTCCAAAAAACCCAATGCGCAAAAATTTTCCTCATCCAAATTCTGAACTCATCTAAAATTAAATTTACTTCATACTAAAATAACCCTGCTACTACGTAATACCTACACTGTTAAAAATCTGCTGCATTCTGCTGCAACGCCCTCCACCACTTGTATATAATATCTCTATTAAAACCAATGAGAAAGCGCCATTTCACGGCCAAGTAACCGTTTTCTATACAAGCAGGGGAGTGCGTTGCAGCAAAATGCAGCAGATTTTTAACAGTGTACATACCCATTAGCCAATGAACTAACTCCCAAAATTCTTCAGAACTTAACTCCACTTTAACAATAATCGGGGCACATACGTACAGCGTCACATCGCTGTGCTTATGCAACAATCAAAAAAAAAAAAAAAAATCAAAAATTTACAAAATGACGTCATCATGCTCTTCATCTGTATTAACTAAAAGAAAAATAGCAGAATCAATACATAACACAGGTTAACTTCCCTGCAAGAAAATCACATTAACATTTAATTTTAATACAATACAATTTCAAATTCAAACGCAGCTTAAAAATTCGCAACTTGCGGAAACCATTCCCAACTAAACTACAAACGTAACACATAAAACACGAACGGTAAGAAGAAAGTTAATTCATTAAATGTTAGTATAAGAGATAGAAACGCGTGTCAAGGACTTCTTGACCGCAAAACACGTGCGTGCCTGAACCGCGGCGCGTGTACAAAATAACCCAAATTACTATCTGTACTTTCTGAAAATTTAAACATACATTAACATACATTTTATAACACATGAACAATATAACAATATAGTAACATTTTTAACAAATAACACAACAATTTAACAATAGATCCAGAATTTTTAAAAGCAGTTAAGACCAAAATCTCAAACATACATAAAACTAACAATTTTGCAAACAAATTTTGAACACAATTAAGCACTAATCGTGAGTCCGTCAAAAAATTCCAAAAATGGCCAAAAGTACCAAACAGTCTTTCTGCTTTCTATTCTTTCACATTGCTACCACATATATGCACTCTAATAGAAATTTAATAAAGAACATTATCACCCAATCATAGAGATGATTCGCTGCTGCCAGGCTTCATACTACAGGATGGCTTTCTCCTCTTGTCCCAGAAACCTTGTACGAAGGATCTTTCGTCATCGGAACTGTACGGTGACGCCACAGTTGACTGTCGTGCCTGCAGCCTGGTTCTGAATGGATGCCGTGGGATAGTTGTAGGTTCCGCTCGACGACCCTGCTCTGGCCGGTTCTCTGGGGTCACTCCATGGCGAGATTCACACTGTTGATGCCGGTAATCTGAGCGTTGTCTCCTCTTTCTAGATGCACCCGAAGTTACTGAAGATCCTAGACCACGTTTCTTTCCGGACCTATGCTGTTTCTTATTGGGCAAAAATTCCGAGTTTAAAGCCCTTTTAACAGTTTGGCGAGTGTCCATCTGAAATCTTTTCCGGGGATTAAGTACCGAAGATGGTGAACTATTAGATAATTTGTGTTTCTGAGGTTGCTGTCTAATAAGTGGAGGAACGGGACAGTTTATAATCTTTTTCCTTTTATGGCACACAGAATCTGATGTATTTGACACAGCTCTCTTATTTTTATTATCATACTGTGCTCTCGGATTGATAGGCTTTCTACTTTCAACAACAGTTTTTGGAGCTGTTTGACCAAATTTTCTTCTTGAATATTGACGAAAAGAATTAGATGAAGAAGTGCTGGACTCGGGACACTCATTGGATCGGGAATTTCGCGAAACACCACTCGACACATGAGAACCTTCACTACCATTTTCTCTAAACTTATAAACTCTAACCTGATCCAAATTAACCGTCATTCTTTCACCATTGACATCAACAACCAAATTATTATTTCGAACTTCTAAAACCTCGAACGGACCTACAAACTTCGGACCAAACTTAGCTACTCTCTTTTGACGACTTGAATTTAACCAATGCTTTTCTACTAACACAAAATCTCCAACTTTCACTTCTAACTCCCTCCTACGCATATTATAATACTGAGCCTGCTTTCGTTGCGCTTTTCCCATCTGAACTTGAGCTTCCTTAACCAACCTCTCAATATCCTGACACATGTACTGACTTTCCGCATCTGACACCATAACTAGCCTTTGGAATGGAGTACAGTCGACTGCACAATGTTTCGAGCACCGGACCCTCGGCGATTCCGAACCAGACGCGGCTCTCCTCAAAGAGTGGAGTGGCCCCGTTGCGGAACGAAACCTTTGCACGAGGGGGGTGGTGGTGGTCGAGAGTATGGTTTCAAAAGACGCTTGGCTCCCAAGGGGTTGTGTAAAAAAGGCGTACAAACACTGTGTTTCAAAAAAAGGTCTGCCTGACTAGGTGTTGTGTAAAAAAAGGCGTACTGTCAACAGACGCCTGGCTCGCAATGTGTTTGTTTAAAAAAGACGCCTGAGTTGGAGACTCCCAAGGCGTACTGTCAACAGACGCCTGGCTCGCAATGTGTTTGTTTAAAAAAGACGCCTGAGTTGGAGACTCCCAAGGCGTACTGTCAACAGACGCCTGGCTCGCAATGTGTTTGTTTAAAAAAGACGCCTGAGTTGGAGACTCCCAAGGCGTACTGTCAACAGACGCCTGGCTCGCAATGTGTTTGTTTAACCCTTTCAGGGGCAAGGTATTTCTGCTCCGAAAATGTTCAAATAATTGATTCACACCACAATTTAAGAACAGATTTATTTGAAAATAATCAAGAGCTGTTTTTCACGAATATTATAAAATCCAAATTGTACTAAAATTATACTGGTGCCAGTTCGAAATTGGAACAGTAATATGTGTTTGCACACTGCAAACACCGCCCCTGAAAGGGTTAAAAAAGACGCCTGAGTTGGAGACTCCCAAGGTGTTGGTTTAAACCAGACGCCTGGCTCCCAAGGTGTTGGTTTAAACCAGACGCCATGCTCCCAAGGTGTTGCTTTAAAACAGACGCCTGGTTCCCAAGCTAGACGCCTGGGTCCGGGCTAGGGTCCCTCGGGAGACATGCATCTAAAATCGTCGCACCGGTTATTTTCTGTGCGATCCGAGTCGCACGCTCCACGTTTCGGGCCACAGAAGGGTGGGACGGAAAAAAACCGTAGGTCGCACCGTGGCGGGCCTCCGTGTCACGAGAGCGGGCATGGAGGCTCTTTGTAGAAAGCGTGTGACTAGGTTGGAAAACGAAAAACGGGGCGAGAGTCGAAATAAGTTTTCATCCAACCCTGGAGAACGAAATCTTGAGTTTTTATGATGTAGATATTTAAAGATGATTATTAGATGAGTCATTGAATCAAATGAGTTATAAAAAAAAAAAAAAAAAAAAAAAAAAAAAAAAAAAAAAAAAAAAAATTTTTTTTTGAGATGAGTCTTTTTTTTTTTTTTTTTTTTTTTTTTTTTTTTTTTTTTTTTTTTTTTTTTTTTGAGATGAGTCATAATATTTTTTAATGACTCACCTAATTATATTAAAAAAAAAAAAAAAAAAAAAAAAAAAAAAAAAAAAAATTTAATGACACCTAATTATAAAAAAAAAAAAAAAAAAAAAAAAAAAAAAAAAAAAAAAAAAAATTATGACTCATCTCGAAAAAAAAAAAAAAAAAAAAAAAAAAAAAAAAAAAAAAATATGACTCATCTCGAAAAAAAAAAAAAAAAAAAAAAAAAAAAAAAAAAAATTATGACTCATCTCGAAAAAAAAAAAAAAAAAAAAAAAAAAAAATTATGACTCATCTCGAAAAAAAAAAAAAAAAAAAAAAAAAAAAAAAAAAAATTATGACTCATCTTAAAAAAAAAAAAAAAAAAAAAAAAAAAAAAAAAAAAAAAAAAAAAATTGGTGGCTCATTCATGGAATCTTATTTCTATTTTTGTTTTTGGAAATGTGTTGTGTTGTGTTTTAGAGTGTTTCTTGTGGAAACGTGTGTGTTTTAGAGTGTTTCTTGTGGAAACGTGTGTGTTTTAGAGTGTTTCTTGTGGAAACGTGTGTGGTTTGGAGTGTGTTTCTTGTGGAAACGTGTGTGGTTTGGAGTGTGTTTCTTGTGGAAACGTGTGTGGTTTGGAGTGTGTTTCTTGTGGAAACGTGTGTGGATTGGAGAGTGTTTCTTGTCAAAATGTGTGTGGGTTGGAGTGTGTTTCTTGTCAAAATGTGTGTGGGTTGGAGTGTGTTTCTTGTCAAAATGTGTGTGGGTTGGAGTGTGTTTCTTGTCAAAATGTGTGTGGGTTGGAGTGTGTTTCTTGTCAAAATGTGTGTGGGTTGGAGTGTGTTTCTTGTGGAAACGTGTGTGGTTTGGAGTGTGTTTCTTGTGGAAACGTGTGTGGATTGGAGAGTGTTTCTTGTCAAAATGTGTGTGGGTTGGAGTGTGTTTCTTGTCAAAATGTGTGTGGGTTGGAGTGTGTTTCTTGTCAAAATGTGTGTGGGTTGGAGTGTGTTTCTTGTCAAAATGTGTGTGGGTTGGAGTGTGTTTCTTGTCAAAATGTGTGTGGGTTGGAGTGTGTTTCTTGTCAAAATGTGTGTGGGTTGGAGTGTGTTTCTTGTCAAAATGTGTGTGGGTTGGAGTGTGTTTCTTGTCAAAATGTGTGTGGGTTGGAGTGTGTTTCTTGTCAAAATGTGTGTGTGTGTGTGGGAGAGTGTTTCTTGTCAAAATTGGTGTGGGTTGGAGAGTATAAAAAGAACTTCACAAATTTTATAACAAGATTCCATCCTCCATGGTTGGATGAAATCTTATTTGTGAAGTTGTATTTGTGGAAATGAGTTTGAAAAAAAAAAAAAAAAAAAAAAAAAAAAAAAAAAATGTTTGTGTTGTTTGTGTTGTTTGTGTTGTTTGTGTTGTTTATGTTGTTTGTGTTGTTTGTGTTGTTTGTGTTGTTTGTGTTGTTTATGTTGTTTATGTTGTTTATGTTGTTTATGTTGTTTGTGTTGTTTATGTTGTTTGTGTTGTTTATGTTGTTTGTGTTGTTTGTGTTGTTTGTGTTGTTTATGTTGTTTGTGTTGTTTGTGTTGTTTATGTTGTTTGTGTTGTTTATGTTGTTTGTGTTGTTTGTGTTGTTTGTGTTGTTTATGTTGTTTGTGTTGTTTGTGTTGTTTATGTTGTTTGTGTTGTTTGTGTTGTTTATGTTGTTTGTGTTGTTTGTGTTGTTTATGTTGTTTGTGTTGTTTATGTTGTTTGTGTTGTTTGTGTTGTTTATGTTGTTTATGTTGTTTGCGTTGTTTGCGTTGTTTATGTTGTTTGCGTTGTTTGCGTTGTTTATGTTGTTTGCGTTGTTTATGTTGTTTGTTGTTTGTGTTGTTTATGTTGTTTGTTGTTTGTGTTGTTTATCTTGTTTGTTGTTTGTGTTGTTTGTGTTTGTGGAAATGTGAAATATTATAACAAGATTCCATGGTTGGATGAAACTTTATTTCTAAATTTGTATTTGTAGAAATGTGAAATATAACAAGATTCCATGGTTGGATGAAATTTTATTTCTAAATTTGTATTTGTGGAAATGTGAAATATTATAACAAGATTCCATGGTTGGATGAAATCTTATTTGTAAATTTGTATTTGTGGAAATGGATTGGAGTCGAGTGTCTGTAAAAATGGGTTCAAATTAGGGTAAAAAAAAAAAAAAAAAAAAAAAAAAAAAATGTTTGTGTTGTTTGTGTTGTTTGTGTACAATTTTATTTGTGTATCCAATGTGTGCTAAAGCCCATCTGTGGTGGGACTTTGAAAGGGAACCTAACCCGCATTCACGCTCGAGGAGAGTTTCCGTTTTTGCCGGAAGCTCCCTTCGAGTTCGAAGGGAAACCACAGAAAACCTTCGAAGGCTAGGCCGACGGTCTGACCGTCTACCCGACTCCGTCTCGGGTGAAACTGGTTTCCTGTAAAAGAAAACGCCCTGTAAAAGAAAACGCGAAGACACGCGAAACTTGGTACTTGAGTCTTGTTTCCTGTAAAAGAAAACGCCCTGTAAAAGAAAACGCGAAGACACGCGAAACTTGGTACTTGAGTCTTGTTTCCTGTAAAAGAAAACGCCCTGTAAAAGAAAACGCGAAGACACGCGAAACTTGGTACTTGAGTCTTGTTTCCTGTAAAAGAAAACGCCCTGTAAAAGAAAACGCGAAGACACGCAAAAGATCGAAGCGCATCTTGTAAAGAAAAACGCGAAACTTGGTACTTGAGTCTTGTTTCCTGTAAAAGAAAACGCCCTGTAAGAGAAAACGCCCTGTAAGAGAAAACGCCTTGTAAGATCGAAGCGCGTCTTGTAAAGAAAAACGCGAAGACACGTGAAAACTTGGTACTTGAGTCTTGTTTCCTGTAAAGGAAAACGCCCTGAAAAAGAATACGCGTTTTCTTGTTCATTGTAAAATCGACGAACTATCGATGCAATAATATCAAAAATATCAAATATTTATCAAGCATTTATCAAAAATATCAAGTATTTATCAAAAATATCAAGTATTTATCAAAAATATCAAATATTTATCAAGTATTTATCAAAAATTTATCAAGTATTTATCAAAAATTTATCAAAAATTTATCAAAAATTTATCAAAAATTTATCAAGTATTTATCAAAAATTTATCAAGTATTTATCAAAAATTTATCAAATACATTTATCAAATACATTTATCAAATACATTTATCAAATACATTTATCAAATACATTTATCAAATACCAATTTCTTAAAAAATGAAAAAACGTACCTTTCATAGTAACCTTTCATTTTTACATTTTCTATGAAAACTTGACTTTAAAAACATGACCTTCTTCAAAACAAACTTCCCCACAGGATTTTTTCACTTTTTAAAACACCCTTATAAGGATGTTCTATCAAACACTTTTTAAAACACTTTATAAAACAAAACCTTTATAAAACATGACCTTCTTCAAAACAAACTTCCCCACAGGATTTTTTCACTTTTTAAAACACCCTTATAAAGATGTTCTATCAAACACTTTTTAAAACACTTTATAAAACAAAACCTTTATAAAACTTGACCTTCTTCAAAACAAACTTCCCCACAGGATTTTTTCACTTTTTAAAACACCCTTATTATATTATAAGGATGTTCTATCAAACACTTTTTAAAACACTTTATAAAACAAAACCTTTTTAAAACATAACCTTTTCATACACTTTTTACCTTTTTAAAACACTTTATACACCATTACCTTTCCCCACCACTTTATAAAACAAAACCTTTTTAAAACATAACCTTTTTAAAACATGACCTTTTCATACACTTTTTACCTTTTTAAAACACTTTATACACCATGACCACCTTTTTAAAACCAAACCTGTGGCCACCTCTCATGCATCCATCTCTCTGTGTGAAAAAAGAAAAGCACCCACCTTTGTAAGCCAGGGAAATGGGCCGGCAAGCCGCCGAAGCGGCTCAAACCGGTCATCATCATCATCATAATAATAATAATAATAAAAAAGAGTACCACCTTGGACATTTCTGTCTCACGCCCCCTAGACAAACCGTTCCTTCTTTCTTGTCGGAATCTCCTTCGCTAGACCACGCTTCCTGTTCGCTTCCCCCTTGTCCACCTTCCAGTCTTCCAGAGTGCCGCCAGAGCTTTCATCCCCCGAGGACCGAATTCGACCCTCAGATATCCGAATTCGGGTCAAGCGACTCTTTACCACGGTGGTTCTACGCGTACCTAAAAGGCCTTGCGCCCCCGTAAGGGGATGGGCAACACAGGCGCTCCCTCCATCGCGTTGTGACCACCCTTTCCCACCGTGGCATCTCCCAACCCCGGAGGCACCTGGACCGCAGTGCACAGAGGCCTCCGGTCCTGAGAGACTTCTTCTACTGCGCGCCCACGGCACACGGGGTGCCCCAGGCGCCTTCCAGCCGGTTGCCTCTCATCGAGGCCCCAGACCTACAGGCTCAAGCAATGGCCATGCCGGCACAGAGCGTCAATTGACGAGGTTCGTTCCCTTACGGTGCGAGACACGGTCAGGTAATCTCTTTGTACCAGGAATTCGAATCCCGAACTCCCCATGCACGTACCGGGTCGCCCTGCAAGGGGCGCCGTTTTCGGAGGAACCTCTAGACCCCGCCAAGAGACAACCGGCCAACAGTAGCCCTTCGGACACCTTGTCGAGCTCCTTTGAACACCCGGAAGGGATTGGAAGGTTTGAAGGGTTCACTACTGGAGAAGAGCGGCTAAAGTACAGACGATCCCTGCTGGAGAAGGGGGAGCAGGGTGGCTCCCATCACTCTGACCCTGGCGCCGCACTGGGAAAAGAAGTGGCTACCGGGGCCACGGTAGCCCTCGAGGAGAATCCTGCGAGCGGCCCCTACATACTGCATGGGAGCGGCGGTCCTCCGCACTCTCTCTTCCATCCGACCTTACGGAGGGCCAGGAATCTTAGGGCCGTGCATGCGAACCCCCTGCCTATACTAACCGACAGCGAGTATCGCGGTCCATGCTTGCAACTGACCCACAGCAGAGGATCGGAGAGGAGGATTGGAGTGACCCCATGTCCCCGGTATGCGGCCATCCGGCGAGTTCGGGGTGTAGTATCTGTATCCGCCTCCTCGCCCAGCGGGAGAGGGTAGGATCTGAGCAGCCCCCTGTCTCTCCCCTTCTGTCTAGAAGAGGTGCCACAGAAACGTCGCCATCTGAAAAGAAGAAGAAAAAGGACATGAGTGGAGCAAAAAGAAAATGGACACTCTTTTCATAGTCAAGTTTCAATTTCAAAGAACATGGCAAAATTTTAAAACTCTTATCCTCTAATGAAATACACTTTAGAAGAAAATGGATTAAAAACTTAAATTTTCAAAGTGTTGGATACATTCTCTTTAACAGAAACTTTTTTAACAAAGTCGCAAAATAAAAACAATCTTTTTATATTCAAGTTTAAATTGTCAACATGGTCGCATAGCCCAATTTTCAAACTCTTATCCTCTCATGAAATACATTTAAGAAGAAAATGGATTAAAAACTTAAATTTTCAAAGTGTTGGATACATTCTCTTTAACAGAAGACGGCGAAATTTTCAAACTCTTATTCACTCATTTCAGAATTGTTTCAAAACACCCTCTCAAAAAATCAATCTTTTTAACAAAGTCAAAATATAAAAACAATCTTTTTATATTCAAGTTTAACTTTTAAAAGTGTTGGATACATTCTCTTTAACCCGGCGAAATTTTTAAACTCTTATTCACAAACTCAATACATTTCAGAATTGTTTCAAAACACCCTCTCAAAAAATCAATCTTTTTAACAAAGTAACTTTTATCGCATAATAATACAAAATAAAACACTCACAGGCAGAATAATCCAAAGGCACAAGCATCGAGAAAGACGAAAGCCAAGTGAACGAGCTAGTGAATTAACGGCCTTTTATACACCCGTTTGACCCAATTAATTTTTTTTTTTTTTTTTTTTTTTTTTTTTTTTTTTTTGTGACCTCAATAATTTTTTTTTTTTTTTTTTTTTTTTTTTTTTTTTTTTTTTTTTTTGTGACCTCAATAATTTTTTTTTTTTTTTTTTTTTTTTTTTTTTTTTTTTTCAAGGTGTTGGATACATTCTTTTTAACAGAACATAGCGAAACTTTTAAAGAATGAATCTTTTTAACAAAGTAACACATTAAAAACTTAAATTTTCAAAGTGTTGGATACATTCTCGCATAGCCAAATTTTCAAACTCTTATTCTCTAATGAAATACACTTTAGAAGAAAATGGATTAAAAACTTAAATTTTCAAAGTGTTGGATACATTCTCTTTAACAGAACATAACGACATTTTCAAACTCTTATGCCCTCATTTCAGAAGAAACCGTCTCAAAAAATCAAACTTTTTAACAAAATCACAAAATAAAAACAATCTTTTTATATTCAAGTTTAAATTTTCAAAGTGTTGGACGCAGCAAAATTTTCAAACTCTTATGCTCTCATTTCAGAAGAAACCATCTCAAAAAATCAAACTTTTTAACAAAGTCGCAAAATAAAAACAATCTTTTTATATTCAAGTTTAAATTTTCAAAGTGTTGGATAACAGAACGCAGCAAAATTTTCAAACTCTTATGCTCTCATTTCAGAAGAAACCATCTCAAAAAATCAAACTTTTTAACAAAGTCGCAAAATAAAAACAATCTTTTTATATTCAAGTTTAAATTTTCAAAGTGTTGGATAACAGAACGCAGCAAAATTTTCAAACTCTTATGCTCTCATTTCAGAAGAAACCATCTCAAAAAATCAAACTTTTTAACAAAGTCACAAAATAAAAACAATCTTTTTATATTCAAGTTTAAATTTTCAAAGTGTTGGATAACAGAACTAAGCAAAATTTTCCAACTCTTATACTTTCATTTCAGAAGAAAATTGGTTAAAATACTATCTCAAAAAATCAAACTTTTTAACACAGTCACAAAATAAAAACAATCTTTTTATATTCAAGTTTAAATTTTCAAAGTGTTGGATAACAGAACGCAGCAAAATTTTCAAACTCTTATTCCCTCATTTCAGAAGAAAATTGTTTAAAATACCATCTCAAAAAATCAAAGTTCCAAAATAAAATAATACGAAGTAAAATACTCACAGAAATCCACAGGCACAGAAATCCACAGGCACAGAAATCCACAGGCAAAGAAATCCACAGGCAAAGAAATCCACAGGCAGAGTAATCCACGGGCAGAGTAATCCACAGGCAGAGTAATCCACAGGCAGAGTAATCCAAAGAGCAGGCACAAGCATCGAGGTAGACGAAAGCCAAGTGAAAGAGCTAGCGAATGCACGGCCTTTTATACACCAGTTTGACCTCAATAATTTTTTTTTTTTTTTTTTTTTTTTTTTTTTTTTTTTTTTCAAGGTCGCAGAGGGTTATGCAATAGGATATAGGCTTCGTATACCTTACAAAGCAAAAAAAAAAAAAAAAAAAAAAAAAAAAAAAAAAAAAAAAAAAATTTTTTTTTTTTTTTTTTTTTTTTATTTTTTTTTTTTTTTTTTCAAGGTTGCAGAGGGTTGTGCAATAGGATATAGGCTTCGTATACCTTACAATGCATTAAAAAAAAAAAAAAAAAAAAAAAAAAAAAAATTTTTTTTTTTTTTTTTTTTTTTTTTTTTTTTTTTTCAAGGTTGCAGAGGGTTGTGCAATAGGATATAGGCTTCGTATACCTTACAATGCATTAAAAAAAAAAAAAAAAAAAAAAATTGTAATTTAAGAAATTACAATAACCATTTGGAAAAAATATTTTTTTTTTTTTTTTTTTTTTTTTAAATAATTAAATAAGTTTTTTTTTTTTTTTTTTTTTTTTTTTTTTTTTTTTTTTTTTTTATAATTAGATAATGAGTTTTTTATTCTATATTGATTACATTGGCATTATAATATGATAAATCGTGATCAAACAATTCATCATATAAATCTCTTTCAAACATATCACCATCGCCATCAAACGCGGTAACATTATTGTCATCATCCTCATCAGACGAAACCTGAATTGACTTATCAAACGAATCATCCGTTACATCATCATCGGGAAAGAGACTGGAATCACAACGAGCATAAAGGGGTAAATGGTAACTAAATATACTTTCATAAACACCGCAACAAAGTAATGGCCTCGAAGAAAATATAGCATCTATTGTTGTCCTACCTTTGGTCGTAAACTCTTTGGGATCATTTCGCATTTGCAAATAATATATATCATCCAATATATCTCTGAGATATAATCCTTGTTCAGAATTCATTTCAATATTAAAGTCACCAAATAATATAGTAAACATTTTGTCAGTTTTTAATAAGGTTTTATTTATTGCTTTTAAAATATCATCTACGGAGGCTTGAGGTTTGGCATACAAAACAGCAATTTGGCATCGTCTCAATTTTACTGCGATAAGATGAACCCCGGTTTCATAATTTGCATATTTTTTATAACTATTTTCACCAAAACTCTTTTTCTTGAGATAAATGGACACGCCAGACGGTTTTGGTGTGGAAGCGTCACTAATAATTTCATAGGGTCTATTAAAACCTTCGAATAGAAATGTATCATTAGCAGTAGTCCAAGTTTCGGTGAAAAGTAAAACGTCACTATTCATAAAACAGGGATCAGTTTTAATATCATCGTAATGTTTGCGGAGAGATTGTACGTTGTGATACATCATTTGAAGACCGTAAGGCTCACAACACTCTCGTAAAAATTTAAATCTCGGGATGACTGGATTTTGTCGCAATCTATCAAATGCCTTCGAAATAGGATTATCTTCTTTAGTTTCTTTTGGAAGTTGAAAACTTGGGAAAAGGTGCAATGTATTTAATTTTTTACAACGAGAACATGCCACATAATAGAGTTGAGGAGACATTTTGGGGGTTAAACCTACCGCGCATTCGTCGAACGTTGCCCCTTGAGATTTGTGAATGGTTATGGCTTCGGCTACTACGAGAGGAAATTGATTTCGAATAACAGAGATGGCTCCGTTTCTTGTTTTGTAAATTGACTTTTTACATCGCTCAATGGGCGTCCACTTGTGAAAAATCCTATGTTGAATCATGTAGCGAAACGCTTGGTTTCTTTTGTTTTTTCCTATTTGTGGACTGTCTAAAAACTCAAGCCATACTCTTTTGACACCCCTTTTCTCAGTGTTTTTAATAGGACAGGTTTCAATTTTCCGCAATACACCCATAGATCCATTGACGAGTCCATCTACTATATCCACATTGGAAGTTAACATATAACGCGCACCTATTTTGAACGGTAATTTGTACTCTAAATTTCCACAGTCTGCACGCGATCTAGTTTTCATTCGATTTAATAAAGAACTTTTTCTTTCTGCCGTTCCTGTTCCCGTTACAGAATCGCTAGCCAAGCATTCAATCAACTCACCTTTAATTTTATTCAATCTTAAAATATTTGCCTCATTCACTTCTTTATTAGAATAAAACAGCAAAGGCGCGGTGAGAGGTATTTTATCCAATGTGGTTACTCTCGATTTTAAAACATTGATTTCCTTGTCAGTTAATTTTCCATCGGCCAAATTATTTAATAGTACAGCAAACTCTTGGTCTTCTTTTTGACGCATTATTTCTGTGAGTTCATAAAATTGAACCGAATCGAAAGGATTAGGGGCTAATTGTTCTAGATCGTTCCGTTTTGACTTTTGGTAAAGAGGAGTATCTTTGACAGGGGGTAATTGCCTCAAATCCCCTAAAATTATGGTATGCATCCCACCAAACTGGGCATTGACACCTTTGATCTCTTTCATACGCTGATTTGCGACGTTGAGTAAATTGATACCTACCATGGAAATTTCGTCTATGATAATGACACGACAGTTTTGAAATTTAACTTGGTACTCATTTAAGGTGCTAGGACTCATAGGTTTTAATTTAGCCGAACTGAGTGTGAGGCCTAGTCCGGAATGCAAAGTTGTACCAGAAATGTTAGATGCTGCTTTGCCAGTGGGAGCCATTTTGATGACAACCGGGTATGTCGGATCTTGGTCGAAAATGTTATAAGCTATTTGTTCTAAGAGGGAGATGAGAAATGACTTTCCAGTGCCTGCAGCTCCTTGGATAAACCAAAAGATGGGTTCTGTACCATATCGAATGCTTTTTTGAAATTCTAGGAGAATGTCACGTTGTTTTGTATTGGTTTTTTGAAACATTTTGCTCAATTTATCAATTGGCCAAATTTCCGGCATTAAAAAGGTGGCAAAACCTTTTTCTGCATCCATGTCCACCCCAATATCCACAATATTTGTTTCTTTTTCATCATAGTCTAATTGATTCTCAAAAGGCACCGTTTCATTCACCCCTTCCCTCATTTCCTCCCTATCCCTATCTTCTGACATTTTTTCCATGAGTTCTTCATCCCAATCAATGTCTTCGTTAAAGACATATTTTTTCCGATTTTCTCCAATTTGATTTAAATGGGATTCGTACAATTCTTGAACACTTTGGCTCAAGATGTCTTTTTCTTCGTCTCTCCAAGGTACAAAGAGCATGACCTGTTCTCGATAGAATTCGTCTTCGTCTTGAGAGCGTTTAATGTTGCAATAGCGAATTATTTTAGGTTTTGTTCTTTTTTTGCAATATTGTCGCCCCGTCATCAATTTGAGTGACTCATCCCCAACCAATTTGAAATCGTACCAGGCCGCAAAGTCAGCAAGACATTCGTGATCGAGTTTTTGGGGTCGACTCATGTACTTGTCGATAATATTTTTTTCAAATACATCAGAGGATGATTTATCTATATTTTTTAAATCTTTTTCAGATTTAACCATGTGAGATCGTTTGTTGGGTTCAAAGGTTGGTATAAATATATCGTCTTCGGATATTTTACTCATAGGTAATTCTAATAATGACCACGCGGCTTCCTGTGCACTGATCTCTCGGGCATTCAGGAAGACATTGCTTACGGATTTTAAATTTTCTTTTAATGACGTGTTTCCCTTTTTGGTCGCCTCTACACACTCTCGCATTTGTTTAGAAAGTCCGGCATTGGATTTTCCCACATAATCGACCAAATAGGCTACGACAGCGTATTGATCCAGCACAAACTGTAAATCCATATTGGATTGCATGAGGGTCAATATTTTGGGGTTATAACCATTGATTAAAATTTCATTGACATTCCGCTTAAGCATGACGGTGGGTCGTTGAATACCCGAACATATGGCATTCAAATAGGTGCTTAAATCTAAATTTAAATGGGCTAAAAAATCACTAAAAGACATGTTTAAATCTTTGTCTTCTAATTCAGCCAAATATTCACGTATTTCTTTATATTTTTTCTTATTAAAACGGGTGTCATCTTCCCCTAAAGGATCCAATACTCTCGTTTTATCCATGGGAAAGAAAGGAATGTTGAATCGACAGTAATCATTATTTCCTTTTTTACGCTCACACGTAAAAGTGTGCTTATGTTTTTGGAGAAGCGCAAAAGGATGGTTGCGAGAACAGGTTAATATGCTGTCAACAAACTGGACAATCTCTTTTTCATTATCTCCCGTGTACACGGGTACATTCTTTAAATGCATTAAAATATGGTAGTGTGGGCTTCCTCTTTGCTGAAATTCGACTCTATAGTAGTAATGTTCAATTTTGTATTGACCAAAAGGACCGTCTGCATGATTTAGTATTTTAAAGAGTTCGTTTGTTTTGTGTTCAAAGTAGAGAGCACAAATGACGGGATCATTTCGGATCAATTCGACTTTTCGCTGCGATGGCATGGATTTAAATTCTTCTTTCGTTAAAGGGCGGTGTTCATGCAGAAATACTAAATGTTTTATCAAGTCGTACCACTGCAATTCGGCGGCAGATAAGGTTAAAAAAAGAGAAGGACTTCCAAATTGACGAATTTGAGCCAATACTCTTTTGCGTTCTTGTTCCCAATGAGCGGGACTCGATTTGATATTTTTCATAAATTTATAGGCAAGATCTTTATACTGTAGATTACGGATAAATTCAGGGTCACGAATGTTTTCGGCTGTAATATCTTGGGTTAAAACCACTTTATTGCGAAGTGCAATCGATATACAACTCAACATTTGTTGATGTGAGAGTTTGAGAAAATTGTACAATACTTTTTGAGGAGTCGCACCTCTTCGATCGTATCGTCGGAGTTCACTTTTACACATTTCCAAATAAGAAGGCTCTTTAGATCGAGTGAAACTGCGAACTTGCCCACCATAAATTTTGGGATAGGACAATTCATCTCCGATTGTGTCAAAGCACAAAGAGATGGGTATTTTATTTTCACCCGGAGCCAACGCTAAACCCTTATTTTCAAAATTTATAGGGCAATCCTGAATGAAAGTGGTTTCAGCAAGGGTCGTAAACTCTTCGTCATCCTCTTCTAATTCAAATTCATCGTCCCAAAAATCTATAACTTCATCATCATCATCATCATTTGAGGAAATCAAATCCACCTCAACATTCGTACCCGATGGAAATGTTTGTTCGTCATAACTTTTGAGCCAACTCAAGTCCAATTCAGCGCCTTGAGATTGATAGAGTGGTGTTTTCAAAAGATACTTGGCCGCTTCAAAAACGCGTTTGGGATGAATGTTTTGAGACAAATAATGAGATTTGTATTTTAGGCGTTTTTTCAACTTTACATAAATGGTTTGTGAGTCGTTGGGATTTTTGGGCAGATGTGTTACGGTTTGTTGGAGTTCAATGGGCACATTAACCACAGAACCTTTGCAACCAAATTGCCGAGTCGATCCCAATTCTCTAATTTGCATAAAAGGAATTCGAAGAGAAACCAAGCGTTCTTCTAAATTATTTAAATTGGCAAGGCATGGTGGCAGAGGTGCATATTTGAATCCGTAATTGGCTGACAAAGGTGGTATTTGGCCTTTGTGAATGTAAGCATAACAGGTTTTGCAAAATGATCCGATATCCCGAATATTTTCCGAAAATACAAATGCATAAGACTCTGGTATATACTGTTTGATTTTACTGAGCGGAATTTTGGTGATGGAGGTTTTGAACCAGAGTCGATCGCAACACATACATTTATGAATAGGTCCATCACGCATTGAATCGAAAAAGTTTTTTTCCAATTTTTCCCAAGCCGATTGCTTTTTAAGTTGTTTTTTAGGAGAATCAAGAGTAATAGGTTGTACTCTTTTCATCTTCTTAAAATCAATATTTGAACACAATTTTTGCTGATTAATATCGACCGATTGTAAAACGCCATGGCTAGTGGATTGGTGGGCCTCCAGACATGGTCGTTTACAATTAGTCGGTTCAATATTAGATTGTTTCCTTTTTCGTGATCGTCGCTCCTTCTGTAATTGATTTTCATGGGCTAGATAATTATTTGAAGACCTCGCTTTCTGCTTTACGAGACGATTCTTAATGCGTTGTCTTTCTTTGGCTTCAGCTTTTTCAGTATCTGATAATTTACGTCTAACCATATTTGTAATTGTTAGTTTCTACTTTATTAACAACGATTTGAAACATTTCAATATACTATTCAAATATAAATTTTATTTAAAAGTAAAGAATTTCGTGTAAAAATGAAAAAGTTCAAAACTAGTGACGTCAAGGGGTCTATTCTCGACCGAAAACAACAACCATTTTTTCCAAATGGTTAAAAAAAAAAAAAAAAAAAAAAAAAAAAAAAAAAAAAAAAAAAGTCAACTGCACATTGTTACCAAAAATTTACATTTTTAATTATAATTTTTATATATTACAAATTTTCAAATTTACAGATTGTGTCTTTATCCATTAGAAATTTCTTCAACCGTGGGTCGTGTTTGTCTTCTTCTACGATTAATCTTCCTTTCTCTTCTTCAGTAATGTGACATACATGATATACAGTAAATCCCTCAACATGTTTTTCGTCCGCCAGTCTGTAATTGGAACATGTTTGCAGAGGAATTATCCCTCCTCTATCCGTCGTCAGACAGGTGAAATCTTTTGATAATTCGAAGGTTATTGGGTCCAGTTCATGAAATGTTTGTTTGCAATCACACTCGACATGGTCCACACATTTTAGGGTTATTTTTTTCTCACGGGTGAATGTCACTTCCCAAAAACGCTCTTCCAAATAATTTTTCACAAGGATGGGTTTGTCGATCGGAATTTCGTGATAGTCTTTCCAAGGATAAATTTCAAAGTCCATTTTACACAAAGGAGGTGTATAGTGTACCGCAATGTATCCATGTTCTTCCAGGTAATAAAACAAATAATCTGATTTATTTTCTACGTAAAGTTTTAGAGGAAAGCAGAATTCCCTATCTTTTTTCATGGTCGAAAGGGATTGACGAAAAAAATCAACCCGGTGGTTGGGTCGGAAGCAACAGTATTTAAGGTTAAACTCATACTCTGTGAATTGTAACGTGGCGTCATCGAATTGCACATAGGTCCACCGATTCCAAAGACACCGATGAAAATACCATCCGGGACGATACAAACCCATAAATTTAATATAATCCATCGAAAATGGACCAGGAGAATTCAGATAAGATGCACGATGTTCTAGAAACGATCGAAATTCAGGCATTTTATAAAGCGTGTGCAGTTTATCTTTGAGCGGAACGTAGTCTCTCAAAATCAGGAATAAAATGTCCGCGGGCAAGTCTAATAATTGTGGAAGTGCCGTCGCCATCCTCATTGAAAGTGCAACTGAAGACACACGCTAGGTGGAAGAGTACCGCAATTGCTGAAGTAACGTAATATATAAGGCTTAAAAAAAAAAAAAAAAAAAAAAAAAAAAAAAAAAAAAAAAAAATTAAACTTTTTAAAAGTACATTATAAAATATTTTACTCTATAATTTTATTATAAAATAGTTAAAACCAATGAAAAAAAAAAAAAAAAAAAAAAAAAAAAAAAAAAAAAATTTTTTTTTTTTTTTTTTTTTTTTTTTTTTTTTTTCAACATTGGTTTAAACTATTTTCTAATAAAGTTAAAGAGTAATATGTTTTATGATGTACTTTTAAAAAGTTTATTTCTTAAAATACAAAAAAAAAAAAAAAAAAAAAAAAAAAAAAAAAAAAAAATTTTTTTTTTTTTTTTTTTTTTTTTTTTTTTTTTGTTTTAACTATTTTATAATAAAATTATAGAGTAAAATATTTTATAATGTACTTTTAAAAAGTTTAATTCTTAAAATACATTTCACAAAAAAAAAAAAAAAAAAAAAAAAAAAAAAAAAAAAATTTTTTTTTTTTTTTTTTTTTTTTTTTTTTTTTTTTTTTTACATGTGTTTTAATTGATTTTGAGACAATTTCATAATTTCTGAAATAATGTACAATTCTTTTTGTAATTCGTGCAAGTCACTTAACAGATGCAATTCTTGAAGATCACGCTTTTAATGTAGTTCTAAATTATTGACACTTTTGATTGTATCAAACACTTCACATATCAAATTATTTACACCCTCTTTCAAACCTTCATTATGCACTGCTCGTTGTATTTGTTTTCGAAATTCACTATCCTTATTACTTACTAATGAATGCATATCATCTATGCACTGGAAAAATTTGTGCGCTTGAACTCTCAATCGTTTAGTCATCTCCTTTAAAGAAGGGAGATCCATTATGTTATCCGAAGTGATCTGATCCATTTGTATCACATATGTTATGGCATTTAAACCTATATATACTATTATAAAAAACGAGTGAACGAGCAAGCGAATGCACGGCCTTTTATACTGCATTTAAATTATAAAAAAAAAAAAAAAAAAAAAAAAAAAAAAAAAAATTTTTTTTTTTTTTTTTTTTTTTTTTTTTTTTTTGTGAGTGTGTGTTATAATATATTGATTCTTTTCTCCACTTTTAAATAATTATAAATTTAGAAAATATTTTACAATAGATTTATTCATTTTTAAATTTCAAAAAATTCCAAGATTGGCAAAGTTGCTTTTGCAAAAAAAGGGGTTGAAGGAAGTTGCCTTGGCAACTTCCTTCAACCCCTTTTTTGCTTGTTTCACTGTGGTCAACCGGTTAGAGAAAACATATTTATTCAACTAAAATACAAAGAAACAGTACAATACAATGTACAGTAAAATACATTTATAACAGTTATACCTTTTATACAGTTTTATGCATTTATACAGTTTTTTCTAAGTTTCACCTTCTCAGTCCTTCCGCGGGGTGGGCAAATGGATGTGTGACAGAGGTAAATGAAATAATTTTTTCATTGTATGAGTCATAGTTCCTTCAATTTGATCATTGTCACCGGCTTGAAAAGTCTGGATACCAGCTTGTTTTAGCGTGTCTCCGTTGATCACTTTGAGAGGTCCCTCCTCTCCTTCACAATAAGGTAACAGGGTGCGGTTTTCTTCTGGGCACTGACACTGTCCTCGGGCCAACATACATTGTACGATGAGCATACGTTGATAGGTTAGTGTGACTTTAAAATGATAGCGTCCCTTCTCATCTTTCATGGGTCTCGGTATAATAAAGGGGAGATCGTAGAATCCATCTTCCCAATCGTATAAATGGATGAGTCTCTCGTGACTGGGATCCACGATTAAACGCTGGTCAGACTTTAAGTGATACGTGGGTGAGCCTAATGTGGGACTGTAAATAAAATTGTTAAAAAATTCTGCCAACACTCTTTTTAGGATGGGTAAGTTGAAGGAGCGCGTGATGCGGGTTGGAGTGGCTAACGGATCGAGACCTTGGTCCAGTAAATAATGATGAAAAGACAGGGTCATGGCATAAGGGTCCACTTTTAAAAAGAGTCGGTAGTACCAGTTTTGTGTATGAATATACCATCCAGACGGAAATTGATGCATCCATTGAAGAAAGGGAATGGAGAGGTGTTTCGAAGCAGTTTTCCAAGCTCCACGGTCTTCCAGGTAGGGTTGAAAATCTGGAATAGGCCATAAACTATCCAATTTATCCTCGATGGGGATATAATTTCGAAGGATATGTAGGACGAGTTCAGGGGGCAGCACGTTCGGAAAAGCCATCGTTTGAAACCGGTCCAAGCAGCAACAATCTTTTATATTCGACGGGAAAGGCGGAGCATAAAGCTCCACCCTCCTTGCCCCCATCAGACGGAAGAATTTAATAATTTTGCTGTGTGACATTGAATCCAATTTGGAAACGGAATTCCTTTCAATCGACTACAAGGGCAAAATTTTAACACGTGTTCGTTCAAAATAATTCCTTTATATTTGAGATGAATCTGTCCTCGCAATAATTGGTAGAGAAGACGACATTCCATCGATGGTATTTTCAGATGGTCTTTCAAGAGGGATATTAAGGGAAAATAGCGAATCATGGGATGTGTTCTTCTCAGGGTATCCGGCTGGAGGGCAATGTCCTCGAATCGGCAACTCATTTTTTTGAGAGCCCAGTTAAAAATATCTTTCTTTTTCAACATTCGGCCAATACCCAACAAGTCGAAATAGAGTCGACCATCTTTCCCAACCGTCCCCAAAATGTATTCGGGTTGACTTTGAAAAAAAAATGTAATTTTAAAATTGGAGGGATACATGTTTTCTCTAAAGCAGTATTCAACTAATCAATTTTATATTCTTTTTATATACTAAAAATAATTTTAATACTGATATTTAATACTAAAAAAAAAAAAAAAAAAAAAAAAAAAAAAAAAAAAATTTTTTTTTTTTTTTTTTTTTTTTTTTTTTTTTTTTTTTTTTGTAGTATCCTATATTTTACAATCAAGTTATAATAAAGATAAGATATATTAGAGTAAAGAAATGTATGATGTATATTTATATTTAATGTTTAAACATATTTAATATGAATAGATGTAAAAATAAAATGTAAATGCTATTAAAAAAAAAAAAAAAAAAAAAAAAAAAAAAAAAAATTTTTTTTTTTTTTTTTTTTTTTTTTTTTTTGTAGTATCCTATATTTTACAATCAAGTTATAATAAAGATAAGATATATTAGAGTAAAGAAATGTATGATGTATATTTATATTTAATGTTTAAACATATTTCATATGAATAGATGTAAAAATAAAATGTAAATGCTATTAAAAAAAAAAAAAAAAAAAAAAAAAAAAAAAAAAAAAAAAAAAATTTTTTTTTTTTTTTTTTTTTTTTTTTTTTTTGTAGTATCTTATATTTTACAATCAAGTTATAATAAAGATAAGATATATTAGAGTAAAGAAATGTATGATGTATATTTATATTTAATGTTTAAACATATTTCATATGAATAGATGTAAAAATAAAATGTAAATACTATTAAAAAAAAAAAAAAAAAAAAAAAAAAAAAATTATTTTTTTTTTTTTTTTTTTTTTTTTTTTTTTTTTTTTTTTTAGTACTTGTATCATAATATATTTTATAATCAAGTTATGATAGAGGTAAGATATAATAGAGTAAAGAAATGTATGATGTATATTTATATTTAATGTTTAAACATATTTCATATGAATAGATGTAAAAATAAAATGTAAATACTATTAAAAAAAAAAAAAAAAAATATTATGATACAAGTATAAAATATATTATGATACAAGTACTAAGAAAAAAAAAAAAAAAAAAAAAAAAAAAAAAAAAATTTTTTTTTTTTTTTTTTTTTTTTTTTTTTTTTTTTTTTTCTTAGTACTTGTATCATAATATATTTTATAATCAAGTTATGATAGAGGTAAGATATAATAGAATAAAGAATAATAGGATGTATATTTATATTTAATGTTTAAACATATTTCATACGAATAAATCCCTTTCGGGACCAACGTTGGTGAGGGGTTGGGCGCAAAAAAAAGAGTTGAAAGGGGAACAGGTTTCCCCTTTCAACTCTTTTTTCTGCGACGGATGAGACACTTTAGACTTGGAGGTGAGATTCTTCCAAATCTTCTGGATCCAGTTCGAGAATCAAAATTTCGTTCCTTTTTTCCCGCAACCAACGAAATTGCTCATCCGTCAACCTATCTTTGTAATGGATCCAGAGAAAGGTGAGGTCCGGGGCCTTGAGTGTGGCCCCGCACACCCGACACTTGAGATGTCGGGCATCTCGGACCTGCTCCAGCAGACACGGCGGGTGGACCGCATGCTGGCACCGCGTCAAGCGCGAGCCGTTGTGGACCGGCAGAGAGCAACACATGCAGGTGTTCATCGTGCTCGAGACAGAGAGCTACTGAAGCCTGCGTCAGCGCGCGCGTGGGAATGGGGTGGAAAGAGAGGGAGGTCTTCTTTGATAAAATCTCACGAACCGTTCTCTGGTTTCACTTGGAAATGTCACTCTTTTTCAGTTCCACCCCTCCAACACTTTGAAAAATGTCGCAGTCTTTCGAAATGCAGATGGGCTCCACACAAGAAAACAGTTTTAACTTGGAAATGTCACAAAAAATCAATCTTTTTCAGTTGGACCACTCCAACACTTTGAAAAAATTCTAAGTCTATCGAAATGCGGCTGGGCTCCATACAAGAAAACGGTTTTAACTTGGAAATGTCACAAAAAATCAATCTTTTTCAGTTGGACCACTCCAACACTTTGAAAAAATTCTAAGTCTATCGAAATGCGGCTGGGCTCCATACAAGAAAACGGTTTTAACTTGGAAATGTCACAAAAAATCAATCTTTTTCAGTTGGACCACTCCAACACTTTGAAAAATGTCGCAGTCTATCGAAATGCGGCTGGGCTCCATACAAGAAAACGGTTTTAACTTGGAAATGTCACAAAAAGTCAATCTTTTTCAGTTCGATGCCTGTTTCGACCACTCCAACACTTTGAAAAATGTCTTTCGAAATGCGGCTGGACTCTATCAAAGAAAACAGAGTTTTATCGTAGAATGGTCACCGAAAAAATACAAGTCCATCTTTTCCAATGGCACCCAATTCAATCCATGTCTCGGGAAGTGGCAGTCTTCATAAACTAAACCCGTCTGCCCGAAAGCTCACGGAAAGCAACCAGTCTCCTCCTGCATCTTCCACAGAATCCAAGTCTTTGGAAAACGGCCCTGTATATCGGCGGTGGTAAGGTCATCCAGCAGGCAGGCAGGCAGGCAGGCAAAAACTGGGTGAAACAAGACAGCCGAGTGAAGGAGCAAGCGGATGCACGGCCTTTTATACTGCATTTCTACACTCTGCGACCTTAAAAAAAAAAAAAAAAAAAAAAAAAAAAAAAAAAAAAAAAAAAAAAAAAAAAAAATTTTTTTTTTTTTTTTTTTTTTTTAACCATTTGGAAAAAATGGTTGTTGTTTTCGGTCGAGAATAGACCCCTTGACGTCACTAGTTTTGAACTTTTTCATTTTTACACGAAATTCTTTACTTTTAAATAAAATTTATATTTGAATAGTATATTGAAATGTTTCAAATCGTTGTTAATAAAGTAGAAACTAACAATTACAAATATGGTTAGACGTAAATTATCAGATACTGAAAAAGCTGAAGCCAAAGAAAGACAACGCATTAAGAATCGTCTCGTAAAGCAGAAAGCGAGGTCTTCAAATAATTATCTAGCCCATGAAAATCAATTACAGAAGGAGCGACGATCACGAAAAAGGAAACAATCTAATATTGAACCGACTAATTGTAAACGACCATGTCTGGAGGCCCACCAATCCACTAGCCATGGCGTTTTACAATCGGTCGATATTAATCAGCAAAAATTGTGTTCAAATATTGATTTTAAGAAGATGAAAAGAGTACAACCTATTACTCTTGATTCTCCTAAAAAACAACTTAAAAAGCAATCGGCTTGGGAAAAATTGGAAAAAAACTTTTTCGATTCAATGCGTGATGGACCTATTCATAAATGTATGTGTTGCGATCGACTCTGGTTCAAAACCTCCATCACCAAAATTCCGCTCAGTAAAATCAAACAGTATATACCAGAGTCTTATGCATTTGTATTTTCGGAAAATATTCGGGATATCGGATCATTTTGCAAAACCTGTTATGCTTACATTCACAAAGGCCAAATACCACCTTTGTCAGCCAATTACGGATTCAAATATGCACCTCTGCCACCATGCCTTGCCAATTTAAATAATTTAGAAGAACGCTTGGTTTCTCTTCGAATTCCTTTTATGCAAATTAGAGAATTGGGATCGACTCGGCAATTTGGTTGCAAAGGTTCTGTGGTTAATGTGCCCATTGAACTCCAACAAACCGTAACACATCTGCCCAAAAATCCCAACGACTCACAAACCATTTATGTAAAGTTGAAAAAACGCCTAAAATACAAATCTCATTATTTGTCTCAAAACATTCATCCCAAACGCGTTTTTGAAGCGGCCAAGTATCTTTTGAAAACACCACTCTATCAATCTCAAGGCGCTGAATTGGACTTGAGTTGGCTCAAAAGTTATGACGAACAAACATTTCCATCGGGTACGAATGTTGAGGTGGATTTGATTTCCTCAAATGATGATGATGATGATGAAGTTATAGATTTTTGGGACGATGAATTTGAATTAGAAGAGGATGACGAAGAGTTTACGACCCTTGCTGAAACCACTTTCATTCAGGATTGCCCTATAAATTTTGAAAATAAGGGTTTAGCGTTGGCTCCGGGTGAAAATAAAATACCCATCTCTTTGTGCTTTGACACAATCGGAGATGAATTGTCCTATCCCAAAATTTATGGTGGGCAAGTTCGCAGTTTCACTCGATCTAAAGAGCCTTCTTATTTGGAAATGTGTAAAAGTGAACTCCGACGATACGATCGAAGAGGTGCGACTCCTCAAAAAGTATTGTACAATTTTCTCAAACTCTCACATCAACAAATGTTGAGTTGTATATCGATTGCACTTCGCAATAAAGTGGTTTTAACCCAAGATATTACAGCCGAAAACATTCGTGACCCTGAATTTATCCGTAATCTACAGTATAAAGATCTTGCCTATAAATTTATGAAAAATATCAAATCGAGTCCCGCTCATTGGGAACAAGAACGCAAAAGAGTATTGGCTCAAATTCGTCAATTTGGAAGTCTTTCTCTTTTTTTAACCTTATCTGCCGCCGAATTGCAGTGGTACGACTTGATAAAACATTTAGTATTTCTGCATGAACACCGCCCTTTAACGAAAGAAGAATTTAAATCCATGCCATCGCAGCGAAAAGTCGAATTGATCCGAAATGATCCCGTCATTTGTGCTCTCTACTTTGAACACAAAACAAACGAACTCTTTAAAATACTAAATCATGCAGACGGTCCTTTTGGTGAATACAAAATTGAACATTACTACTATAGAGTCGAATTTCAGCAAAGAGGAAGCCCACACTACCATATTTTAATGCATTTAAAGAATGTACCCGTGTACACGGGAGATAATGAAAAAGAGATTGTCCAGTTTGTTGACAGCATAGTAACCTGTTCTCGCAACCATCCTTTTGCGCTTCTCCAAAAACATAAGCACACTTTTACGTGTGAGCGTAAAAAAGGAAATAATGATTACTGTCGATTCAACATTCCTTTCTTTCCCATGGATAAAACGAGAGTATTGGATCCTTTAGGGGAAGATGACACCCGTTTTAATAAGAAAAAATATAAAGAAATACGTGAATATTTGGCTGAATTAGAAGACAAAGATTTAAACATGTCTTTTAGTGATTTTTTAGCCCATTTAAATTTAGATTTAAGCACCTATTTGAATGCCATATGTTCGGGTATTCAACGACCCACCGTCATGCTTAAGCGGAATGTCAATGAAATTTTAATCAATGGTTATAACCCCAAAATATTGACCCTCATGCAATCCAATATGGATTTACAGTTTGTGCTGGATCAATACGCTGTCGTAGCCTATTTGGTCGATTATGTGGGAAAATCCAATGCCGGACTTTCTAAACAAATGCGAGAGTGTGTAGAGGCGACCAAAAAGGGAAACACGTCATTAAAAGAAAATTTAAAATCCGTAAGCAATGTCTTCCTGAATGCCCGAGAGATCAGTGCACAGGAAGCCGCGTGGTCATTATTAGAATTACCTATGAGTAAAATATCCGAAGACGATATATTTATACCAACCTTTGAACCCAACAAACGATCTCACATGGTTAAATCTGAAAAAGATTTAAAAAATATAGATAAATCATCCTCTGATGTATTTGAAAAAAATATTATCGACAAGTACATGAGTCGACCCCAAAAACTCGATCACGAATGTCTTGCTGACTTTGCGGCCTGGTACGATTTCAAATTGGTTGGGGATGAGTCACTCAAATTGATGACGGGGCGACAATATTGCAAAAAAAGAACAAAACCTAAAATAATTCGCTATTGCAACATTAAACGCTCTCAAGACGAAGACGAATTCTATCGAGAACAGGTCATGCTCTTTGTACCTTGGAGAGACGAAGAAAAAGACATCTTGAGCCAAAGTGTTCAAGAATTGTACGAATCCCATTTAAATCAAATTGGAGAAAATCGGAAAAAATATGTCTTTAACGAAGACATTGATTGGGATGAAGAACTCATGGAAAAAATGTCAGAAGATAGGGATAGGGAGGAAATGAGGGAAGGGGTGAATGAAACGGTGCCTTTTGAGAATCAATTAGACTATGATGAAAAAGAAACAAATATTGTGGATATTGGGGTGGACATGGATGCAGAAAAAGGTTTTGCCACCTTTTTAATGCCGGAAATTTGGCCAATTGATAAATTGAGCAAAATGTTTCAAAAAACCAATACAAAACAACGTGACATTCTCCTAGAATTTCAAAAAAGCATTCGATATGGTACAGAACCCATCTTTTGGTTTATCCAAGGAGCTGCAGGCACTGGAAAGTCATTTCTCATCTCCCTCTTAGAACAAATAGCTTATAACATTTTCGACCAAGATCCGACATACCCGGTTGTCATCAAAATGGCTCCCACTGGCAAAGCAGCATCTAACATTTCTGGTACAACTTTGCATTCCGGACTAGGCCTCACACTCAGTTCGGCTAAATTAAAACCTATGAGTCCTAGCACCTTAAATGAGTACCAAGTTAAATTTCAAAACTGTCGTGTCATTATCATAGACGAAATTTCCATGGTAGGTATCAATTTACTCAACGTCGCAAATCAGCGTATGAAAGAGATTAAAGGTGTCAATGCCCAGTTTGGTGGGATGCATACCATAATTTTAGGGGATTTGAGGCAATTACCCCCTGTCAAAGATACTCCTCTTTACCAAAAGTCAAAACGGAACGATCTAGAACAATTAGCCCCTAATCCTTTCGATTCGGTTCAATTTTATGAACTCACAGAAATAATGCGTCAAAAAGAAGACCAAGAGTTTGCTGTACTATTAAATAATTTGGCCGATGGAAAATTAACTGACAAGGAAATCAATGTTTTAAAATCGAGAGTAACCACATTGGATAAAATACCTCTCACCGCGCCTTTGCTGTTTTATTCTAATAAAGAAGTGAATGAGGCAAATATTTTAAGATTGAATAAAATTAAAGGTGAGTTGATTGAATGCTTGGCTAGCGATTCTGTAACGGGAACAGGAACGGCAGAAAGAAAAAGTTCTTTATTAAATCGAATGAAAACTAGATCGCGTGCAGACTGTGGAAATTTAGAGTACAAATTACCGTTCAAAATAGGTGCGCGTTATATGTTAACTTCCAATGTGGATATAGTAGATGGACTCGTCAATGGATCTATGGGTGTATTGCGGAAAATTGAAACCTGTCCTATTAAAAACACTGAGAAAAGGGGTGTCAAAAGAGTATGGCTTGAGTTTTTAGACAGTCCACAAATAGGAAAAAACAAAAGAAACCAAGCGTTTCGCTACATGATTCAACATAGGATTTTTCACAAGTGGACGCCCATTGAGCGATGTAAAAAGTCAATTTACAAAACAAGAAACGGAGCCATCTCTGTTATTCGAAATCAATTTCCTCTCGTAGTAGCCGAAGCCATAACCATTCACAAATCTCAAGGGGCAACGTTCGACGAATGCGCGGTAGGTTTAACCCCCAAAATGTCTCCTCAACTCTATTATGTGGCATGTTCTCGTTGTAAAAAATTAAATACATTGCACCTTTTCCCAAGTTTTCAACTTCCAAAAGAAACTAAAGAAGATAATCCTATTTCGAAGGCATTTGATAGATTGCGACAAAATCCAGTCATCCCGAGATTTAAATTTTTACGAGAGTGTTGTGAGCCTTACGGTCTTCAAATGATGTATCACAACGTACAATCTCTCCGCAAACATTACGATGATATTAAAACTGATCCCTGTTTTATGAATAGTGACGTTTTACTTTTCACCGAAACTTGGACTACTGCTAATGATACATTTCTATTCGAAGGTTTTAATAGACCCTATGAAATTATTAGTGACGCTTCCACACCAAAACCGTCTGGCGTGTCCATTTATCTCAAGAAAAAGAGTTTTGGTGAAAATAGTTATAAAAAATATGCAAATTATGAAACCGGGGTTCATCTTATCGCAGTAAAATTGAGACGATGCCAAATTGCTGTTTTGTATGCCAAACCTCAAGCCTCCGTAGATGATATTTTAAAAGCAATAAATAAAACCTTATTAAAAACTGACAAAATGTTTACTATATTATTTGGTGACTTTAATATTGAAATGAATTCTGAACAAGGATTATATCTCAGAGATATATTGGATGATATATATTATTTGCAAATGCGAAATGATCCCAAAGAGTTTACGACCAAAGGTAGGACAACAATAGATGCTATATTTTCTTCGAGGCCATTACTTTGTTGCGGTGTTTATGAAAGTATATTTAGTTACCATTTACCCCTTTATGCTCGTTGTGATTCCAGTCTCTTTCCCGATGATGATGTAACGGATGATTCGTTTGATAAGTCAATTCAGGTTTCGTCTGATGAGGATGATGACAATAATGTTACCGCGTTTGATGGCGATGGTGATATGTTTGAAAGAGATTTATATGATGAATTATCGTGAATTGATCGTTGAAAGTTATCGATCAATCAATTATCATTGTTTGATCACGATTTATCATATTATAATGCCAATGTAATCAATATAGAATAAAAAACTCATTATCTAATTATAAAAAAAAAAAAAAAAAAAAAAAAAAAAACTTATTTAATTATTTAAAAAAAAAAAAAAAAAAAAAAAAAAAAAAAAAATATTTTTTCCAAATGGTTATTGTAATTTCTTAAATTACAATTTTTTTTTTTTTTTTGTTTTTTTTTTTTTAATGCATTGTAAGGTATACGAAGCCTATATCCTATTGCACAACCCTCTGCAACCTTGAAAAAAAAAAAAAAAAAAAAAAAAAAAAAAAAAAAATTTTTTTTTTTTTTTTTTTTTTTTTTTTTTTTTTAATGCATTGTAAGGTATACGAAGCCTATATCCTATTGCATAACCCTCTGCAACCTTGAAAAAAAAAAAAAAAAAAAAAAAAAAAAAAAAAATTTTTTTTTTTTTTTTTTTTTTTTTTTTTTTTTTTTTTTTTTTTTTTGCTTTGTAAGGTATACGAAGCCTATATCCTATTGCATAACCCTCTGCGACCTTGAAAAAAAAAAAAAAAAAAAAAAAAAAAAAAAAAAAAAAAAAATTATTGAGGTCAAACTGGTGTATAAAAGGCCGTGCATTCGCTAGCTCTTTCACTTGGCTTTCGTCTACCTCGATGCTTGTGCCTGCTCTTTGGATTACTCTGCCTGTGGATTACTCTGCCTGTGGATTACTCTGCCCGTGGATTACTCTGCCTGTGGATTTCTTTGCCTGTGGATTTCTTTGCCTGTGGATTTCTGTGCCTGTGGATTTCTGTGCCTGTGGATTTCTGTGAGTATTTTACTTCGTATTATTTTATTTTGGAACTTTGATTTTTTGAGATGGTATTTTAAACAATTTTCTTCTGAAATGAGGGAATAAGAGTTTGAAAATTTTGCTGCGTTCTGTTATCCAACACTTTGAAAATTTAAACTTGAATATAAAAAGATTGTTTTTATTTTGTGACTGTGTTAAAAAGTTTGATTTTTTGAGATAGTATTTTAACCAATTTTCTTCTGAAATGAAAGTATAAGAGTTGGAAAATTTTGCTTAGTTCTGTTATCCAACACTTTGAAAATTTAAACTTGAATATAAAAAGATTGTTTTTATTTTGTGACTTTGTTAAAAAGTTTGATTTTTTGAGATGGTTTCTTCTGAAATGAGAGCATAAGAGTTTGAAAATTTTGCTGCGTTCTGTTATCCAACACTTTGAAAATTTAAACTTGAATATAAAAAGATTGTTTTTATTTTGCGACTTTGTTAAAAAGTTTGATTTTTTGAGATGGTTTCTTCTGAAATGAGAGCATAAGAGTTTGAAAATTTTGCTGCGTTCTGTTATCCAACACTTTGAAAATTTAAACTTGAATATAAAAAGATTGTTTTTATTTTGCGACTTTGTTAAAAAGTTTGATTTTTTGAGATGGTTTCTTCTGAAATGAGAGCATAAGAGTTTGAAAATTTTGCTGCGTCCAACACTTTGAAAATTTAAACTTGAATATAAAAAGATTGTTTTTATTTTGTGATTTTGTTAAAAAGTTTGATTTTTTGAGACGGTTTCTTCTGAAATGAGGGCATAAGAGTTTGAAAATGTCGTTATGTTCTGTTAAAGAGAATGTATCCAACACTTTGAAAATTTAAGTTTTTAATCCATTTTCTTCTAAAGTGTATTTCATTAGAGAATAAGAGTTTGAAAATTTGGCTATGCGAGAATGTATCCAACACTTTGAAAATTTAAGTTTTTAATGTGTTACTTTGTTAAAAAGATTCATTCTTTAAAAGTTTCGCTATGTTCTGTTAAAAAGAATGTATCCAACACCTTGAAAAAAAAAAAAAAAAAAAAAAAAAAAAAAAAAAAAAATTATTGAGGTCACAAAAAAAAAAAAAAAAAAAAAAAAAAAAAAAAAAAAAAAAAAAAAAAAAAAAATTATTGAGGTCACAAAAAAAAAAAAAAAAAAAAAAAAAAAAAAAAAAAAAAAAAAAAAATTAATTGGGTCAAACGGGTGTATAAAAGGCCGTTAATTCACTAGCTCGTTCACTTGGCTTTCGTCTTTCTCGATGCTTGTGCCTTTGGATTATTCTGCCTGTGAGTGTTTTATTTTGTATTATTATGCGATAAAAGTTACTTTGTTAAAAAGATTGATTTTTTGAGAGGGTGTTTTGAAACAATTCTGAAATGTATTGAGTTTGTGAATAAGAGTTTAAAAATTTCGCCGGGTTAAAGAGAATGTATCCAACACTTTTAAAAGTTAAACTTGAATATAAAAAGATTGTTTTTATATTTTGACTTTGTTAAAAAGATTGATTTTTTGAGAGGGTGTTTTGAAACAATTCTGAAATGAGTGAATAAGAGTTTGAAAATTTCGCCGTCTTCTGTTAAAGAGAATGTATCCAACACTTTGAAAATTTAAGTTTTTAATCCATTTTCTTCTTAAATGTATTTCATGAGAGGATAAGAGTTTGAAAATTGGGCTATGCGACCATGTTGACAATTTAAACTTGAATATAAAAAGATTGTTTTTATTTTGCGACTTTGTTAAAAAAGTTTCTGTTAAAGAGAATGTATCCAACACTTTGAAAATTTAAGTTTTTAATCCATTTTCTTCTAAAGTGTATTTCATTAGAGGATAAGAGTTTTAAAATTTTGCCATGTTCTTTGAAATTGAAACTTGACTATGAAAAGAGTGTCCATTTTCTTTTTGCTCCACTCATGTCCTTTTTCTTCTTCTTTTCAGATGGCGACGTTTCTGTGGCACCTCTTCTAGACAGAAGGGGAGAGACAGGGGGCTGCTCAGATCCTACCCTCTCCCGCTGGGCGAGGAGGCGGATACAGATACTACACCCCGAACTCGCCGGATGGCCGCATACCGGGGACATGGGGTCACTCCAATCCTCCTCTCCGATCCTCTGCTGTGGGTCAGTTGCAAGCATGGACCGCGATACTCGCTGTCGGTTAGTATAGGCAGGGGGTTCGCATGCACGGCCCTAAGATTCCTGGCCCTCCGTAAGGTCGGATGGAAGAGAGAGTGCGGAGGACCGCCGCTCCCATGCAGTATGTAGGGGCCGCTCGCAGGATTCTCCTCGAGGGCTACCGTGGCCCCGGTAGCCACTTCTTTTCCCAGTGCGGCGCCAGGGTCAGAGTGATGGGAGCCACCCTGCTCCCCCTTCTCCAGCAGGGATCGTCTGTACTTTAGCCGCTCTTCTCCAGTAGTGAACCCTTCAAACCTTCCAATCCCTTCCGGGTGTTCAAAGGAGCTCGACAAGGTGTCCGAAGGGCTACTGTTGGCCGGTTGTCTCTTGGCGGGGTCTAGAGGTTCCTCCGAAAACGGCGCCCCTTGCAGGGCGACCCGGTACGTGCATGGGGAGTTCGGGATTCGAATTCCTGGTACAAAGAGATTACCTGACCGTGTCTCGCACCGTAAGGGAACGAACCTCGTCAATTGACGCTCTGTGCCGGCATGGCCATTGCTTGAGCCTGTAGGTCTGGGGCCTCGATGAGAGGCAACCGGCTGGAAGGCGCCTGGGGCACCCCGTGTGCCGTGGGCGCGCAGTAGAAGAAGTCTCTCAGGACCGGAGGCCTCTGTGCACTGCGGTCCAGGTGCCTCCGGGGTTGGGAGATGCCACGGTGGGAAAGGGTGGTCACAACGCGATGGAGGGAGCGCCTGTGTTGCCCATCCCCTTACGGGGGCGCAAGGCCTTTTAGGTACGCGTAGAACCACCGTGGTAAAGAGTCGCTTGACCCGAATTCGGATATCTGAGGGTCGAATTCGGTCCTCGGGGGATGAAAGCTCTGGCGGCACTCTGGAAGACTGGAAGGTGGACAAGGGGGAAGCGAACAGGAAGCGTGGTCTAGCGAAGGAGATTCCGACAAGAAAGAAGGAACGGTTTGTCTAGGGGGCGTGAGACAGAAATGTCCAAGGTGGTACTCTTTTTTATTATTATTATTATTATGATGATGATGATGACCGGTTTGAGCCGCTTCGGCGGCTTGCCGGCCCATTTCCCTGGCTTACAAAGGTGGGTGCTTTTCTTTTTTCACACAGAGAGATGGATGCATGAGAGGTGGCCACAGGTTTGGTTTTAAAAAGGTGGTCATGGTGTATAAAGTGTTTTAAAAAGGTAAAAAGTGTATGAAAAGGTCATGTTTTAAAAAGGTTATGTTTTAAAAAGGTTTTGTTTTATAAAGTGGTGGGGAAAGGTAATGGTGTATAAAGTGTTTTAAAAAGGTAAAAAGTGTATGAAAAGGTTATGTTTTAAAAAGGTTTTGTTTTATAAAGTGTTTTAAAAAGTGTTTGATAGAACATCCTTATAATATAATAAGGGTGTTTTAAAAAGTGAAAAAATCCTGTGGGGAAGTTTGTTTTGAAGAAGGTCAAGTTTTATAAAGGTTTTGTTTTATAAAGTGTTTTAAAAAGTGTTTGATAGAACATCTTTATAAGGGTGTTTTAAAAAGTGAAAAAATCCTGTGGGGAAGTTTGTTTTGAAGAAGGTCATGTTTTATAAAGGTTTTGTTTTATAAAGTGTTTTAAAAAGTGTTTGATAGAACATCCTTATAAGGGTGTTTTAAAAAGTGAAAAAATCCTGTGGGGAAGTTTGTTTTGAAGAAGGTCATGTTTTTAAAGTCAAGTTTTCATAGAAAATGTAAAAATGAAAGGTTACTATGAAAGGTACGTTTTTTCATTTTTTAAGAAATTGGTATTTGATAAATGTATTTGATAAATGTATTTGATAAATGTATTTGATAAATGTATTTGATAAATGTATTTGATAAATTTTTGATAAATACTTGATAAATTTTTGATAAATACTTGATAAATTTTTGATAAATTTTTGATAAATTTTTGATAAATTTTTGATAAATACTTGATAAATTTTTGATAAATACTTGATAAATATTTGATATTTTTGATAAATACTTGATATTTTTGATAAATACTTGATATTTTTGATAAATGCTTGATAAATATTTGATATTTTTGATATTATTGCATCGATAGTTCGTCGATTTTACAATGAACAAGAAAACGCGTATTCTTTTTCAGGGCGTTTTCCTTTACAGGAAACAAGACTCAAGTACCAAGTTTTCACGTGTCTTCGCGTTTTTCTTTACAAGACGCGCTTCGATCTTACAAGGCGTTTTCTCTTACAGGGCGTTTTCTCTTACAGGGCGTTTTCTTTTACAGGAAACAAGACTCAAGTACCAAGTTTCGCGTTTTTCTTTACAAGATGCGCTTCGATCTTTTGCGTGTCTTCGCGTTTTCTTTTACAGGGCGTTTTCTTTTACAGGAAACAAGACTCAAGTACCAAGTTTCGCGTGTCTTCGCGTTTTCTTTTACAGGGCGTTTTCTTTTACAGGAAACAAGACTCAAGTACCAAGTTTCGCGTGTCTTCGCGTTTTCTTTTACAGGGCGTTTTCTTTTACAGGAAACCAGTTTCACCCGAGACGGAGTCGGGTAGACGGTCAGACCGTCGGCCTAGCCTTCGAAGGTTTTCTGTGGTTTCCCTTCGAACTCGAAGGGAGCTTCCGGCAAAAACGGAAACTCTCCTCGAGCGTGAATGCGGGTTAGGTTCCCTTTCAAAGTCCC